>PIJE02000001.1:553301-728301 GCA_002895965.2 Coryphaenoides rupestris
CTCTAGCCACAGTGTCTCTCTCTCTCCTGTCTCTAACCACAGTCTCTCTCTCTCTCCTTTCTCTAACAACAGTGTCTCTCTCTCTCCTGTCTCTAACCACAGTGTCTGTCTCTCCTGTCTCTAACCACAGTGTCTGTCTCTCCTGTCACTAACCAGTGTCTGTCTCTCCTGTCTCTAACCACAGTGTCTGTCTCTCCTGTCTCTAACCACAGTGTCTGTCTCTCCTGTCCCTAACCACAGTGTCTGTCTCTCCTGTCCCTAACCACAGTGCTAGTGGTTCTCAAACTAGTTTTACCCATGTAGACTTGATGTCAGCCAAGTAGCATATAAACAAACAGCATATAACACTTGAATACAAATAATGTATGTGTGCATGTTATTTGGTGTAAAAATGAACATTAAAGGGGTCCATTTGTGAAATTGATATTCATTTCACTGCACATCCTGTATGTGTACGTGACAATTAAAAACGTCTTGAGAATCAACTAATATATTCAGGTGGAATTGATCGACAATCCATACAATCATTCATAACCAAACAAATAGGACACATTGTAGAAATACATTCTAGAGTACCCCCTGCAGTCCTAGGAAGTAGCCGTCGGGCAAGGCGTACCCCATGTGAGGAACACTGTGCCAGGGCACAGTGAGAGAGGAAGAGAAACCGTCCGCAGTTTGTTTTGACTGCAGCAAACCCTCCAGCCCATGTTTGGACGACACGTGCTCTTATGCAACTTTTTCGCAATGAATTCAACAACAGCTCACTGCAGTAAACGGTGCTACGTAAAGAAAAATGTGTCATTATCATCATTATTTCTGGCTGCTTATGCTCCATTTGATCAACCTTTTACAATTCTCTCTCTCTCTCTGTCCCTCGATACGTTCGCTTTGTTGCCTAAGCTTTCCCTTATCTCCGACTCTCTGTCTGTTTGCTGTGTGTACACAGAATATTCATCATGTGGCAGAGGAAGAGGGAGACAACAGCAACCCATGCAGAAACACAAACAGCACAATAAAGCCAGCCAGAGCTCACACAGAGGACCAGGGGGCGAGGAGGAGGAGGAGGAGGAGGAAAGAGGAAGACGATGAGGAGGAGGAGGAGGAGGAGGAGGAGGAGAAGGAGGAGGAAAGAGTATATAGAGAGAATAATTGGACAAAGCTGATGGTTCTTCTGGGGTGAGTTGTTCTGCTGCCAAGACAAATCATCTGGCCGCCGCAGCTCAGAATCTCTGAATATGTGCACACGTGTCCCAGACAGATCACACATAGAGAAGAGATGTGTGCACACGTGCTCTTCTTCTTTCCACTCCTGCTTACTGTCTTACTCTTACAAACACACACACACATATAGACACACATATACACACACATATACGCACATACATAGGTAGCCAGACACGCGGCTGTCCAAAGCCTCCGGTGGAGTTCCGTCATCAGCTCTTTCTCTGGTGCCAGGAACTTCCCAGCCAGAGTTGGTAGTTAACATAGCTCTGTCTGCATGTGTGTGTGTGTGTGTGTGTGTGTGAACGTTTGTATTTATGGGGGGCCTCTGGGGGTCTGTATCTAGGGATCCACCTCTAGAAAATCACAGGCCTGTCGCCCCTGTCATTCCATCCATCCCTGTCCCTCTTTCGTGGGTTATTATGGAAGCATCGCAATACGCAGCGTAGTAATACTGGCAGCCAGACTCTGTGCTGTGATAGGTGTGTGTATTCCCACCATACTGTGGCTATATGGAGAGCTCCATGAGAGCCGTCACGCTCCTGGGCTCAAATGTATTTAAACTTCCTGTAGATGATCCATCTCCCAGATGGACAGCCAGTAAACCCGGGTGCATGTCCCTGATGGCATGGCGATATGGCAGGCAGGTAATAATCATACGCACGCTCAAGTGCATCCACTCAACACCTTCCAATGAAACTATGCAAATTGACAGACTGCTTGTCACCGGACGCTGACAAGGTCGGAAGCAGTAAGGCGCTGACCCTGATCGCGTGCGATAAACTCTTTGATATAAAAATAGCCTTTTATTAGCAGGAAAACAAACCGACAAGATCCCTGTGTGTGTGTACTGTAGGGCCGAGGACAAAGGCGCTGCACACAAAAGATCTCAAAATTCCTTGTCTGTTATTAATGGGGAAGCTGACAGATAATGACTGGGTCAGATGTGTTCCCGCCTCTGCATCTGCCAGCGCGGTCCGGCCACGTCTTGTTGTACGCTGCCTGTGTGTCTTTCAAGACTCTAGGCCCGTGGCATACTTCAGCCTGTCACACCACCTGACAAATGGCTCTGCTGGACTTTTCGCCCCCACTGAGTGAACGTAAAAGTAAATCGTGTGTGTATTCTCTCTCTCGCTCTCTCTCTCTCTCTCTCTCTCTCTCTCTCTCTCTCTCTCTCTCTCTCTCTCTCTCTCTCTCTCTCTCTCTCTCTCTCTCGTGGTGCTGGCCATGTTAGTGAACTCCAGTGGTTCCTGGACAGGAGGCAAAAGAAACATTCAGGAGATGTGAACTCGGGGAGGTGACTCACTTTGGGTTTCATTCGATAAATCCCATTTGCCTTTCCCTCTATCTCTCTCTCTCTCTCGCTATCTCTCTCTCTCTCTCTATCTAGCTCTGTCTCTCCCCCAATCCATCTTAACTTGGCAGGAGGTTCTTGTGATTGACCACCCGAATGATTCGCATGACCTTTACGCAACAGCGACCCGATTGTCAGCACGGCTATTAGGAAGGAAAGGTTCCTCGAAGGACCTGCTGAAAGCTCTGTGTGAGAAGGTCTCCTTCTGGAAGGAAAACAGCTGTCATTTTAATAACTGGCAGCATGATGATGTGCTGGAAATAAGCCATCACGTGGGCCCGCGGCCAGCCGGACGTCTTCAAGGAGCAGGGAGGAAATAGATTGAACAATTTGAAGACCTCCATATGTTTGCTTGTTTTTTGTTTATTTTTTTTTGTCGGGTTGTGTTTGTTATTTAGCGCAGCTTGTAGTAAACAGCAAACAACTGAGGATGCTCCTCTGGGCGCGCTGTACCTTGCTGATGGAGACCTCGTCATGGAATGGATGAGGCTCTGTGTGAGCCGCCAGAAACAGGTTACACAAGATGTCTGGTGGAAAGGGGCCTTCTAAACATTTTCTTAAGCTGACAACTCACACCAAATATGAGCAAATAATTAGTTAGCACTCAGTGACCCCGGGCCAACGCTTGGCTCATTCTGGCTTTCATATTTTTTCTTCCGACGAATAACTAATCTCTCTCTCTCTTCTCCTCCTGGACGCTCCCCGGCTCCTCTGATGTCATACGGTCGCCTTTTAAGGGAGAGACGGTAGATTGAGGATTAACGCTGACGCCCAACCACCCTACCGTGACGCCCTCCCGTCCTACCGCCCTACCGCTTTGTGACATCAGGTCCCAATCACATTAAGGTGACTCTCAGGGAACGTATGGAAACCAACCTTTCCACACACACACACACACACACACACACACACGTTCCACCCTCCCCACGGCTAGCTGTCAGGACAGCGACGTGATGCTGGCAACGCCACTTGGCAGGTCTGATGACATCATGGGACACATCGTCTGGGCTGTGATCAGAGGGATGAGGCTGGACACCAGACCCTCCCCCTGGAACCCTCTCCCAGCCTCTCTGCTCCTCTCTTCTCCACTCACTCTCTGTTTTGATTTTGTTTGCAATGGCCGCCATGTGTAAGTGTGTCTGTGTGTGCGTGTGTGTGTGTGTGTGTGTGTGTGTGTGTGCGTGTGTATGTGCGCGCCTGTGTGTGTGTGTGTGTTTACATGTCTGTGTGTGTGTGTGTGCGTACATGTGTATGTGTGTGTGTGTGTGTGTGTGTGTGTGTGTGTGCGTGTCTGTGTGTTTACATGTCTGTGTGCGTGTGTGTTTGTGTGTGTGTGTGTGTCTGTGTGTGCATGTGTGTGTGTGTGTGTGTGTGTGTGTGTGTGTGGTGTGTGTGTGTGTGTGTGTGTGTGTGTGTGTAAGCGGCCATTGCAAACAAAATCAAAACAGAGAGTGAGTTGTGACCATTTTTTGAAGAAAGGAATTGGACCATCACAAGGCTGGTCACTCATATTCAACAAATCACGCCCTAGAGTGTGCATGCATTTGTTTGCATTGCAAACTATGCAAATGGTCCTTTGCTCTGCAGCTGTACAGGCGATGCCCATGTGGAACATGTGCATAATGCTTCACACACATTCATTGGCACATGGCCTTCTGATACCGGTTCCATGGCATGCCATTGCGTGCATGCCATCGTCCATTTAGCAAAATGTTCTCTTAATGTATTGCATTGTGCTTTGTTTGTGGTGAGAGTTTCACACCTATCACAGAGGTGTGTGTGTGTCCTCCAAGGGCGTGGTCTAGTGTTGACCCTAGCTGACTCAGTCAGAAACATTCCTGGGTGGGGACAACAGGAAGGCCTGCGTGGGGAGGACACTGCACTTCCTCTTCGCCAGCAGTGGAAGAAGATAGATTGATCAATCTCTCTCTCTCTCTCTCTCTCTCTCTCTCTCTCTCTCTCTCTCTCTCTCTCTCTCTCTCTCTCTCTTTCTCTCTCGCTCTATCTATCTATCTATCTATCTATCAAACTATTGATCTTTGATTTAAATATCTATCTATCTATATCTGTCGATACACATATATCTTTCTATATTTTTTGTGTTTTTCACTCTCCCAAATGCACACATGAAATGATGTACGCTCATTCAGTCAGATACACACTCACACACACCCACATACAACCACTCAATCTCTCTGTCTCTGTCTCTGTCTCTCTCTCTCTCTCTCTCTCTCTCTCTCTCTCTCTCTCTCTCTCTCTCTCTCTCTGCCCCCCCCCCTCTCTATCTCCTCTCTTGTGCAGTTCCAGCACTTCATAGGTATGCGTACAGCCATATATACCTTCCCCCCACCCTGATCTCCTGGGTGCTGGCCCCGCCCACCCTGCGAGAGGACAGGCTAGCTGACCCAATAGGAGGGGGTAGTGTGGGGAGAGAGGGGAGGGGTCGGCTGAGAGTAAACGGAGCTCACATTCAGTGTTGCCGGCGTTGAAGACAACACTACACAGCAGAGGAGCCCTACTGGGACGCACATGTGGACAGGAATTGATTCCTGTCTGATCTATGCAGGGTGGGGAAGCCAAGCTACTGGGACTCAAACATCACCTTGACAGAGATAGAGAGAGAGCGAGAGAGAGAGAGAGAGAGAGAAGGTTCCAGTCCAACCAGCTGGCTCTGTAGAGCTGCTGTACAGCTCTGCTGCACGAGTCACAATTCAACTGTTTCTGATAGTCAACCTTGACATTGGCTTTGGAGGATGTGTACATTTTGCGAGTGGGGGATTTTGGTTCTCTAGGCACTATAGAAGTAAGTAAATTACTTGTTTGTTGTATTGCTTTTGTTGTTCAAATGGTAGTATAGTATTATAATAATAATAATAATAATAATTATTATTATTATTATTGTTATTATTACTATATTTATTATTAATAACAATAATAATATAATAATAATAATAATAATAATAACAATAACAATAATAATACTAATAATCATCATAATCATCATAATCATATTCATAATACCAAAACCATAACCATAACTAGTAACCATAATCGTATCTAGTAATCATAATCATAACTAGTAACCATAATCATAAAAACAATTTTACTGATTATAATGATCATAATAATAATAATAATAATAATAATAATAATAATAATAATAGCAATAATAGTATTAACAATAGTAATGTCAATATTAATAACATTACCTGATTATGACAATGATTTGTATATATATATATTCATATATATACTGTATATATATACATATATATTAACACTTAGTTTAGTTAGGAGGGGTTTTGTGTATCCCACTATTTAGGTCACAGTCCTCTCACATTTGTTCAAATGATGAAATGTGTTTTAATTATGTTAACTGTTGAACCTAATTTTCCATGTGAACAAATATTCCCCGAAAAAATTTGACTAAATAAAAATGCATTGCGAGACATACAACATTACAAAAATAATGTTTGAAATGTACTCAAATGTATGAGCACCAAGCCCATGTCCACAATGTGCTGCTATGTACAGTGTGAACGTACAGGGGTACAGTACTGCCCCGGAAGGAGCACCTGGGTTTGTTTGCTGTTCAAAGATCACTAGAAATGTTTTCTTTTCCAGTAATCACAAAATGAGCAGAACATAATTCCACATACAAATGTGTACATTGCTAATACCCCGCGGCTGTAAATGACAGCACACATGACATGAGCGCACACGGCATATGCACCAACCTATGACATGTGAACGAACTCGCTGTCAAAAGGCACATATCCCAAGATGTGTTGAAATCGACTGTACGATGACATGGGGTGACATGCTGAGAGCAGTCGTGGCGGTGGTGGACGTGAGGTGAAGTTTGCTGTAATCCAAGCTGATGCTAATGGGTGCTAACGTTCCAACACTTTGTCCCCAGTTCAGACACACCACACGCCAGCAAGAGGCCCCGCGTCCCCACACTACCATGCACTGACAACAAGGTGAGTCGACAGAGTGGAAGGAATACACTCACCTTGGGGTGCTGTTCTTACCTGCTGTGTATGTGTGTGTGTGTGTGGTGTGTGTGTGTGTGTGTGCGTGTGTGTGTATGTATGTGCGTGTGTATGCAAATGTCTGTGTGTACCTGGCTGTGTTTAAGTGTGGTGCTGTGCATGTCTATGCACATCGGTGTGCATCTTATTTCATGGTGTATACATTATATCCTAGCCCGTGTTTTATGACCATTTTAAGAGGCCCAGCTGCTGTGAAGAGCGTGTTTGTTATGCATACACCTTCAAAGCTTCAACACGTTGAATAAATTAGCTGGAATAATTGAATGAACAAGATACTCTTGGTTTTTGCATCGACACATGTTGTATAAACACTCATAAAAACAACAGGGCTATGTTTTACAGTGTATTAATATGGTCTTTAGCTTGTGTACATGGGCACTATTCCAAGTCTTGAGCAGAGCAATTTAAGGCACACTCCCATTCTTCTCCGTGGGTGTGATTGCTCAAACATTAAACTAGCAGTATGCAGATTCAGCTCGGTGTGTTGTTGTGGGTCTGTGTTAGACCACCTGCAGGTCCCGAGAGCTCTTAGTTTTCCATATTGTTTCGTTCATTTCCACAGACCACACGATTCCCCAGTTGCCTTTTTTTTCCTCCTATTTGTGGTATTCTCAAAATGACTTCCTTGATTGTAATTGTGGATGGAACTTTCCATCGGGAAAAGATATTACCATCATCATCATCATCATCATCATCATCGTCATCAGGCTCTATTCGCTCTGCTATGGGATTTATATCATCGCTGTATGGATCTGGCACAAGGTCTCTGCTGTGCTGGCGAGGGGGGGTGGGGGGGTTGTGTCTGGTCTGTGGTTGTTGTTGTTTGTTTGCGCCTCTTTTCCCGAGCAGCACAGCCTTCAGGAGATGACACTCTGAGCGGCCCCATACTGTGCATCATACAGTCACGTGCTGGCCAGCGGGCCACTGGTTAATGATACATAACAAGAAAAACATTGAATGAGAACGGGTCCTTTATCGGTGAAGATAAGGACTTGGACCCTCTTCAACTGTCAGTTGGACAGCGCCAGGGACGATATGTTATGGAAATAAACAGGACTTAATGTTCCAAGTTATGGGTCTACTTGAGTACAAAACCCCAAGCAGCCGCGCATGCGAGCGGCGAACATCCCGTTGAACTGTGGTCAGGTAATGACTGTACTGTGTGTGTGTGTGTGTGTGTGTGTGTGTGTGCACAATGAGGCGTGGTCCCCTGTGATTAACATTTAATGAGTTGTTTGGGTAGCGAAAGTCAAAGGACGCGGTTGTGCCTCCTGGTTGCCCAGCAGGCTGTTCACCACGCAGCGGCAGAGAGAGACGAGAGCTCGTAAATCAAGGAAGGCCACTCTGCATGAGACAGGCCGACCTCCCTCTCCAGGTCATCTTGTCCGAGCTCAGGTCACTCCTGAAGCGTGCTGCTTTAAGTGTTCTTCCATCAGGCCAAACTGAAATTGAAATACAGTATATATACTGTATATCTATATATATAGTTATATATACAGTATCAATCTATCTAACATTTAGCATTGAAGTGTCTCGTTTACACAGTAAATCTACGGTTATATGCATGCGTGTGTGTGTGTGTCATGTCTATGTGCAATGAATGATCCGAGGCTGGGCTGAAGGAGAGAAGGAGTGTTGTGGAGGAGAGTTCACACCCCAAGCATGTGAGATAGCATGATTAATTCGGCCTTTGATGACTAATGGACTATTGATTGGTATGTAAATAAAGTCCTTTGACACAACCAGGAGAAGCTGCGTGGGCCTGGAAGGCAAAGCTCCTCTGGAACTGCCGGATTAGATGTGCTTCTGTCCAAATCCACCGATGAGGACGCACATTAGCAAGCACTTCCCGTGCGTCTCAAGCGACATGCAGCTGGAAGGGCACAGCAGAGGTGGAAGCAGAGGAGGTAGTGAAGGAAAACATGAACGCCACATGGAAAATAGAACCAGGAGAGAGAACCCATCGCAAGGTTTCTTCCCTGACAATTTAGGTTGTTTTTTTCTTGCCCTTTGGGGGGCTAGCATTAGTGGGTGTCACACATACAGTATATGGCCTGCAAATCCCTTTGAGATTGTAGTGAGAGAGAGAGAGAGAGAGAATGAGAGAGTGAATGAGAGCGAGAGACAGACAGACAGAGTGACAAAGAGAGAGACAGAGACAGAAACAGAGAGACAGAGAGACAGAGATAGAGAGACAGAGACAAAGATACAGAGAGACAGAGACAGAGAGACAGAGACAGACAGAGAAAGAGAAAGAGACAGAGACAGACAGAGAAAGAGACAGAGAGCTGCAGGCTTTACAGAACAATGAGAAGTGGTTGACAGGGAGCCCCAGGTCAGAGGCTTCAGAGAGTTGATGCCGATGCTGACGTGAACAAACAACAACTGGGGCGGGGCTTTGTTGCGCTGAATCCCGGGCACCCGGTCAGGGCAGAGATTAGCCATGCCCATACCACCTGGCAGGTCCATCCAGTCTGACAGACACTCACTCACTCCCTCCCTCCTCTATAAACACTGGAGTCAAGAGCAGGGAGGGATACTCTCCAACTTCCAGTAATAGAATAGAATAGATCAATTCAAGTTGAGTCAGATTTATTAATAGATTGCATTTAAAAAATGTCACTTGGCCAGTTTAAACATTGCCGGACATGCAACACAAAGATCTGGCACCAAGTAATTCACGGGACAATAAAACCCACAATAAAACAAGCGCTATGGCGTGATACGAAAGAATGACCATATGATGAAGATGAGAGTAGATACAGCACCAGAGAGAGAGAGATAGGCTTCAGTGTGGATCAAATGCCAAGCGGAAAAACACAAAACCTAAAGTGTGTCCTGCAGTTGGAGCGTGACCGGAGGGCCACGGTCCCAGTAGCCTATACATTTCAACCCACAACCATCGCCCGACCGGTTCAGCGTCGCCAGTACAGTTGGCACACAAACAACAATAGAAGAAGAACAAGGAAATGGATGGTGGAAAAGTTTTACTGTAATGTTATCTGGTGCGGTCCTACATGTGTGGTGGTCACATCCCCTGGGGCTCTCCAGTGTGCAGGGGATGTGCAGATACAAAGGGACTATGGGAGCCAGTAGTGGTGTGCGAGGGGAACGGAAGGAGGCTTCAAGCGGATGGAATTGTGCTGATTAAGCGGCACGTGGGGGGAAGGGGGGGGGGAACAAGCTTTAGATAGAGGGAAGGCAAGGACGTCACAAGAGTGAGCGATTCATCACTTAGGGATGAAAGACCCAAGAGCTGAACAGAAGCAGCTTAAGAGGTTGTGTCTGCATTCGATCCACAGCAATACAATCAAATCATTTGCTGTTTTTTATTACCTATCCTAAGGCTGATACTGTATTGCTTGTGTCCCGAAAAAAAAGAACAGCACAGCTAACTGCATAATTGATTTTCCACAAGTTTGTACGTATATGCGGGATTATATTAAAGTGGACACAGTGTGAGTCTTTTACCTTATTTACTCTTGCCGTGTAACTTCAGTTCAAGGAATTTTCCTCTGAGGACGGACCCACACTGGGGCCAAATGTATTTTTATGCAGGTCGACTGTCATGCAGCCATTCTGCAATCTGAAGACAATCCATCCTGATGTTTTGGATGAATCCATCATGCAAACGAGACATGAATATATTTGGAGGGAATGTAATGTCGCTCTACACTTCAAAAGAAAGTATTTCTCCTAAATGTCTGTTGTGGAGCACTTTGGATATGGAATTTAATCCAATTAGCCTAATAAAATAATATTATGTCATGACTCTGACTCTCCCCATATATCTCTAGATGACTACAAATGTATTAATTCTCCATATTCATACTGTCAACTATTAACAGGATAGAGCTAATGTTTTCTGTTAAAATAGTTTGTTTATGAGCCAAGAGGTGCTCCAATACACTGTATAAATCATATAAAGTAGCCTCAGGAAAAACCTCTGAATCCAGTTTAATTGACATTTAATACATTTCATGAAAATGAAAAACATATTTCTCCATGGCCATAACGTCATTCTTTAAAAGAAAACTGCCGATGAGAAAAAAATATGTAAACAGCCCAATGATTGTTTGTGATGAAGAAACCATTACAGTCAATTGCTCCACACAGGGTACATAAAATCTCCATTCGACATCTGAAATTAGTTACAGGACAAATGTACTGCGAAGGCAATTCCACCGTGGCGGACGACACGAGACTGGAAATCCATCAATTTTCGTCCACTTCGGCCGGGTCGCGGTGGCAGCCGGCTAAGCAGGGCCCCCCAGGCTTCCGTCTCCCCAGCCACACTCTCTAGTTCCTCCTGGGGGGTCCCGAGGCATTCCCAGGCCAGACTAGGCACGACTTCTGATTTTTTCAAGTCGACTTTTCTATCAATAAAGTCGACGTAACGTCGACGCGTCGTTGATGACGTCATCACATACACACAAAAAATGCTAAATATATCCCGAGTATACTTCATATAAAGGGTGGGGGGGGCTCCGTTCATTCGCGGTTCTGACGAGGGGAGGGGGGGGGTGCTCCGTTAATTCGCGGTTCTGATCTGGGAGGGGGGAGGGATGGATATCGCTGGATATTGGTGGGGACATGTCCCCAGCGTCCCCACTAAATTCTGTTATCATTCATCCGATGAATGATAACATCTAATTTTTTTTAATGGCATGCGATCTACCCGGACTTCCTTTGCGATCGACGTATTGGGCACCCCTTAACCCCCCACCGGCCACCGCATTTCCGCCAAGTCCCGCCAAATATATTAAAGTGTAAAAATTTTTTTTATTAAATATTCTTAAAGTGTGAAATCACGTGGTCAACGACGCGTCGACGTCTCCCGGTAGGCGTCGACTTGTGGTAGTGACGTCGGTAGTGACGTAGGCCAGACAAGATATATAATCCCTCCAGCGAGTTCTGGGTCTGCCCCGGGGTCTCCTCCCAGTTGGACGTGCCCGGAAAACCTCCAAAGGGAGGCGCCCGGGGGGCATCCTTATCAGATGCCCGAACCATTTCAGCTGACTCCTTTCGATGCGGAGGAGAAGCAGCTCTACTCCGAGCTCCCTCCGGATGTCTGAGCTCCTCACCCTATCTCTAAGGCTGAGCCCAGCCACCCTGTGGAGGAAACTCATTTCGGCCGCTTGTATCCGCGATCTCATTCTTTCGGTCACTACCCAAAGCTTGTGACCATAGGTGAGGGTTGGAACGTAGATGGACCTGTAAATCGAGAGCTTCGCCTTCTGGCTCAGCTCCCTCTCCACCACAACGGACTACTACAGCGCCCGCATTACTGCAGACGCATCAATCCGTCTGTCCATCTCCCGCTCCATTTTGCCCTCACTCGTGAACAAGACCCCGAGATACTTGAACTCCTTCTCTTGAGGCAGCAACTCATTCCCAACCCGGAGGGAGCACTACACCGTTTTCCGGCAGAGAACCATGGCCTCAGACTTGGAGGTGCTGACTCTCATCCCGACCGCTTCACACTCGGCTCCAAACCGCCCCAGTGCATGCTGGAGGTCACGGTCTGATGTAGCCAACAAAACCACATCATCTGCAAAGAGCAGAGATGCAATTCTGAGGTCCCCAAACCGGACACTCACCTCACCTCGGCTGCGCCTTGAGATTCTGTCCATGAAGATCACGAACAGAACCGGTGACAAGGGACAACCTTGGCGGAGTCCAACACCCACTGAGAACGTGCTTGACTTTGTGCCGAGAATACGGACGCAGCTCGCACTTTGTTCGTACAAGGACCGAATGGCACGTACCAACGGCCCCGGTACCCCATACTCCCGTAGTACCCCCCACAGGATTCCCCGGGGGACACGGTCATAAGCCTTCTCCAAGTCCACAAAGCACATGTAGACTGGATGGGCAAACTCCCATGCCCCCCCCAACAACCCTGCGAGGGTAAAGAGCTGGTCCACTGTTCCACGGCCAGGACGGAATCCGCATTGTTCCTCCTGAAGCTGAGGTTCGACAATTGGCCGGAGCCTCCTTTCCAACATCCTGGAATAAACTTTCCCAGGGAGGCTGAGCAGTGTGATACCCCGATAATTGGAGCACACCCTCCAGTCCCCTTTTTTGAAAATGAGGACCACCACCCCAGTCTGCAATTCCACAGGTACTGTCCCCGACCTCCACGCGGCATTGACTAAGCGTGTCAGCCACGACAGCCCGACAATGTCCAGAGCCTTCAGCATCTCAGGGCGAATCTCATCCACACCTGGCGCCTTGCCACTGAAGAGCTTTTTGACTACTTCAGTGACCTCTACCAAGGATATGGGTGAGGCTTCAGCCGAGTCTTCAGACTCTGCCTCTTCCACAGAGGACGTACTGGTCGAGTTCAGGAGCTCCTCAAAATGTTCTTTCCACCGCCCGACAATATCCTCAGTCTGGGTCAGCAGTTCTCCTCCCCGACTGAGCACAGCCTGAGCCAAGCCCTGCTTTCCCTTCCTGAGTTTCCTTGAGGCCAACCGAAAGTCCTGCTCCATGGCCTCCCCGAACTCCTCCCACACCCGGGTTTTTGCTTCAGCGACCGATGAAACTGCGGTACTTTTGACCTCCCGGTAGTCTGCTGTTTCAGGAGACCCCTGGGCCAACCAGGCCCGACGGCTTCCTTCACCGCTGGTGTCCACCAACGGGTTCTTGGGTTGCCGCCACGACAGGCACCAACAGCCTTTGGACCACAGCTCCGAGCTGCAGCCTCTACAATAGAGGCTCTGAACATGGCCCACTCAGGTTCCATGTCCCCAACCTTCCCCGGGATGCACGAGAAGTTCTTCCGGAGGTGGGAGTTAAAGACCTTACGGACAGGGGCTTCCACCAGATGTTCCCAGTTCACCCTCACTACACGTTTGGATTTACCAGGTCTGTCTGGCAGCCTCCCGCGCCATCTGATCCAACTCTCCACCAGGTGGTGATCAGTTGACAGCTCTGCTCCTCTCTTCACCCGAGCGTCCAAAACATGCAGCCGCAGATCTGCTGATACGATTACAAAGTCGATCAGCGACCTTTTGCCTAAGGTGGTCCGGTACCAGGTACACTTGTGGACCACCCTATGTTCGAACATGGTGTTTGTTATGGCCAGTCCATGACTAGCACAGAAGTCCAATAACAAAACACCACTCTGGTTCAGATCGGGCAGGCCGTTCATTCCAATCACTCCCCTCCAGGTTTCTCCATCATTGCCCACGTGTGCGTTGAAGTCCCCCAGTAGAACTATGGAGTCCCCGGATGGATCCCTTTCCAGGATGCCACCCAAGGACTCCAAGAAGGCCGGATACTCTGAACTGCTGTTTGGTGCATAGGCACACACAACAGTCAGAGCCTTCTCCCCAGCGACTTGCAGTCGCATGGAGGCGACCCTCTCGTCCACCGGAGAGAACTCCAACACAGCGGTGCTCAGCCGGGGACTTGTGAGTATCCCCACACCCGTCTGGCGCCTCACACCCTGGGCAACTCCGGAGAAGTAGAGGGTCCAGCCCCTCTCCAGGAGTTTGGTTCCAGACCCGGTGCTGTGCGTGGAGCCCAACCATATCTAGTTGGTACCGCTCCACCTCCCGCACCAGCTCAGGCTCCTTCCCCGCCAGTGAGGTGACGTTCCACGTCCCTAGAATGCCGGGGCGATGCCGGGGATCCGCACGCCCAGGACCCCGCTTTTGCCTGCCGCCCGGTATACAATGCACCCGACCCCAATGACTCTCCCTGCAGGTGGTGAGCCCACAGGGAGGTGACTCCACATTGTCTTTTCGGGCTTGGCCCGGCCGGGCCCCGTGGATCCAGGCCCGGCCACCAGACGCTCGCCGACGAGCTCTCCTCCCAGCTCCAGAAGGGTGCCCCACCTGACTGATCTTTCCGGGAGTCTCTTCATGGGGTCTTTGAATCGCTCTTAGTCTGGCCCCTCCCCTGGGACCACTTTGCCTTGGGAGACCCTACCAGTGGCTAATGCCCTGGACAACACAGCTCCCAGGGTCACGGGGGCACCCAAACCCCCCCACCACGATAAGGTGGCGATTCTTTGGGGGGGGAAAAGATACCTCATAAATAACAGTGTGCAGCCATAGGTCCTAACAAAGGGAAAGCGATCAATTTACTGATTAGATTAGCCCTGAATAATTAGTCAGAACAGGAATTCCCTCGCTGTGGCGTGGGGGAGAGGGGCTTTGTGTACTACGGTTTCATCTCTCAGTGTTTACTTCTCTGATTTCACTGTGTTGAAGCAGCAACACAGTTACACTTACATTTTAAATGGCGCTGTACAAATAGAGACGTATAAATATTATTACAGCTAATTCAAGCTCTAAAGCATTATTATGATTATTATTACTACTACGAACACATTTGCATGGCGACTTTGCAATACATTTACATTTCGGGCATTTGGCAGATGCTTTTATCCAAAGCGACTTACAAAGAGTACATTTGTTGAAGGAGACAGCAATATATCACTGTGGTGCATAATAATAAGAATAGAGCAGGTTTCAAGCATTCATAGTTACAAGGCTAATAGAATGAGTTTCATAATTGCTAGCTTGCCTGCATAATAGCTGGGATAAGAGCAGAAGTGCCATTCTGAGTGCATCACCAACATCTAAGAACATACAATATGCTAAACAATGCTAAGTACTATTAAGTTAGTGCCAGGTTTCTAGTGCTAGGGCAAAACTCACTTAAACCTGAGAATTTAAGCAGAAACCATAGACAAGGTTCCAGGAGGGGCTCTCCAGAGCTGTAGCCTATATGTCCCTGCCTTGATACTCACCACCCAACGATTCCCGGTGGCTCCTCTCTGGTTTCCCTGTGTTTCCCCCCCGCCGCCGTGGTACTGTAATGGTAGGCAGCAGGAGGCTTGTCATCTAATCATCTTCATACATTCCAGCAGCAAAGGCCGCACTTAGCACTTGCTAATGTACCTGCTGTTTTTGTGTTGTTGTGCTGCCTCAGCAGGTAGCAGATCCCGGCTCTATGATGAGCAGATTTGGCCTTCGTGTCAGAGAGACGTACGCATCACCACCAATCACCCTATTGATCGGCCCCATTAAATTATACGACAAAATAGCTTCTACTTCAGCTGTTTTTTTTTCAGCCTACTAAGACGAATAGGAAAGAATCCCTGAGCAGGCAGCCCTCCAGGCTCCCTCCAGCCCTCCTCACACTCACACTCACACTCACCCTCACACTCACACTCTCACTCTCACTCACACTCTCACTCACCCTCACACTCACCCTCACACTCACACTCTCACTCTCACTCACACTCACCCTCACACTCACACTCTCACTCACCCTCACACTCACACTCTCATTCACATGCTCACACTCACACTCACGCTCACCCTCAACCTCACTCACCCTCACCCTCGCACTCGCACGGCCGAGCAGAACCCTGGATGCCATACCTTTAGGAAGGTTGCATTAGCTCACAATCATGGCGTATTTCACGATAACCGCCACATGGCTTTCTTTACATTTGACTTGCTTTATCGCAACATCTTTATTTTACCCCGTATTCCCTTACCTTCTCCTGGCATGCTGTTACCCCCCTGGAGTCACCCTCCCTTGACAAGCCCCCCCCCCACCAGACTGTTTGCTACGTCTAGGTCTGCCTATTGCTAGCTGCCCCCAATCCCACGACTCTGGTTCTCAAATTACTCCCTTTAATTCAGTATTTATTGTTCAGCAATGTATTTATAAATGAGGAAAAATAAACTGTAATTGCATTGGGATGGGGAGGGAGAGGGAGATAAAATAGCACATCCACAGGGAAGTTTAGAGAGAGGCAGAGAGAGAGAGAGGCAGAGTGAGAGAGAGGCATAGAGAGAGACAGCGAGAGAGAGAGTGTGAGAGTGAGAGAGAGAGAAAGAGAGAGAGAGAGAGAGAGAGATAAACACACACACGGAGGAGGAAGCGTGAGAGAGCGGGAGTGGGTCGGAAGAGGAAGAGTCCGCAGGAATGTACAGGGTAAAGCGAGGGATGAGAGAGATTGGGGTGTGAGGTGGTGAAGGAATACGGGAGATGGGACAGAGGGGGGGGCTGGGGGTGGAGCTGTCCAATCAACCTTGAGAAACTATGGAAAAGGAAAACAAACCCAAGGAGGATTTGCGTCCAACAGCACGGGGTGCTGAGACAGATGGACAAACAGACACGCTGAAGCACTTATGTAAAAAGCCCTTACACCAGACCTGGGCAAACTACGGCCCGCGGGCCACATACGGCCCGTTGCGTTGTTTAATCCGGCCCGTCGGGCATTTACATTAACAACAGTCCTATAATACGTTTACATTTGTAATATTCATTTCGCTGTTTTTTTTCATCCTGCAATTGATTCTTGATTGGTTCCACTAGATCAGAGGACACTAATATGCAGACCGTTAATTCGGAGCAATACCGCTACCGTGAGACGCGCGGACGGGGCAGCCGAGGCAGTGTGTCTTCCCGGGGGGGGGGGGGGGGCTAGACGCGCGACGGGGCACCGAGGTCAGTGTCTGGGGGGTGGGGGGGGGTGCTAGACGCTTGTGATCCTCATCTACTAATGGCCCGGCCCGTCTGTCAGCTTTAAAAACCAAATGTGGGCCCTTGAGCCAAAATAATTGCCCACCCCTGCCTTACACCATCCAAACCCTATCTCTGGCTCTACTTCCATAGGTCAGCTCCACCTCGACGCATACTTTCATTGTGTTACCGCCGTAAAGGGAGCTGCTGGCGTGGGCCTTATGCCAACCCCGAATACGCTGAGCTATAGAAACATGAGTATTACTTGCTGAGCTTCATTCCCCATGATTGCAATCAAAGCGTATTAGTGGTACTTGGTGAAATTGGAGCTGAGGGACCCTATGACTTGGCGCCGAACTCGGGGGAAATGTTGTCGTTGTTGTTCTATTGATATTGATAAGCACATGGGCGATAAAGAGAGACTGAAGACTTTTAGCTTCTAACGTGAGCAATTGTCTGTCCTCCAGGCATGGGCAGGAGCATTCAGCGCCAGAACCTTTGGGGATGGGTTATGCCATCTTCTCCACGGGACGCCGCTGAATTACATCAACGTCGTTCAATCGTCCTCCTCCTCCTCCTTGCCATCCCGCTTAAGCTCCCTCAACCAATACGCTCGCACGGCCGGGGCGGGCAAGCGGGTGGCTCCTACCTGACTTCGGGGGTTTGTCCCGGTGGAGAATGGCTCGCGCGCCACGGCCCCACACGCTGGGCGCAGCGCCCCCGGCCAGGAACCTGGAGCCTGGCCGCGGGCCGAGTCACACGAGTTGCTGGCTCTGATCGCTGCCCTTCACCACCATGGGAAGTGGTGTCGTGGCTGTGGGTTGACTGCTGGCAGGAGGAAGCACAAGCGCCACCCGATGCCACCATGTTGCATGGGTGAACCTGTGCGTGGCTGACCTGGTGGTGGCATTCTTTCAGGTCAGTCTGCTTTCAGGAAGTGACATTTCTCAAATTGTTTTGAGCTTTGTCAACAATGGCATCTGGGCCCTGTGTCAAGAAGCTCAATTTCCGGTTTCAAATAACCACATGATGTTAAGTCAAAAGACATTGCATCAACATGTAAGTGTAACTTTGTATGGCACATAGCAATGATTGTAAGGCCGATTATTTACAATAAAACAAATCAGAGCACAGGAACTCATACCTTTACATTGAGACCACCGGACAAGAGAAGCAATGCAGAAACATATAACATATATATAGGATTAAATAAAATAAAAAAAAAGTGTGTGTTGTTTGGGTGGGGGGGGGGGGGGGGTATGCGTGGAAGGGGTAGACAAGGAAGGAGAATGGTGGGTATTAATTACATTGCGACTTGTGTAACCACCATGGTTCAAAGTTTGTCACTAGGCTGTATAGGCCTGGTAAACACAGCTGTGCCACCTTCTTCAAAAACTAAGCAGATTAATATAGCTTAGCTTTATCGCCTCTCTGCCTTTTAGATCAAGTGTAGTATCTGTTCATTTTAATATGTGATACATCCCCTATCCAGAGCTCACATGGAACTGGGAAGAAGAATATTCATATAGCCTTCTATAATACGCATTCTGTTATTGTATCACTATTTAAAAGAACTGGCACTAGTCTCGGCTGTGTTATGGCCCATGGGCCCATAATGAAACACATGGGCCCTCTCATGCAATATGTCCAAACCTGGTCATAAGCTGCATTAGTTTGATTTAAAAATGGCTATAAATATTGATTGGAAAAACTGTCCATGCTCAATATATGAATATTCTCCTTCTTTAGTCGTAAGCAGCTTGAGTTTTACGTACATCACTGCCATCTAACTATGGATGTATTGTCAAATGCACAACTGCACCGAACCTGCAATGCCATTGTGGGTGCATTTGTACATCTCTGGAGTGGCCATCGTTCTTGACTCGCTCCCTCAGCCCTCCAAGGGTCCATAAGTTCACTTGAACAACACTTGATGATGTCTTTAAAACGCTTTTAGTCGTCAGGTCATCGGTGATGATTTGTAAAAAAGCAGTATTCTGCCAAGCCTCCACCTGGCCCTACCTACCTGATAGTTGAGGCTGAGGGTACCAGGGCAGATGCGTCCCATTTAACCCCCCCGCCCACGGTCCCTCTGCTCTCCGAGTGGCCTGGGTGCAACGCGTGCTGTTACACAACACCACAGGCTGAGGGGAAGTGATGGAGGGCAAGTGGAACTACGAATTAAACGCAGCTTCGCAGAGCCTGCGTTTCCACGGTGACGTAGTGCACATGAACTAGGCTTCAACCAATAATGTCACATAAAAATAGCAAAAATGGCTTGGGCATTCCCTGATTGGTCACATTTTACAGGGTGCGATAGATGTCCTGAAGGCTTATTTATTTATTATGTCAGGATCAAACTGTTGAGTGAACTCGGCTGAAATCTGTTCTGAAATCAAAAATCCCGACAATTAACGTGAAGCGCTGGTTTTAGTCAGAGTTCCATTGAAGCTGAAACATATCCTAACCTGCTACTTGAACCTGGGCCCTGGTAGGCCTCTGTGATATGTGGGCTGCTGGCTCGTGCCACTGAAGACAGATTAGATCAGTCAACATCGCTGTTCAGGGCTCTTGGTTTTGTTTATAGCTGTTGGCTGACATCGAGTTAATGATCACATGCTTCGGTTCACCGTTTCACATTACATTTGGACGTAATTTAGAGTCATCTGAGTCATCACAGCATGATGGTAATGTCTCCGTCTCATGCCCCCCCCCCCCCACAAGGTGCTCCCCCAGCTGATATGGGACATCACAGAGCGGTTCCAGGGTCCCGACCTGCTCTGCCGCTCCGTCAAGTACATGCAGATTGTGGGCATGTTTGCATCGTCGTACATGATCGTTGCCATGACGGTGGACCGCCACTACGCCATCTGCTGCCCGCTGCAGGCCTACCGAGGGGGAAGCGTGTCCCGCTGGAACACCCCCATCATGGTGGCCTGGGCCCTGGCCCTGGTGCTCAGCCTACCACAGGTAAGGGGGAGGGGAGGGGTAGGCTAGTGTGAGTAAGGGAGTGAAGAATGTGGGGGGGGTCACACTCATCGCACGTGTGTGTATACCGTATGGAATCATAAGTGCTCTTAATGGGGAATGCAGATAGAAATGCATTGGTGCAGACATATACATGCCTGCATGTGTAGCATACACACACACACACACACACACAGACACACACACATAGACAGACGCACACACATTGACACGCTGGCATCGTGGTGCTGGGAGGAAACGAGAGCTGGGTGCTGCTGCGTTATCCCTGCGCTAGAACTCAAGATGTCTTCCTATATTTAGCCCGGTGAGTCAGCAGGGTGTGACTGATGGGAGAGAGGGGGGGGGTACCAGAGTCATGTCTGCTTCTCTTTGCCCCCCCCCCCCCCGCCCCCCGCCCACCTTGTCCTCTCTCTCTTACTTGCTCTTTCTTTCTCTTTCTCTCTCTATCTCTCTCTGTCTCTCACTCTTCCAACGGCCCCCCCAGGCGTTCATCTTCTCCCGCACGGAGGTGACCCCCGGCCAGTATGACTGCTGGGGTCAGTTTGCGGAGACATGGGGCCTCAAGGCCTACATCACGTGGATGACCGTGGCGGTCTTCGTCCTGCCCGCGATCATCATCACCGTCTGCCAGGTGATAACCTGCCCCTCCTCCTCCACCTCTCTGCTCTCTGCCCGGGGCCCAGGCTGGTGCACACCTACACCTACACCTACACCCACACCTACACCTACACCCACACCCATACCTACACCGACCACGGCAATGACCAAACGGTTGGCCGGTGGGGTTAGGTTGGTCGATGGGGGGTGGGGGGGTGGTGGCTGCGAGGTGGCTGTGTGTGTGTGTGTGTGTGTGTGTGTGTGTGTGTGTGTGTGTGTGTGTGTGTGTGTGTGTGTGTGTGTGTGTGTGTGTGTGTTGTTTGCCGTTGTCCAGAATCCCTCCAGAGAGGGGGGACATTCAGGGCTGTGTCCCACCGGGATCTGCTGCTCTATTTAGGGAAAGATATTTCCAGGGGCCCCCGCTTATTTTCCTTAATGAACACACAGCACTTGCAGGGCCACTGCTGGGCCAGCTGCTCCGAACTAAATGGGCCCTCCTCTCTGAGAGGCCCCTGGGAGCACCAAGCCTCATACACGGCATCCTCCGCTTGTACCTGGTTCCTAGTGGTTTGTTATTACACTACAATAATATTTACATTTCAAATTTAGTGACGTCATCCGACACTGTTTATTCTTTCTATAGTCAAAGAGGGAGGAAGTGATTGTGTTCTCTGGGTTTTGAATGCGTTGCACATCATCGGTGGACTGCAGGAGACTGTATGCGTGCTCAATACACTTCCTATAGGCTTTGGCCTCACAGTCCATTGTCCTGCAGCATGTTGGTCCCCTGTAACAGCAGTCATACCTTCACCGTACCATACTGCAGTTATCAGCTGAAGCCAAGTAGCAGAGAAACACCAACCGTACAAAAAAAACAGCATTTTATTACGATTATAGCATTTTATCCGCTTTAATCATCAAGAAGGGAAAATGTTTCAAAAAAAGTTTGAAGGCTTGAATCTTTGAGGCCATGGAATAGCGTATATATAATATATACATAATATAATGTGATAGCACATAAAAGTACCATGGTCAATGTGTGGTGCTTTAATGTGGCTTTCTTTGTATGCGTTGATTCTCTTTCACCACATTGTCTGGTGCAGAAAAGCCAGCATTTTCACAATATATTGTAAAAGGAAAACATCTTCAATCTGTCAAATGTTAATAAATAAAAGTCTCAAATCAGTAACTCCTACACGTCTCTGAAGGCCGAGTTTTTATGCCAATGTTGACCAAAACTAAAAGGCTGTTTCACAGATAAGGATCTTCCGGGAGATCCACAACAACATCTACCTGAAGTCTGAGCGGCTGGTGACGGCCGAGCTGAAGAAGAACCACGGCGTCCTCTTCCGCTTCAACAGCTTCAAGAAGGACGCAGAGCGCGCCCGCGAGCGTGCCAGGAAGGGCTCCTGCACTGGAGGAGGAGGAGGAGGAGTTGCAGTGGGGAGCAGAGAGGCCAGAGGAGGAGGAGCATATTTGAAGGGTGTAAATAACAACACTGCCGGCTCCTACACAGACAGCAGTAGTAAGGCGGGGGACGGCTATGACTATGCCGCCCCGGTCGGCCAGTACGGCAACAGTTGCCAGGGTGAACAAACGACAACATCACCGCCGATGGGAGAACAACAACAACAATGTAGCGACTCTGAGAGCCATCCGCTTAGCACCCCGCCCCACAGCAAGGGCGGGGACTGCCCCTGTGAAGAGTCATCGTGCCCGCCGCTCTGCAGCGGGACGGTAGCCCCCCGCTGCTCCATGGACTACGTGCCCCCCGCGCCCCCCAGCCAGCCCCCCCCCAGCATCACCAAGGCCATGTCCAAGACGGTGAGGATGACGCTGGTCATCGTGCTGGTCTACACCATCTGCTGGATGCCCTTCTTCATTGTCCAGCTGTGGGCGGCCTGGGACCCCAACCCTCCCGACCAAGGTGAGCCTAAACCCCACCCAGAGTCCCCCCCCTTCCCCCACCCACCCCCCCACCCCCGCCTCGCGTGAAACCACATCTTCCACCAACACCTTGTCCATCCGTCCGGGGCAGCTGGCTGGAAGGTGATCCGTCTAGTTGCTCCCCAGAACGCCTCCCTAAGTTGCGGTCGGCAGGTGATTAAAATATACGGTGGGCGCAATGCGGCCAAGAGAAATGTTTTCTTTGAACTACGACCAGAACCTTCTGGATGAGATGGCGGGGCCCTCGCTGCTACTTCTATTCTCGGTCAGCTAGGCTCGTGGGAGCTGCTGCCGTCTGTGTGCGTGCTGCTGTTGTCACTAATGAGGCTAGCGTAGCCACCAGGCTAATTGTTGCTACAAGGGGTGTTTTCCCCGTCATTTGAAACAAAGGCTCACGTCTGAGGGGCTTTGTGTGTGGAACACATCCCACCCCCACACCCTCCACCTTCACAGTACAACCTTCCCAGATGTTTGTCAGAAACAATGTTCCATTCCGGCAGCCAGCGCCCACACACACACACACACACACAGCAGAAATGACAATCACAGACACAAGCTGAAGGATGTACGTTGAATGCATATACACACACACACACACACACACACACAAGCACATGCACAATCTCTAGATGGAAATGTGCACGCACACACACAAACACACACACACGCAGACACATATGCACATATACACACACATACCAGCACAAGGACAATGCCTGGCTGTTAATCAGCCATGTCATCTCATCATCAGTTTGTAAATTGAATTGGCCACAGTGCAGTATTCATGTTGTGGTTATTACATAGAGATGCATTAATAGAACACAGAAAATAGCCAGAGGAAGAAACAGTCTGTACGCTCCCAGCAGGACAATGTGTATGGTCCATGTAACCAGAGGGCTCCACCGTCATCGCTAATGTTTTAATTTTAAATGAACAAGGTTATGTAATGTTTTATGATTGTCTCCCTTGAAAGAGCACGTTGTTGGACCTCGAGATGTGTGGCCACGCGTGTTGCTTGTGGCAACATTTGTATATGTGCCAATATTACAACGCTGACAATGTCAAAATTGTGTGTGTGTGCGTGTATGTGAGTGTACATATGCATGTGTGTGTCTGTGCGTGTGTATATGCACATGCATGTGTGTGTGTGTGCGTATATGTGTATGTGTGCGCGTGCATGTGCTTGTGTGTGCATATGCACATACATGCATGTGTGTGTGTGAGCACATGTGTGTGTGTGCTTGTGCATGTGTGTGTGCATATGTGCGTGCGTGTGTGTGTGTGTGTGTGTGTGTGTGTGCGTGCGTGCCCCCATGCCAGGCGTGGCCTTCACCATCCTGATGCTGCTGGCCAGCCTCAACTCGTGCACCAACCCGTGGATCTACACGGCGTTCTCCAGCAGCGTGTCCCGCGAGCTGCACAATCTCCTGCGCTGCCGGCCGCGCGCCTCCCGCCGCGGCTCACTGCCCGACGACTCCACCACCACGCACACCTCCGTCGTCAAGGACAACGTGTGCTAGCTCCACGACACACACACACACACACACAAACACAAAGAACAGCTGTGTGTGACGCCGTGAGAAGCCGCTAACACCACCACCACCGGTTGGAATGTCAACGCATTCAGCGCGCGCGCGTGTGTGTGTCGGGGTATGGGGAGGGGGCGGGAGGGGCAATGGGGGGCGGGAGAAAGAAAAACAAACAACAGAAGAATGCATTTCTCTCGGGTGTGAGTACAGTGGAGTACAGAATCTATCGAATGATTCATACGCTGAAAAACTCTGGATCCACTCGACCTGCTCCGACAGAAACTGCTGCAGGAATGCGAGGGCCGGGAGCACATGGAATTCACGGACGAGCGGACAAAGAGCTGCCGGTGTGTGGACTGGGAAACAGAGAGAGAGAGAGACAGGGAGAGAGAGAGACTAGTGATGAATAGAGGCTAGACAGAGGATGACATGGCTGTTACATCGGTGTGATCTGCCGTGGTTGAAATCCAATGATGTGCATGAACGTTGGAGAATCAAAGAAAATAGTTTCGAGATGGATGCCTGAAGTTGATTACGTATTCATCAGGGAAAACCAAAGAACAATAATAATGTGTGTGTGTGTGGAGGGGAGGGAGGGCGGCGGGGATTACTATGATGATGTATTTGGCAATGAACTGGAATATAAAGTGACAAGTCCCGCACACACACACACACACACAAACACACGCCTACGCACTCTACTCAAAAGTATGCTGAAAAAAGGTTGGAGGGAACCTGAGGCTGTAGAACACAGAACAGTGGGGGTTCTCCACAGCGACGTCACCGGGCCCCAGCGGCCAGGTGATATGTGATGATGTCCGTGTCCCAGCGGGGGCAGCATCTCAAGCATCTCGAGACAGGACACACGGTGGAGGAGTGAGGAGAGCATTCAGCAGCATTCCAGCATTCCAGTTACAGTGAATGAACGTTGTGGCAGAATGTATTTATTGAGAGACTGGAATGTTAGACACATTTAGTGTATGTACGTACATATATACGTATATATATACTTTGTGCTAACGTCTAGCGATGCGAGTGACAGCGCCGGCAAGAAGATGTTCCTGTTGGTCCCATCGACCATTTTATAAAACTGCACGGCTTTATTTCTACATTTACAATGTAAATGTGCAGAGATGTAATGTACACATTTTGCATCTACATGACAAAAACACACGCGTGAGCAACTCTCAGTGATGTTTCTTGCAACAACACAACAAAAAACCCAAGCCATAGATACATGGGTGGTGGTGGTGGGTGGGGGGGGTGTTGGCAGAGTGGCAGCCTCAGGAGACATATGCCAGCGAGCAGTGCATTATGGTACACCCCCCCTTACCCCCCCATGTGGTGAAGTCCATGCTGCACCAGAGACTTCATTTCACCAACGTTACCTCCATTTAGTGCTGTTTTGTTTCGTGCCGTTCGGTTCGGTTGTTGGCTCACTTGCATCGCCGTACGTGTGTGTGAGGATTAGTTGCTAGTTAGCTAGTTAATTAGTTCGGTAGTTAGTGAGAGCAATACATGTTGAATGTATACACCCCATACCATGTTACAGTAGACCCACACGTATTTCGCGGTAAGAATACCAAAGATAGCCTCTGCTGTACTGTATGATACTTTCAGGTCTTAACTTAGCACATTTTACAATACAGTGCCAGGTACTTAAGTTCTTACTAAAAGCTCAGCATGAGGAAAACACGAGTACATGGATGTAAGCCTATTCTTCTTCGAGGCCTGGATGTGTTCAGTGCAGCGATTCGTAGCCACGTTGTCTGACAGAGACCCAAGTGCCTTCATGCTGGGGGAGCGGGGCGGACCCTCGCTGGATGTGTTTTCACCATGATGTCATGCAACATGTTATTCTTAGATATTAGCTACTGCAACAGCAGGAATCTACAGACATCTTATGTCACCACTTGAGCCATTTCTCATTCTATTTATTTCCGTGTCGATATAAAATCATGCATACTGTGTATCTCAACATTTCGGTTGATTTTTATCCATGTTGTACATGTCCAGTTTTTATATCAAATGTTGTTCTTTTTTGTCTCACGAGAAAAGTATAGCTTTAGGCCCCTCCCACTGCATGACAGATCTATGGAGAAAAAATTATTATAATGTCAAAGTTATTTTCTTTTTTGTTTCATAAGATCGTTATCGAAGCATATCTAAGATAGACGTTATAACTTCCTGTGTGTATCAAACGAGATTAAATGTCACTCGTCATACCAGTATCAACCTTGTGTGAGTTGGTGTGTGTGTGTGTGTGTATGTGTCTGTGTGTGTTCTGTAACAGAAAACAAGTGGATAAGAAAAACAGTGGTGGGGGGTATGGGGGGCGAGTAGTCACACAACATGGACAATACCGGGATGCTTTCTTGGGGTCTCGGGGTTCATTACGGGTGGGGGAGGGGAGTTAACAGGCGCCCACGCTTTTCCTCCGGGCGGTCAGGGTGCAGGGGTCCCCAGACAAGGAGCTCCTCTCTGATTCACTGCCAAGCAGAGGAGGAGGTCACCGCAGCGTTTCAACAGCGCTCTGCATCTCGCTCTTTGTTGGATCAGGAAATGGACAAAAGGCGCTTCCAGACCCCGCGCCCGGTGTTGGTGTATGTCTCCTCTTCCTGGCAGGAAGTTCAGAGGTCGGAGGATGATTCTCTCCTGTCTGGAAAAAAGTGTGTGTGTGTGTGTGTGTGTATGTGTGTGTGTGTATGGGGGGTGATCACTCACAGAGTGATGGGCCAGAAAAGATAAACACTTTGCTTTGCATTCAGCTGCCTCTACAGACTTTTAGAGAGCATTCCAACCACTACATTATGAATGAATATCTCTTCTGCAGTTATCCAGAGTGCTTCTACACAACATATAAAAGATACAAATATAATTCCTGTAAATGCCAACCAGTGTAATCACAGAGGATGACCAGACATTAGTTCTGACCAAACCCATCTTTATCAGTGTCAAAGTGTTGGATTAGCACAGTTGCTGCCATTCTGCTATTAGACTCTAGCTCTGTGTGTGAAGGAGATAGTGTGTGGATGGGCATGTGTTTACACATGAGTTTGAGTACATGCACACACATGTATGTGTGTCTTCATGCCGTATATTCTGTGTGCTTTTACGACATGTGGAGCAATGCAAGGCTGACAAGGTGTGTGTGTGTGTGTGTGTGTGTGTGTGTGTGTTGCTCATCCCCCTCTACATACCCGGCTGCTGCTGCTGGGCACGTTACTGTGCACATTCTAAGGCACCAGGGGGCCGGTGCTGGCCAGGATCAACTTCTCCATTCCCAAGAACACCAGAGGAACCACGGCCCCTGTTTTAATGTTGCACAATACGGGGAGGCAAAACACTCACAGGCCGGATGTTCAAGAGGAAGAAAAATATTGTATGTATTTCACCCGTACTAATCTTGCCAGATACTGTAGCCAGTGGCTGCTCATGTCAGAACACCCATTGGTTTATTTCCCGGGAGTGTGTGTTTTACGCAAATCCGTGTTCTCACATTGAAGGCATCCACACACCAGGTTGTCAACGTGTACATCTGTAAAGTGAGGGCCAGCTGTTTGCAGGGTGATCTCACAGCACATAAAGCCATATGGTGCTAAGACATATAAAACCCTTTCCCTCGTAATAATTAAGGGGTGGGGGTAAATGAAAAGGTTAGCGGCCCCGGAGAACACATCATTCTCAGCTTAGCACTTCTCACATCATGCAAGGTTTTTCCTTTAGAATGTGGAATGTGCGTGACTTTTCACAAAACTCTTGTTCCTAGTTTGACATGACCTGGCAGGGTATGTCGGCAGAATCATTCAGGATGTATATTATTTTATGGGCGCGCGCTTGACTCGTACAAAATTTATGAGCGGCAAAGGTGTGTTTCATCATCGGCGCCCATATACAGTATTTCATACCTCTTGTCGAGTGAAATAAGTGAAGGAATGCTGGATAACAATGCCATGTCATTGCTGCTGACCCCTGGGTGTGAAATCATTGGAGAATTTCAGCCCATAACGGTGGGAAAAGTTCATTTTCAAAAAAAAGTGGGGGGGGAAAGGATCTGTCCCCATATATGGCTCGTTCTTGCCAGACAATCACCCCCTGCCCGAGTCAAAGCGGCTTAAACCATACCTAAAAGGAAGACAGGAAGTGAGGGATAACCACCAACAGCAATAAAGGCCTAGACTGTGATGCTAAGCACAGTGACATTTGTTCCAGTTGAACAAAAGGTATTAGCGTGTCTCGCCGTGGCCCCGCTTGAGTCCATGAAGCGATTACAAAAACTGTTTTGATTGGGGTTTTACAGAGCAGAATTCCACTGTGACAGACGCTGTTTCTGACCGTTCTCCGGTCAGGGAGGTCTGTTGATGGTTTTCCGCTCCGCCAAGCTAACGTGTGAAAAGTATGCAGAGTGTAAACCTCAGCTACTGTAGCCCCAGAATGCATAATGCCATGTGAGAAACCGCTGGGCACCGGTGTACTGAGGACCACTAAGGTTATGAGCGTCTGCCCCCAAAGTCCACATCTTACACACCTCTGTCAGGCCAGCTTTGTTCACAGCAAGCACACACACATAGACACACACACATGCGCATATGCACACACTCAAATTCTTACACGCACTCCAGGATAATCCCAGATTCCATATTATAGCATCCTGTATTATAGTATTATAGTAACTTCTGAAAGACACTGTTTCGTGTGACCATCTGGCCCAAATATCCTTCATTCATCAAGCTGTGTTAAAGGTGCTGCAAGTGTCATTTTGGCTAACTTCCTGTCCGTTGCAGTTAGCACTCTCCTCCCTCCTCCCCATGTCAACATATGAACGCTGGTCTTGCAATGACTCTGTTTTAGTTTTCTCTTAGCGTGTTTGGTTGCTTAAGCAATTCCTCGGAGCACTTTAATGGGTAGCTTGGCCTGTTCTGATACTGCAATTCTGCTGCCTGCCCATGAATGTGCAGAGAGGACCGCCTCTGTGTGGAGTTCTCTCTCCTGATTGGATAAAGTGGGAACAGGATACCAGGAGAAAGACATTTTTTACTGCCGAGCAGCAGGACTGGGAGACCCATGTTGCTGGCCAAACACCATATATCAGTGAATAGAGTAAATACTCGCAGAATATTTAACACTTATTTTCACTAATAAATATCACTCACAGCAATTTTAATCCTGAGTTGCCCAAATTCCTTCCCCAAATAAATAATTATTATTCTTGTTTTTCCTGTTCTTTCCCACCCTGCACCTTCTATTGATAGTGGAGAGCACTGCAGGCCAGTTAGCACACATCTATAAGCTATATAACATCATATTATATCACAGTCAAACTTGAGGCCTATCGCATAGCAAGGGAAGTTTCCTGTGTTTGCTTTACACCATTTTTCTTTTATTTCTTTTGTTTACGTTGACCATTTCCATTCCCGCCGTCTCTGCACAGTGTGAAAGACGACTCCACGAGGGGGTTCCTGGAACATCTGTCATCTTAGAAGCAGAAACGTACTCAAGAGTCTATTGTTCCTTCACTAAGGCAACAGAAAACAAAAGCT
Source organism: Coryphaenoides rupestris (assembly GCA_002895965.2). Lineage (NCBI taxonomy): Eukaryota > Metazoa > Chordata > Actinopteri > Gadiformes > Macrouridae > Coryphaenoides > Coryphaenoides rupestris. The sequence goes on from PIJE02000001.1 coordinate 583,027, forward strand.
CACGCGCTTACATAATGTTCAGTGTATCCAGCCTATGGCTTTTAGCCATACGGTATATAGGCCTACATGAACATGTTCATATGTACTATGGATATTCTTTACGTTAAGTGACGTTATAGTCTGCATCTCATATTTCCACTCATTTAAAATTTGTCTCAAGGGAAACGCAGAGAACGGCCTGTTGCACAGAGAAGAAAGTTCACGAAAGACTGAGTTCGGCTGTACCCTGTGAGCACACGTTCCCACTGGCTGAATATAAAAATAGAAATGCTAAGTTTACATCTATGCTGCAGCCAAGAACAGATAAACATGTTGAGTACAGTGTGATGCAAAAAACATACATGACAAACACCATAAAGGGAAAAACTAATATATGAGCAAATATGAACTGCTTTGCAACGGGAAGTGTTTGGACACATAAGGGGAATCATGCTATAGTAATAATATATCTGGCAGATCGGATAGGATGAGTTGGGAATCGGAATGAAGCTCACAGCTGCCACCATGTGTTCAACCTGCAGTAGGCTACTGCAGACAATTCGTCATGTTCAGTTCAAGGTCAATGATAGGCGTTCACTTTGGTTTCTTCAACATTGACCAAACAAACTACCATTAGGATATTACAGCAGACCTAAGTACAGCCCTTGAGGTAGAATCTTTATTAACTTGAGCTTTCTCCTCCTGATGGATGAAAATACAGGATTAATTAACCTCTAGCCTAAGACGTTAATGACATTGAAGTGGGAATTCACTTAAATGTATGTAACCAAAGGATCATCGCCATCTAAACACACGGTAGTAAAAAGGAAGTAGGAAACAATCCTGTTTTTTTGGTCTTACTGATGTATATAAACAGCGGCTGAGGGAGCTTTCCCCTGAAGAATAAAATACCCTGTCTCTGCAATTACTAGGGGGGTCCTCATAGGCCCAACATGTGTTCATGTTTACGTCAAAGTCGTACTCTAAAGTTTGTTTACGTCAGGACTCTCACCAAATGGCTAGTAAAAAAATAATACATTAAGAAAATCAACTAAAATGTAAATTTTTGGCAACAACTGGTTGCCAAAAATGTAGTTTAGGAGTTTACTTTGGACTCTTTCACCATCTCACAGTAATGCAACTGTGGTCTAAGACATCCTGCTGCAGATGGTACCGCAGATTGCAGCAGGTTGAATGGAGGCTGCATGCTACAGTAGTAGAGTGCAAGTAGAAATCTGGTCAAGGGGTTGGAGAGCCACTTGATAGTCTAAATAACCACTCAACAAATAACACAAAAAATCTCTTTAAAATATGTTGTTACGGAACCAAGAACATAACTATATCCCAGTCTGCCGCAGAAGAAACTGCTAGCCTGTTGCCTAGAACCAGAACATGAAACATTAACACATCACTTTGACAAAAACACACCATTTATTCAGTGAACCGTAATGAGCACCAGACACACAGACACAATGTTTGACCTTTTGGGCCAAATGGTGCACTCGCAACTTTGATCATGGATTCATGTCAGCTAACTAGACTTACTGGTGTGGAGGTTATCTGTACAGAACAGAATGGCCCGAACGCCGCTGACCCACATAAAAGAAAGGATTTGGTCTGCATGTCATTTCAGACCTTTGCGTATGAAGGGCTGATATTTTCAGCTTTTGAGAGAGGATATACACAAGTAATTTACATCTTGAGTTATCATCCGGTCCAAATTTTAGAAGTTTGTCAAAATCAGTGTTACAGACACAATCTGTAAAAGAAACAAAAAACTAATTACAAAATGACCACTGCTCTTGCTGTGCATCTCAAAAAAGTTGATTTATGACAATATTCTGGACCATGGACTGATTGACAAGTCCCACCAGAATTCAATATTATTTGATCCATGGGTATAAACATGATGCTGTCGGATGCCGCTATGCCTGGATGGTACTCTTTGCGCTGAAAGCGAGGTAGTAGACCAGGATACCAATGACTGCGGCCAGCACCTCAGTAGACACCCACGGGCCATTCCAGGCGCCCTGTGGTTAAACAGGGGAAAATACAAAATAACAAGTTAGAAAATTGAAAACAGAACACCAGAAATGTAGCCCTCCAATTAACACAGCTATCCAAACATACATTTCAAGCATTTCTTGGATTCTAGACCACCTTAACTCAAGGTCAATGTGAATTTATTTTTTCGGATATTCCTTCTTCCTTATGAACTTGGATTCACGTTCCAGCACTAGCTTATTCAAGACAGCAGGGCCCTAACTGAAGTAGCTGCATTTCCAGGTTAACCAGACAGGTCAAGTCAGAATTCAGGAAAAGCTGACATTTGTGATTTTTTTAAAATTTCTGGACGACAACATAACAGCTTGTCCCTTCGTCCTCGTTCCACTGGTCGAGCAAAGTCCTTTGTGTTTTGGCAGAGCGTCCAAAACAAAGGTGCATGCTCCAATTATGTCTCTACAGAAGGCTGGATAGTAAATTACAGCTTCTTACATTTAGGGCATTTGGCAGCCGCATTTATCCAAAGCCACTTACAATATGTACAAGAGTGAGACAACAATATATCGCTGATGGTAGAAAGACTGACTTGACAGATAGCCAGATAGTCATTCCATAATTCCATTACATTACATAAAGCCATTAGACAATTTGCCCTATAATTGAAAAATTACACCCAATGTTGATGCCTGCAATGGGTCTCCCCATCCCCACTAAAGATGGGGATGGAGACGCGGTTATACAAGGATCCGGTTCCACATTTGTAAAAACCTGAAATCAATAAGGTCCAAGCTTATCGATACTGCCATAAAGACCTATAATGTAAAGTTATGACATTTAAATCACAAACATACATCTATTGTGCTGATATTTTATTTGTACCATATCATAGTTATTGATAGAAGAAGAAGATCTTTATTAATCCACACATATTGGTCACACAACACACAGCGGGAAGTGGCGGCCGCCAAACACACACACGCGCATGCAGGGAGGGTGGCCAGTGGAAATGCGTCCTCTGCATTTAACCCATCCTGCAGCCATTCTGACGGCGCCCGGGGACCAACAGCTCCAGGTTTTACGTCCACATCTTGGTCAGGGATGTGGACAGGAGAGGCGATCTTCACATGTTTTTTTAATTGGGGTTCTTTTTACTCCGTAAGGAGACCCCGCGGAGCACGGGGAGAACATGAAAACTCCACACAGAAAGGCCGGGAGATCACCCACCTGGGCTCCCCACAGTTAATAGCACCCCAGGCGGGAATCGATCCCAGGACCTTCTTGCTGTGAGGCAAATGATGTTGATATAGGGCTGCACAATTAATAGAATTTTAATTACGATCAGGATTTTGGCTTCACACGATCAAATTTGCGTGATCGAGCGATATTTAAAATGCATCATTCTGTTCATAGAACGCTCCGTATCAAAGGTTTTTTTTTTTTTTTGCAAAGCCAATCTAGCGCTCCTCAGAGTGATAGAGAAAACACTCTTTAAGCCTCTGATGCTCCGTAAACCACTGTCTGATCACGTGCCTTCATGAGCCAATCAGAGTTGTTCCCTGCACCACCGCGCAGCTTAGTTTCTAGTCGACAATCGATAGCCACTGAGGACAGAGTAGCAGCTAACGTAGAGAAAGCTCCATAACAGATAGCAGTCGCTGGTCAGAAGGCGATAAACTATCTTAAGTGCCCTGTTGACGTTTTGTGACATTTTCTTTATTGTTTTATTTATTCTTTAAGGAGATGCACTGAATTTTTGGCGAATAAGAGGACCCGTTTTATTTTGATGCACATAATTGTACATTAGCAGGAATGTAGCACCATATGGATGTGAAAGCAGTTATAACGAGCCTATGTGACAATAAAACTTGTTTTGGTTCAAATCAACAAATAATCGTGATAATTAATCGTGATCTCAATATTGATAAAAATAATCGTGATTATCATTTTGGCCATAATCGTGCAGCCCTATGTTGATATGCCCCATATGATATGTTGTTGGTCAGTGTATTTCAAATAAATGCCCAGCATTGACTTAGAAATCAAGAAGTCACAGACTCCCAGTTAAGCAATACCAGTTCGGTCAAGAATTTACTGTTCATCTTTCCGCCAAATAATTGTAAAATATTGATATCAATAAAGACCGTTAAGCAGTCTCGAAATTGTATACATCAATCAAATTGATTGAAAAATTGCATCCCTACTCCCAATAGCCAACTCCGGAGCTTTATCCAGATAAAAACAAATTCCTCCTTAGCATCTCTGGACCGCCTAATTTCAAAACTGTGCGGTTGGATTTCCTAATGACTTCCTGCAGAGACGAGAGACAACTCACCCTGTGATCCACATTGACAGAGAAGAGGGGCTGAATGGCATCCACATCCTCATTGTTTCTCTGAGCCTGAAAAACAAGCAGTGAAGACGTTGTGGTCATGGTTGCATCCGTATCTCATTGGCTGTACGTCCATGTACAGGACATTTGACATTATCTGACACATGAACCAGAGACATACCTTGCGCAAGGAACTGTAGGACTCCTCATCAAAGAACTTGACTTGGTACGTCCCAGAACTGGCTTGTTTGTGAGGAAGGCTCCAAGACACCTAAACACATGGTTGTGGTCCAACCAAATATGGTATTTGGTCAATTTAAATTTAAAAAACAGAAGTGCTGGGTTTGCCTTAAAGAATGTGGGTTAAGAATCCTACCTGATATTTGCCAACATCCTGGCCTCTTGTCACAGGGAACTGTCTTCCATTGACGTCAGCATACAGCGCCACACTCTGGTGGCAAAGGATAATGCGTGTGAGAAACCATAAAAGACGAGGCTCTCTTCTATTATGGATCACTTTATTATACGATCAAAATAAACCGATGTTGGAGGTTACCTGGGCTCCGTTTGCACATGCCAGACTCAGCTCCACGATGAAGACAGACTCGGAGGAGATGACAGCGTCGTTAGTCGTGTAGGCCGAGGGGGTGATGACTGGATCGGTGCAGCTATCAGCTACAAATACAGAAAAACATTCAGATGTGGCAACAACTTGACAGCATTACAGTTACATTACATCCAGCGATGGGAAGTAAGTACAAATACTTAGTTACTGTACTTAAGTAGATTTTTCCAGGTATCTGTACTTTTACTCCCTACACTACAGGCTAGCTAGTTAGCCAGCTGAGATTCGATCGACAAATAATCCTCCCCTTCGTTAACTCACCCGAGCAGGCGCACACTAAGAGTGCGAGGAGAGCGGCTACTGTGATCATGATGATGGCGGTTTGTTGTAAGGATGTTTCTGTGGTATTTGAGGGACACGTCTGCTCTCCTCAGCTTAAGTCCACCTCAGCCTTCCGCCGGTGCTCTGTGATGACGTGTAGCGCCGCGCCGCATTGTGGGTAGTGTCTCTTGACACGTCACTCGATCTACACTCAGACACACGCGTTACCTTCTCAATGAGACTTCAATGAGATTTTTATTTTATTTAATAAAAAATTGGCCTCAACAAATTAACCCTAACCCTTGTTAGCAATATTAGCAATGCTATTCTAAAAAAATAAAGACGGATCTGTTTTTTTAATTTATTTACCATGTGAAAATAAAATCTTACGAGCAATACACATACATCATCATTTCACAGTTTTCTATTGTATTTGTGACCCCGTGTGTGTGAGAATGTGTGAGAGAGAGAGCGTGTGAGAGTGTGGACGGCTCCCCTTCACGGTCTTGAGTGAAAACGATTAAGAGCACTTGTGGCCTTCAAACTTTAACACAAGGCCTTATGCAAAACACCACTATTATCACCCCAGCCAAACACCAGAAAAAAAATTAATACATGTCAAGAATTTCATCATGTAAATCAGTTTTTAAAAAAAATGCAAAGTTGCTCAATATAACCCCGTGTTTTGAATAATAACTTAGTTAAGTCACCACAAGGGCAACTAAACAACTAAAGCCGCTAAACACTAATCCACGGAAGCAATTGTTTAACAGCGAGCAATGTCTTTTAAACATAACCGCTGCTGTCCACGCATCACAAAACTCAATATCTCCAATAACTTAAACACTTGTTCACGGGCATCACTCTTTAATTCCTTGTTATCCATTTATTTGCTATGTTTCGTTGATCAGCCCTTCTTAAAGAAGGCCCCCTGATTCCATTCCATCCATCCTTCACGCTTTCTTCTTCTTGGACTGTCTCTGGGCAGATGGCGAGGAGGCGGTGGAGATGGAGGAGGGATCCTGGAGCACTTGTCGATTGCTAAGCTCTTTAAAGACTGTGTCCATCTGGCGGCAGACCTCCTGTGAGATTAAACAAACGATGATGATGAAGGGAGTAATGAAACAATGGCTCCCATTGTCCTCAGACCTACTTCTTCCCCTGGGAGCCTTTCATTACCTTCGACTCACTGGGTTTTCCGATAATGGATGGCAATACGCTGCTGCCAGCCGTCGCGAGATAATTTACTTGGAAAAAACAAAACTGAGAAACAAAAGAAACAAAGACCAGACCTTGTCAACGCAGAAAGTGAATTCTTCAGACGACGAGTTGTTCTGGCACCTGCAGAAAAAAACCCCATTGGAAATCATGGAAAGCTTTTATTAATTCCATCGTGAGCCAAAACAAAAATGTATATAGAGGTAGCTTTGTTGTGTGATGAAACGTACCCTCTGAAGTAGCCGGGAGAGAGTGTCTTGACCTGTGGGCCAATGGGAAGTTTCAAGTTGAGGAACTTTGCTCCTGTGGTGACGGTGCCCCCTGGTGGTCCGTGGCGAGACACCCTCTTCTCAGAGGAGCTTCTGCTGATGGACCGAGAGCGCTCTCCCTTTCTCTGCGTCGGCACAGCGGACGAGGCATCAGCCAGGGCTCCTGGTTCTGAATCTACAGCACATTTCATGATAAACAACAGACATAGTAAAAAATCAGAAGCTCCCGATCTGCCCAGAGTCAGTTGAGGAACAAAGGACAGAGTGATATGGACAGGGGCCTTTTTAACAAGGTTATAGCAATTTGAACAAGGTTAAAAACAAGTCGCCCTTACCCTGGATACAATCTGCATCCCCATCCTCTATGATGGGTTCACTGAGAATGAAAGTGAGCACAGATGAGTCATTCGTTCAGGAAACACCTCCACAAAATACAATGGTGTGCATGCTTATGCCCTTGTGTGTGCATCAGGGCGGATCCTCATGTGGGTCTCACCAGTCGTCCTGCTCCAGCGCCATGCACTTCTCATACACAGGCCCCGGCACCTCGGCCTGGCCAGGGAACACGGCCTCGTGCTGCAGGATGAGGCTCTTCACCAGCGCGTTGATCTGCGGCTGCAGCGTGACCACGTCGTCGTCGCTCGCCCCCCGGACCAGGCTGGGGCCGAAGCACACCGCCAGGTTGTAGGGCTGCATCATGTTCTCGTCGCTGTACTGCGACAAGCTGTGGGGCAGGGACACACAATAGGAGGGGGGGGGGGGGGGCTGAAATAATTAATCTAAAGGCAAACAAGAGAAACTAAAGAGATTGAGAGTGAGAAAGAGGCGAAACAGAAAGTCACAAGTTGGTTGTGTCATGTGCCGTTCAACTGAGAAGCATTGCATCAACACTGGGTTAGAGGTTTGTTTCTCACTAGGATCATTTTGTACACAAATGTCTGCTAAATCAATAAATTTATTGGCATACATTTCTAATCTTAATCTAATGTTATACACAGTGTATAAGAGAAGAGGCAGCTATTCAAAACCACAAATCAAAAAATATCTTCCTCTTCTTTAACATGTTCAAACGTCAGGATCCTCCTGCTTGCTGTATACTGGTTACCAGTATTGAGCTTGGTACAAAGTGTTAGGGTACGTACTGGTGAAGGAATGCAAAGAGGTATCTCATGACGACGACCAGAGGAGCGGGGTAGGAGGAGATGACCGTTTTCAGATGAGCCACTCCCTCCGCCTCATTTTCCATTTCTGTGCAAGATGAGATCGCAAGATGAGGGGAAACTTGAAAATTTAGCAATCAACCGCTTGCTGACACAGACCCACCCACCTACACACACACGCGCATACACATTTCAACACAGCAATGTGCCACCGCATGCCAAAAATGGTACTTCCCCAACTGGATTGCAATTGCAACAAAAACATCTTTTTAACATATAGAGTGAACATTTTTTATATAAAAGATGTTTACATTTGCCAACAGCAACAGCCTGTATGACAGGCACGTGCACACCAAGTCATAGAAGTATAGTCTTATCCTATAAATTGTTTATACAGTTTGAGATGCAAAATGGACAAAAAAAACAAAAACTCTCACGGATGGACTCCAGCAGCTGTGTGATTCCATCCACGGGGAACAGGGGGTCCTCCAGGCTCCTGAAGTACAGCTTCAGCACCCCCGCCACAGAGTCCAGGTCACACAGCCTGTCTGCCAGTGGGTCCTCCCCTGCAGCACAGCCCCATAGCACACTGCCCAACATTACTACACGCTCTCAGAGGAAGGCAGGGACACATGATGCTAGGGCTCAGCAATATTGCCATATCGTCTCAGATTTTGGATATCGTGACATGCCATAAGATGACTTATGGCAGTGTTACTGTTCTAGCTGTTCTATTACTTGCACTTAAGTTCTTAATAAAATGAGAAAATACTTTGTTAATTTGTTTAGTATTTAATTCACACAGGAGTAAGCTAAAATAGGCTTTACCATGTGGTTAATTTATCCAGATTATTCATTTATTGAATTACCAGAGAACATGCTATATAAAGTGAGATATTATATGACATATATTGTGATTTTAGCTGGATCACCTAGCCCTATGTGATGGTTTTCATCAGCACAGACAAATCTACCTCTCTCAAAGGCCTCCCGCAGGCTGGTGATCTCTGCCTGTAAACCAGGCACTCTGAAGATTCCTTCATGGTGGAGACCTGACAGCAGGAGACTAGTATCGATCAGAATACTTTATGCTATTAGGTTTCTTTCTTCTTTTTTTTGTTTTTTATTTAGTTTTAATGCGCTCCTATCAGACTCACCGTTGAGGTTGATAAAGCGAATGCAGCTCTCAACAACCTCTGGGATTTCCTGCCCTGATGCCTTTATAAAAACACATGTTTTGAACAGATTCATGTTAAAGTTGAGTCTGTAAGATATTGCAAAAGCATCCATAAGAATTGATACTTTGTTGAGGTCTACCTTTATGAATGGAAGCATGTTGGTACTGAATGGTTTGTGATTCAAGTTGGCCTTGGACTGGTTCCTCCTGAAATGCCCAGACTTGGGATTAAGCCTGTAGACAGAAAGATAATTTATCTAAAACAAAAGTTACGAATGTAACTACTTTTCTATGAATCCTGGATGACAAAGACGAAGGACGGCAGAGGCAGTGCTTAACACTGGATATCTTCTGTCTTGCGCATGCGCAGGTCCAGTATTCATATCAAAAAAGTCACGCGTGACCTCGTTTGACCCGGTTCCTGTATTGTGTAATTGTCATCCACTAGTTCAGTCCTACAGAATAATCTTGCGGGATCACGATATTCTGAGTGACCAAGAACTCTAACTTTCGTTCTATTTCATCCTTACTGACCGCCAGAGGCAGTGGTTAGCACTGGATGACCTATAACAACAGGGTTGCGAGGAATCCTGAGTACCCACCTATGAAGGTGTAGTAGAGGAACTTGGCAGAAGAACCAATGGATGGGGGGTGGCAACATTCACCCTGTAGTATCTGGAGAATATGCTAGGTGATGCCCATGAGGCCAGGGCACATAGTTGTGGTCAAAGTTTACATACACTTGTAAAGAAAATGTATGTCATGGCAGTCCAGAGTTTCCAATAATTTCTACAACTCTTATTTTTCTGTGATAGAGTGATTGGAGCACATACTTCTTTGTCACAAAAAACATTCATGAAGTTTGGTTCTTTTATGAATTTGTTATGGGTCTACTGAAAATGTGACCAAATCTGCTGGGTCAAAAATATCCGTACAGCAACATGAATTATCAATTTAGGTGATGTAGAAAGTTGTGTCAATCAAATTAGCTTTGTGGCCTCTTAACTTCTTGTGAGTGATTATGATTGACTACAGCTGGTGACTTCTCTGAGCCCATTTAAATAAGACTCATTTGATACGATCATTAGACTCAGACACAAACACTACAATGGGAAAGTCAAAGGAGCTCAGCACGGATCTGAAAAAGCGGATCATTGACTTGAACAAGTCAGGAATATCACGGAGCAATTTCAAAGCAGCTACAGGTCCCGAGATCAACTGTGCAAACAATTGTTCATAAGTATAAAGTGCAGGGCACAGTTGTGTCACTGCCACGATCAGGAAGAAAACGCAAGCTATCACCTGCTGCTGAGAGAACATTGGTCAGGATATCAACCCGAGAACCACCAAAAAGCAGGTCTGCAATGAATTAGAAGCTGCTGGAACACAGGTGTCAGTGTCCACAGTCAAGCGTGTTTTACATCGCCATGGGCTGAGAGGCTGCCATGCAAGAAGGAAGCCCTTGCTCCAGAAGCGGCACCTTAAGGCTCGACTGAAGTTTGCTGCTGATCACATGGACAAAGAAAAGGCCTTCTGGAGGAAAGTTCTGTGGTCAGATGAAACACAAATGGAGCTCTTTGGCCACAATGACCAGAAATATGTTTGGAGGAGAGAAGGTGTAACCTTTAACCCCAAGAACACCATGCCTACCATCAAGCATGGTGGTGGTAGTATTATGCTCTGGGCCTGTTTAGCTGCCAAGGGAACTGGTGCTTTACAGAAAGTAAATGGAATAATGAAGAAGGAGGATTACCTCCAAATTCTTCAGGAGAACCTAAAATCATCAGCCAGAAGGTTGGGTCTTGGGCGCAGTTGGGTGTTCCAACAGGACAAACACACATCAAAAGTGGTAAAGGAATGGCTAAATCAGGCTAGAATTAAGGTTTTGGAATGGCCTTCCCAAAGTCCTGACTTAAACCCCATCGATTGGACAGTGCTGAAGAAACAAGTCCATGTCAGAAAGCCAACAAATTTAGCTGAACTGCACCGATTCTGTCAAGAGGAGTGGTCAAAGATTCAACCAGAAGCTTGCCAGAAGCTTGTGGATGGCTACCAAAAGTGCCTAATTGAGGTGAAAATGGCCAAGGGACATGTAACCAAATCAAATACAGCATTGCTGTATGTATATTTTTGACCTAGCAGATTGTCACATTTTCAGTAGACCCATAATAAATTCATAAAAGAACCAAACTTCATGAATGTTTTTTGTGACAAAGAAGTATGTGCTCTTGTAGAAATTACTGGAAACTCTGGACTGCCATGACATACATGTTATTTACAAGTGTATGTACATTTTTGACCACAACTGTATGTCCTTCAGGGGCCCACCTCTCAGGGTCACCCATGACGTGGAGACACTCCTGGTAGAGTGGCACCTTATTGCAGATGGTAGAGGCTGGTCACTTGCCCTGTATGCGCCTGCCTCACTGGCTCCATGATCCACTGAGACAGGCGCCAGAGCACAGCCCTTTTTCCAGAGCACAGCCCTTCATAGGACCACCGTAACAGACAAAGAGCTGTTCAGAATTCTGTATGCACGCGGTAGCTTCGACGTAAGCTCCAAGGGCCCGCACCAGACACAAGAGTCCTAACCCTTCTTCCCTCTCTCCCAATAGGGTGGGGGTGCGGGGGGGGGAGAGAGACAAACCGTGCAAGCTTGATAGGTCAGCGAGGACCAAGTTCTGGCTGGGGCCACCAGAAGAAGACTTTGGACCTGTTGAAACACTGAGTGTTGGTAGTATCAGGGGAAGGGATGTAAAGGCATATAGAAGACCCTCTGGCCATGTGTGAGCCAGTGCGTCCTGACCCAGGGGGCTGGTCTTCTCCGTTAAGGAGAACCAGAGGGGACAGTGGGTTGACATCTCTGAGGCAAAGAGATCCACTCCTACCCTGCCGAAGAGACTCCAGATTCTGTGCACCACCTCTGGATGAAGTCTCCACTCCCCCGGTGGAGGTTTGTAACGGGAGAGGAAGTCTGCAACGTGATCCACTCCCCTGGTAGATACATTGCCTGTAGGCTGGTCAGGCGAGGGGCTGCCCATGTCAGAAGAGCCTGGAACACCTCTAGCAATTGTGCCGATATTGTGCCCCCTTGATGGTTTATGTGACAAACCGTCAGTGTTGTCCGACCTGACAAGCACATGCCTCCCCCTCAGGTATGGCAGAAAGTGCTTGAGAGCTAGGTGCACAGCCCACAGCTCTAACACATTGACATGCTCTGTGCAGCTCTGAGAAGACCACTGCCCCTGAGTGGTCGTGTTCTGCCATACGGCACCCCATCCAGAGAGGTTGGTGTTGTGACACTGTCAGTCTCTCTGTGGAATGGAACAGAGACCATGGGCAGGCCTCCTGACAAATACGACCTCTCCCTCCATGTGGCTAGAGCGAGAATGCACTGCTGTAACACCCTGATCTTCCTGTGCCTGTTCCACTTGCCATCCAATTGGAGGCCGTTCAGCCATCTTTGCAGGGGGCACATTGACAGTAAGGCCAAGGGAACAACAGCTGAGGCACCTGTCAAAAGGCAGAGGAAGAAAATGTAGGGCAAGAAGGTAAAGGATGCGGTCCATGTGCTTGGCTGATGGACAGGCCCTCATAGTGACTGTGTCCAGAGCCACACCAATGAAGATTAAGTTCTGGGAGGGGCTCAAAGGTCTTCTCCAGGTTCACCTTGATACCCAGCCAGGCCACGTGAGAGAGAAGGAGAGTGTCCCAGGTCAAATGATTCTGGGATGGTGCACAAATCAACCGTCGTCTAGGTACGGCAGAATCTTCATGCCCCGTGCCTGCAGGGGCAAGAGGGCTGCCGCAATGCACCTGGTGAACACCCGTGGGGAGAGGGAGAGCCCAAATGGAAGCACCCTGAACTGAAAGTGACTGCCTAAAAAGGCAAAACGAAGAAACTGCCTGTGATGAGGCACAATAGGCACATGAAAATAAGCGTCCTTCAAGTCGATGGACATAACCATTCCTCCTTGGCAACAGCACAAAGCACATATGCTGTGCTCAGCATGTGAAATGGCAAGACCATCAGGAACTTGTCGAGTCCTCTCAGATCCAGAACTGGGCAAAGTCCACCATCTTCCTTTTTTACTACAAAGTACCTTGAGTAGCACCCACCAGGCTGTGCAAGGGGGGCCACAGGCTCAATTGCACGCTTTACCAGGAGGAGTATTCGCCAGTCTGGGTTTTGAAAGTCTGAATGGCGAACACACAGTTCCCTCCCTGGAGAGGGACAGCTTATCGCAGCCTCTGGAGGGCGAGTAGCCCGCAGCTCCGATTAAATCCAGTAGCAATAGTCTTTTCCCTGCTAAGCTAATGCTCATAGAGTACTAGCCTGCATAGCGAGAAATTAAAAAGGACTGAACTTGGATGACACCGGAACTTATACCGGAACTGGGTCATACGTGACTTTTTTGACATAAATACTCGACCTGCGCATACGCAAGATGGAAGACATCCAGTGCTAAGCACTGCCTCTGGCGGTCAGTAAGGATGAAATAGAACAGTGGTGCTCAAACTATTTTTAGAAATGTACCCCCCCTCGGAAATATTGTTTTCAGCCAAGTAGGCCTTTCACCAGCACAAATCATTTTAGGGAGGGAAAATATTTGTTAGGTGTTTCACATAACATCTTGGGATGACTCAAGTAAGTAAAGTAAAAAGGTTACAAAACTGTCTGGCTTACTTCTGTTTTAGCTGTATCTTTTTAGGAGACTCCTTTCTCCCTCAGTAGACTCCTTAGACTCTCCTTAGTCTCCAGGGGAGAAAGGAGGGTACACGTACCTCCATTTGAGAAACTCCCTAAGATGCGCAGGTCTACTTATAAATATTCTACCACTATTCTAGCCACTATATACCATATAAAAACTTTCCCTAGTACAAGACTGTATTTGTGCTTCCACCTTTCACTTGATTAAGTCTGCAGAAGAGCTATCCAACACTTACCGGCGCTGCTGGCCATTGGTGGCTTGAGCTGGGGGTGGGGGGGGGGAAACAAGATTAAAATCATGATTAAATTCTCTGAAATGGGATAAAAGTGGAGACACCTAAGGTGCGACACTAGTGGCTGTGTACACAGCTGTACATTACAGTACAGTACCTTTTTCAACTGCCACTTTAAGCAAATCGTGCTTAGCCTGAAGTTTGGATACCAAGGAACTTCCGAGCAGGTACTCCTTTACTTTCTGTCAGAAACAATTTGCAGCTGTTAGCATAGGGTAATAGCCATGGTTGTTCCGCTTCGCAACTACTTATACCTACAGAGCAAAAAAAAAATATCATGGACTCACGGTGAGATAGAGGATCTCTGTCTCCTGCAGGTTGGCTCTCCGCCGGGCAGCACTGGGTTTGCTCGTCTGGTTCTCCGTGGCGTCCTCCTGAGTTGAACTGGTGCCCCCGCTGCCCCCACTGGCACCTCCTCCACTGGGCTCCAGGTCGTCATCACACACCCCTTCCACCAACAAGGAGTGACCTGCCAGCAGGCCCTTCCCAGCCTGGGAGCCCAGTGAGAGTCGGAGGAGTAGGTGACAGAGGTGGGAGGTGATGGAGACAGAGGGAAGAGGAGGAAAAGATGGAGAGGGCAGGAGTGGGAAAACAGAGGATGACAAAACAGACCTTGAGGAGCTAAACAAATGGTGAGGTTAGATGTGATGGGGATTAGGGCGCTGCAACGTACCTCCTCCGTCTCCTGGGAGAGGGTCATCAACCTGTTCTGTATCTGTTTGAATCTGGTCTCCAGCTCGCAGCTCAGTTCATGCTCCGTGCTCACTTCACACACCTGCAGGCCACAGGGTCAAGTACACCACAGTCACCCAATATGCAACCAAAACAAGACAACATGCATGTCCATATTCACCCCTTAGTGTTGCTTGTTGACTCCATTAGAGTATATGTGATTTGCACACATTTTGGAATATCTTCAGCAGGGCTGTGTGCCACCATTTTATTACAGTGGAGCTGAAGGGCATTTGGTTTGTTAGAGCCCCAAGCAGCAGAAATAACTACAGCAAACCACTGTTGAGATACAATGACACAGCTTCAACCATATACAGAGCTCACTGCTAACGGTAATCATAGGGAAGTACACTTCTTCTCAAACAAAGTATGCCCTCTAATGACGGAGTCCTCACGGAGTCAATGCGATTGTTTTTGTTTTGCGCACTAAAAGTGAACTACACACACACATACACACACACAGACCTGGTCTCCGTCGTGGGGTTGGTACTGGAAGCGGAGGGGCAGGCAGAAGGTGTTGTGGTGCGTTTGCAAGAGGTGGTCCCGGTCCTGACTTTGGTCCAGTGAAGACACGGTACCCTGGATCAGCTGTAGCCCGGAGCTCAGGGTCCTCTGGGCGTGGCTCCACCGTGACAGGTAGGACCGCATCACGCGGCCCACAGTGAGATGGTAGCCAGTGTCTGCGCACTGAAGAAGAAAAGAATGACTTTTTATGAAGAAAAAGTGCTGCCTGGAACGCATTTTGTGGTGAACATTAAAAAAAAAAGCAGTTCTCGCCAACAACATTAATTTCCATAAAAACATTGGTCAGTTGGATACGATGGATTCTTTGTGGTTGATATCGTGGTGGTTTTTACTTGCTGTGTCGTACTTTGCTTGTGAATGAATATTGGTAACTTTCCCACGCTTCCCTCAACTTTTGAAAGTGCTCCGGCCAACCCCTTGCTCATGGATGTGTACAGGTAGTCTGTGGACATGGGAATCAAACCCACTACCTTTCGACTGCTAGTAGTAGTATCCAGCATCATCCTCCACCCCCCCTGCCCACATTGGGAATTGCTTTACAACATTTGCAGTTGGTTTTTTTATTTGGTTGTTTTTTTTTATCCCAGCCATTCATAATGGGTAAGAGTTGACACAGGGGTCAACCCATGAGCGACACTCACATCTATGACCGAGGATATGTCCTGCAGGTAGTACTTGTTCATGGAGGCGTTGGCTGCAGCCAGGTTCAGGAGGTAGTCGTTGCGAGCCTTGCTGCACTTCACCTGGATCTCCTGGACCTTGCCCTGTCTCTGTGGCACGGACACAGAAGTCACACAGTGAGGCGTAGCAGATGAGTCACTGACAGACACCAGTGTACACCACCAATGCACTGCAGACAGAGACCATATGCAAGCAAAGTGTTGGCACGTTGCCTAAACATGGTTGTTTACTTTTTCTATCAACCTCTCCATTTTCTTGGTTTTCTGTTTCTCCTCCTGTCTCTCGGCATCCTTTAGTTTCCCGTCTGCACACACAAAGTCTGAGTAGTACTGATAGTACGTCCTCCATGCCTAGAGAGAGAGAGACACAGACAGACAGACACACAAATCTTTTTATGTTTGTTATGCAATGTGGCATTTGGAGGATATTTTGGTGATGGCTTTGCTCACACACCGTCTGGAGCTCTGTAGTGACCTTCAACAGTCCATCCTGGAGCTGCGCACACACCTCTTTACTCTGGGAACACGCAGACAAAATAAAGAGCTACGGCCGTGAGATAGTGACAAATGTGTCCGTTCACTGAGGAACTTAAATTAGGGGGGGGAAGTGAAGATCTGTGTTTGGGGGTGGAGGAAGATGCAGACAGTTACCCTGGTCAAAATAACTGCATAATAGTTTCAGGTTATTTGTCAGCATATGTGCACATTAATAGAATGAGGAGCAGCTAATCCCTAATGATAGCAATGAAAAGCTTGAATTTCAGGCCCCCGCGAGACAGACGAGTGCAGACAAGTAACCCGGGGAATGTGCATCGTGTTGGGACTGCTATGTGGTACCTTCCTGGACAGCCGCTGGGTGTAGTCGAGGCAGCTAGCTAGCGGCTGGAGGAGCAGGCTGCTGCAGCTCTCGCTCAGCCCACTGTGGTCCCGGCTCTCCTGGCGTGTTTGGCTCAGCAGGGTCAGCCACACCTGGGCAACCGACTGGCCACTTGGCTCCTTCCTGGGACACACACACACACACACATACGAGGAGGTGAATAATTATTCAGGGAGAGGGTGAAAAATAGTATAACAAAGGCTGATACTACTGATCAGAATAAAAAATTAAATAAAATAAATGGGTGAGAGTGTGATCGCGGAGGTACCACAGCCTGACAGTGCGAGAGGCAACATGCTGCTGCAGCTCTAGTTGCTGCTTGCAACACTTTACAACACTGCTGATGGAAGTGCTTAAAACAAGGAAATGAAATTCAACACGAGGTCGGCCCGTGGGCAAAATATGGCCACATAAAGTTGTCGACCGAAGTTCAACTTTTGTCCCACCCTATTGCAGTGCTGCGAGTCGACGCCGGGAATCGAGGTAGCACCGTACCATGCAGTCAACCAAGAGACCAACAGTAATGCTACCAGAGGTGGCTCTTGTTACACAACACCGTAAGGAGTTTGGGCCACCGGCTAACCTCTTGATCTTGGACGTGAACTTTTCGGTGAGTCTTTCCAGTGAGCGGGCATAGTCGCCCTCGATTTCCCCCCGCCGGCGCAGGTAGTCGCTCAGGTCCTGCAGCTGCTGGGTCTTGTGCTCTAGTTGCAGGTCTAGAACCTTCAGCTGCTCCACCAGCTGGCTGCGGACCTCTGGAAGAAGAACCCAGAAAAAGTCATGCCCACTGACTGATTATGTTAGGATGGTCATTTCCCAAAAAAAGCGTCACGCTTCATGGTTTTAATGTACCTTTGACTTGTGTGTCGTAGATCACCACACCCACCCTATCCTTCCTCAGCTTCACGTGGGAACTCATCGTTGCTCCAACAGCATGGAGTTCTGCAAAACAAATGACATCATCATCTTTACATCATGCCACACAAGAATCACAGACTGCTGTGGTGTGTGTGTCCCAGTGGAAACAAGGCGGCACTGCATGTACCTTCTCTCACCACAACAAAACCCAAGGCATGGAGCCGTTATTGTTGCAGGCTCAATAACACGACCACCCCAAAACACACGTCTATCAGCAGATATCGATACTGTTGGTCTCCTAGAAAGATCTTTTTCGCTTACTGTAACACATATCCTGAGAGGGCCCTGCCCTGTTGACGGGAAGTCCACTGATGAGCTGGGTGGCATGTGTTGCCTGCTGCAGTGCTCGTAGTGCACAAGTCCAAAAATAGCACTGGCAACATTTTGGCTGCCCTTAAAATAGAGGCCCGCCATAAGCAAACACGTTGTAGTGGGTTGAATAATACACCTTGGGTGAGATAAAGTTGTACTGTGGCGCTTTGAAGACATTACAACTGTGCATATCCTGCAAGAGGATTTTTTTTTTTTTTCAACAATTGAGGCAAGGTTATGATGACATTGCGCTTTATTTCGGAATAAGTAGGGAAACTAAAGAAATAACATTTTCAACGTGTATATTGCATATAACCTAATGGAACCGTGCATTACATTTAGCATTTTCAGCACTGTACAGTTTTGTGTATTTGTGCAGAACTGACCTAACCTTGTCTATTTGAATTGGGGTTAAGATGAGAGGTGCAGACTTGTCAAATGGAAGAGAGAACAGCAGCCATTGTGTGCGGCGGGGGCGTCTTGGCTCTCTTCCCGGGTCAGGTGCCAGCGACCTCAACTGGACTCACATGAGCGCTGAGCGGATCTAATCATTCAAACTCAGCAAATAATATCTAGCGCCGTTTTGTCTTGCCGGAAAGACGCGGCTTATCAATGCAGTGTTCTTCTGAAAAGGGAAGGGCGTTTTCCTCAGATTAACGAATCAAATCCGCCAAATGCTGAATGGGGACTTTTTGTTGTTGTTGTTGTTGTTGTGGATTAACACAATGTTAATGAAGTACACGACCAGACCTCAAGTGCGCAGGTTGTTGTGTGCTTGTGGTCTAGCAGAGGCAGGCCATGGCGGAGATACTAACGAATAAGCTTTTCACACTTGAATATGTTAACCCAGGGTTAACTTTAACCCTGGGTTATAATAGCCCTGGGTTAATTTAGTTTTCTTTAACCCTGGGCTAACAATTGACCCCCGGGTATTCAGTGTTCAGGGTTTCACACTGAGCTTGTAGACCCGGGTTAACGTTCTCATTTGAATATTTACTGGGTTCTCGAAAATGATTGGACCGGCCCAGCACGCGACCTTTGTTTACGTTTTAGCCGCTTAACTGTCAAAATGACACCGTCAAGCAGCTGTGATGCCGATACTAATTAAACACACACAAGAGAGCGACGAGAGAGAATAACAATGAAACTGGAGAATTAAAGAGTATATGAGGAGGTTTTCGATTTCATTTTAAGTACAGAGAAATTAATGTTCAAGATCGCCTTCACAGATGCGCGTGTGATTAATATGTAAATGAGGTGAGGTTGCGGTCTGTGATTGGATGGATAGTCGTTGATATCGCTGTTGCGTTCTAACCCCACAATGTTTCACACTATTGTTCTTGGCACCGCATTTGTTAACCCAGGGTTAAAAGCGATGCTAACCCTCTTTCAAAAGCCCGGGGTTAAATGAGTCCTTAAAAACGCGGTTAAGTGTAGTGTGAAAACCATATAATAGATATTAACTAATAGACAGAGGTGGCAAAAGTATCCACATCCTTTACTTCAGTAGAAGTACAGATACTTGTGTAAACAACGACTCTGGTAAAAGTTGAAAAGTTCAAATTCTTTACTCAAGTAAAAAGTACACGCTCTGAAATGTACTCAAAGTACAAAAGTTAAAAGTAGCCATTTTCATCTCATACATTTTTTTCATCTTAATATATTGAAAATAATAAACTTAACGTGGACCAATATTAACGTGGCTCCAATGCAGAAAATCAGCTTTCAATGCCAGCAACAGAACCGTTGGTGGATGCACCAAGCGTCTCTTCTATGTGTTGTTGTCCATCCATTTAGCTTGAGATCGCTCTTGATGTTGGGAACACGTGATGCAATGATGTAAAAAAATAACCCGACAATTCCCCTCAAATGCAATAAAACTAAAGTAACGAGTCCCGTTTTGAAAATGTAAGGCGTAGAAAGTACAGATATTCGTGTTTAAATGTAGGGAGTAGAAGTAAAAAGTTGTCAACAAAATAAATACTCAAGTAAAGTACAGATACCTGAAAAATCTACTTAAGTACAGTAAGTAAGTATTTGTACTTCGTTGCTTCCCATCACTGCTAATAGATACTAACTAATACACACTCTACTCAGTGAAGCCTACCTGCTACAGTACGTGCGCCTATGTTGCCGCCGGTCGTGTTAATTTCCTGCTCTGTGCAGGAACAAACCCCGGGTGTAGCTCATAACAAGTAATGACGGGGTCCGTTTGATTTATGTCTGCCAGTGCACCAGTAGAGACACAACTAGTCCAGTCAATTATACATGGACCAGGCTGGTGCTGCGACCACATAAATCAAACTCACCTAACTAGTTAAAGTGACCGGAGCAGGAAGCTTCCTTACCCTGCTCAGCCGTCCTCCTCGAGATGAACACGCGGGTTAATGCTCATTTCTTCTCGTTTATGACTTCGCGTAAATTTGCTTTCACTTTGAGTTTAACGTACCAAAAACAATGTGTATGGCAATGTATATTGAACGTTCATATTTATTTACAGTTAACCCAAGGAACTGGGGCTACAGCAACACGCGGTAGACAGTCGTAATCTGCAGAATGTTACACCCTTTATGAGTCATTTATTATATGACTAAATTACGAGATACGAGAACTAGCATGCCTCTGATGCACCGCCACGATGGAACGGTTCACACACATTGAAACATTCTTTCTCAATACCTCTCACTTTGTTCTGGACTGTCTTCACTTCCCTTTTCAACAGAACGCGATACTTTTAATTTCCCACTTTCCACAGTGCAACCAATTCTGTTTAAAACTTTCCAGCTACATTGCAACACCCCCCATCACTACCACCACTCACAAGGGGATTGTGTGTTTCTTAGTTGTTCTTACTATGTCACACTTTTCCATTAGACTGGCCATTCTTGTTCTGTGTGATCACGACTGAATCACCCCTGAAGCATGGGAGGCTGCTGTCACGATAATGCATCCCTACTAGTCTGTGCTTGTCTCGTACTGAATACTGAAGCTGAGATCTCCTGACATGTTGACAATGCTATGTGTGAGGCTGGTAAAATGGTATGAGCATATTTTATGAACTTATCTGTGTATTCTGGAAACATTAATACAATTGCATCTCATTAGAACACAGTCAGATCAAATAAAAAAAGTTAACATTTAAATCCATCCAAAATCAAATACATAAATAGGATTCCTACCTGAGCATCAGAGTAGTCCAAACCAGTTTGTTGTCGAGACTGAGCAAACTGCTGCCAGTTGATGGCACAGTAAGCCCTCAACTGTTTCACCTCCCCCTCACATTAGACACAGACAAATGTGGGTGGAACTCACCATCTCTGAGTCAAGCCCCTTGTATCTCCCGCTCCACTTTGACTCATGTAGGCCTACTATGCTGCACTCCCAGAGTGCTGTGAGATCACCACTACTTTTTGAATGTATGAATGCTTAATCATCTAAAAAGAACAGCTGGGTGCCAATAGCAGTGGTAACAAAACAGCTTTGTATTAATATAGGAAACATAATTAGGCCAAAACATCTAAGATAACACAAAAAAGCTGGATTTTCATGTTTCAAGGAAGTTATGTACTTTATTGAAAGAAAGTGAGCAATGTTTGGCAAAACAAGGGCTGACCCTGGATGGTCACTTTGGTGAAAAGCTACAAAAAGAAACTGCCAAATTGCAGATTGCATCATTGCTCTCTGGAGAATTATGTTCACTATCAAACGCTGTCTGACTCCTCTCTGCCCTTCCTTCCTCTAAGCAGCTGCTCAGGCCGTGGTTACTCTGCCTCTGCTGATCTGTATCAACAATAAAGGGGAACGGAGGAAGGAAATATCCCCATGTTAATCGTTGCTCGTAGATGCATCAAGACTTCTGATTGACCCAGAGGCATCTGTTCCAAGCTCTACTACTCTCCGCCGCTGCAGTGTGGAGTAGAAACGTGCCAAAAATAAAGAGTAATAAATGTGCGTGGCATATTTTAATCTAAATGTATAGTTATTCTTAAACTGAGCTCTTTGCTCTCTCCTCCACTATCTCCTGTGTGTGTTCCTGGTCCATGATGCACGCTCCAGGCTTTTTCAACCAACTAGCCATTCCTAAAATATTGATCATGGCCCATCTCAGTGATAAACAGCAGTGTCATAAGCAATGTACGGGAAACTGTCAGCCACTATTGAGCTTCCTGTTGAAGCAAACAGGTTCATCCTACTCCATAGCTCCCCCTTCTGCACCCAACTGGAACAAAAATAAAGGAACCCTAATTTCCAT
Source organism: Coryphaenoides rupestris (assembly GCA_002895965.2). NCBI lineage: Eukaryota > Metazoa > Chordata > Actinopteri > Gadiformes > Macrouridae > Coryphaenoides > Coryphaenoides rupestris. The sequence goes on from PIJE02000001.1 coordinate 605,349, forward strand.
AACCACTAGCAACCACCGAGAACTATGGCTGAACTATTAATCGTATTATCGAAATATGAAGTGCAATATCCGAATCGCAGCAGCTGCAATTTAAAACGTGTAAATAACTTTTGAATTTGTAAATGTCAAAAAACCATTATCAACGATGTACTGAAGTTCTGCAGATATGCCCTGGACTACACATTTTCTACGAATCTAAGAAAAGATGTTGGTTTGATACAGACCTAAACAAAAGTCACATCATGATTGTCAGTTTTCGTTGGAAAATCTAATTGTGATGCAAAAATGATCATTCCAGTCATTATAAATTGCAATATCCGTAAAAAATAATCGCAACACGAATACACCCTAGCAACCATCTAGAACACCCAACACACCATAGCAAACACCTAGTACACGACACCAGCCAAATAGAACACTCCAGCAACCATTAAAACACCCCAGCAGCACATGGGAACACGTCAGCCACATTCGAGCTTCCTGATTAAGCAGTTTTATCCTACTCACTAGCTCCCCCTGCTGGACCCAACTAACCAAAATAAAGGAACCCCAATTCACATACCCATCAGGCACACCTTGATTGTTGGATTTACTGGCATACTGCAAACATGAACAAATACATATACTTTCTATTGTCATGACACGAGAGAAACTTAAAAAAATACCAGGTATTGTACTGCCGTCAACTATAGATTCATGTTTAGATAACCTTTCAGATGAAAACATACAAAAAATGCTTACAACACATTGTCTACTGCACGCAACGCATGGCTTCAAATGGAGAAAGATTAAATGCTTGTAGCATTGTAGTGTGTACCGCTATTGGATCTGTACACTGCATCAGCTGCTCTTCAGAAATGTGGACAACTATGCAAATATAACTCTGCTTTTGGTTGATGTATAATATAATGACTGGAAGGACTGCCTCAAAAGGAAAATAACAAAGGAATTATTTGAATTTTTTATTTTAAGTATTTTGATGAATACTTCCAAGAAACCTGATTGGGAAAATTGAAGATCCAGGCAAAAAGTCTAACCAGAGCTGGGGCGACTCCTTGAAGTGGTGAAAACAGCAAGTCCAAATAAAAACATTGACAGCAGTTATTAATTCGTCATGTTTCTTCCAATTAGAAAACCTCCCCATTCATTCACTCCATTCACCCATTCTCCTTTGTGGGCCACCCATAGTGAAGATATCTCAAAACAAATGAAACACAAAAATAGAGGATGTACAGTAGGCATTTGCTCAGGGCCATACATATTGCCGAGTAGAAGCGAAAAAGATGGTGTGGGATGAATTTTAAAAATTGCTAGGATGGCAGTCATTGTGAATCCGAGGAGGAATCTTTGACGTCTGTGCTTTCCGTGGCCTCGCTGACTTCACTGAGCTCTTTGCTCTCTCCTCCGCTGTCCCTCTCCCCCTCCATCTCCTGGTCACCCGCTAGGCTCTGCGCGGGCGTCTCCTGGCCCGCCACGCGCGCTCCAGGCTTCCTCAGCTGTGGGACCAATAGACGGCAAACGCACACATATAACCCAATTAGAAACTGGGTGTGAAGTAGATCAACACAGGTGTTACTAGACACCATCATGGAACCAGTAAAGAGGCTGGGGTGAAACAACCATGATAATGAAGACAACCACAACCCATTGTCATGGTGACCACAAACCATTAAAAGTTACCTCGTCAGCCATATGAGCCAGGTCTCTCTTCATGGCATAAGCATCCTCCCCATCGGCATAGTATTTAGGCTCTACTTCACTAATCCTGTTAAAGCAATGGATAGGTTAGTAACCATCTGCCTAAAGATAAGGCTGGGCCCATATGGCAAAAATCTTCTATCCTAATATAGGTCATTTATTATCTCGACAATGATACATAACAATATCGGATGTTTTCTAGTAATTCAATAGTCTATACAACGTACCACATGGTAAAGCCTATTCTTGTCTACCCCTATGTGTTAAATACTTGCCAAAAGAAGAGTATTTTATCATTTCATTCAGAACTTAAGCACAAACAATAGAACAGGTAATAAAGCCTGGTTAGTTTTGAAAAGTACATCAATTTACTGTAATACAGTCCAAGATATGGTCATGATATATCAAAAACATAAGCCAATATCTAATCTCATATCATGATATCACCCTTCTTTAATACATACAGACAGTATGTACTAGCAAGTACATACTGGTGACATTCCCAGTAATAATTGCACAAGGACTGCTAGTAAAATCCTCAGACTTACTGGAATTTCAGTGTGTTTGAGTACAGATGCAGGGCGGCTCGGTTGCTATGAAGAAAGATCACAATATTCCCATTAAAAGGGATGCATTGCTCCATAAAGTGTGGCATTATGTAGTTCAGATGATGGTGGTTTGGTGGCACTAAGAAACAAACCTTTTGCGAACATGGAGGGAGACATATTTAGCATTGAAGTTCTCGATCATAGCCCTGCTCGCCTGGTCCATCAGCTTCTGAGCCAGACCCAAGCGTCGGTGGGAACGCTTCACGGCCTGAACAGCACACAATGTGCGACTGATTATTATTGAAAATGATGCCATTACAAATGTATAGGAATAAGACAACAATAAGGAATAGTAAAAACGATATACTGTCTTATCTATAGTCATACCAGTGATTCGATGTACAATGTATTGACTTCTCGTCATATAGTCTATCATACCAGTGATGTGATGTGTCCATGGGGTACGTCATCTGGGTCCTCCTCCCTAGTAATTGCAATTAAATATACATTAGAAAGCTTAACTTAAACATTTCTGCAGCACCCATTTGGTTAACTGATACTTACATCTTAGCCAACACATATCCGACTATTTTGCCGTTTTCATCTTCAGCTATGTAGGAGAGCTGAAATATCAAAACAAAGTGCAAGATAAGATAAGATTAAACTTTATTAATCCCAAAGGAAATTCTTGCGCCAGGTTACATAGCAATACAGTACAATAAAACAATATGGAAATCAACAGAATAATAAAAATAAACTCTCAGATTGACAAATGTACAGTCAAAATATAAAAATATATTGGCAAGATAAGGTATTCAGACAAAAACAATTTGGCATAATTGAAGTGTAATACTGTGATAATAATAATGGTTAGGAGTCTTTGCACATGATAGAAAGAATATTAAGAATATTGCACATCATGTTGAAAGGTAATAGAGGTAAATACAGGCGTCGAAGATGAAGTTGCTTTATGTAGTAAACTGTGAAAGCATGAATACTACAACTCACCTGAGGCCAAGACAACCCATGGTAGAAGTAATATTTCATTTGGTAGTTTTCTGGAAGACATAGCAGATTGCAATGCTGCATATTCATGAGGTCTTCCGGCTGTGTGAGAAGAAAGAAGTATTAATAGACTGACTTATACACTTGATAAAGAAAATAATGTTGTGAACGTTTATTTGAGAAGCATTCGCTAGCTGTTTCATAGTAGAAGTAGCTAGTAATGCCTGACTGCTCAAAAACACCACGCGTGTTTAAACGCCGCTTGATAGTAAACTTACCCTTGCGTTTCGTATGTTCATATTGCGAGAGTGTTTAGTGTCAGTTCTCTGAAAAATCCGATAAAAATATTACGGGCAAAACGTCATAATATTGTGCTAAACTGCTTGCTCGACGCTGCTACTTGGCCAGCTAAGCGCTTCGCTAGCACGGGGAGGTGGGGAGAGGACTGGGCTTCCTCGGCGTGCCGCAATAACGGAGCACACTTCCGCTCAGAGCCAAGGCTCCAACGTCACAATAAAAGTCCCGTCGATTGAAACATCGGTTGACATCGTAGAGCACGGTCGACTCGTCTGAGAGGCTTTTATTTTCCATGACGTTTCACTTTAGCGCAGAACTGGAAATTGTCCGATACACTGCTGTGGGCGAGTCTCACATGCTTTAGCTTGACAACAGGTATCAGGGCGCGTTCAATACTTAACACGTGCCTCCCTCTCAATTCCATAAAAATGTAATTAAATTACACATTAAAATTGAACTTTATTAATCCCAAACGATCAATTATATTCTACAATTCTACTGTGTCTATTCTACTAATGACTATACATTTATGTATAGTCAAAATAGAAACAGTCAAAACCAAAATATGTATTCAAATCAAGCGACATGCATTTTTAATTTACTTTTGTATTTTAGTCACTATGGACTATGACAATGATACTACGATATTTGGTAATTTCCTTAAATTTGCCTTCTGTTCACATCCAATTAGGAGGGACATGCAAATGTGACTAGAGCGAGGTGTAACACTGGGAGGGACAACTAGTGTTTAGGTTAACATATCTGTACTACAGCAGGCGTTACAGAGAAAGCTTAATAATGAGATTAAGAGCGTATCTAGAAGAAAGATAAGTCGACTTTACTTTATTCTGACCGACAGCTGTAGGTCATGGTAGGACGCGATCAGAGATTATTCTATAAATGTAGTCTGTCAATCAAATCGGGAACAGCGATATATTTGTTCTAGGATAATATCATTTCAAGAAACTGATGTGATTTTTCAGCACAATGTCGTGAACGACCCGGCCGTGTATGAACGTTAACAGGTGTACGATGGAAAGTGACCTGAGAGTAGAATCCAGCGTGTGGGTCGGGAAGAGAAGGTACCGAGCTGTTCTGACTGGATGGCACTTACACTGGACCGAGGTGGACAAGAAGAACCGCGAAAAGAATGCCAGTAAGTAGAATTAATAGCATAAAACAAAACTAAAGATGCTCATAATAAGCTGGACGTGCTGACACGCCGTGCTGACATCCAAAAGTAACTTTTAGATCAAATATTTGCATTCGAACTAGAGACTTATCGTGCGATTAGAAAGGCACACAGACATGCTGGCTCAGGTTATTTTCCATACAATAGCCAGACAGCCTGACTTGAGAGAGTTTATTTAAGGTATACTAAAAAATAACAACATTCAAGAATACCCACCAATGTCTATACAGTATTCAGCGTGTTTGTAAAAGGCTATACAATCATTTCTTATAAGATACTTTTCAGGGAGGGACATAGACGCTACTTAATAAATGCCTTCAAGTAGGTTGACAAACAAGTCAAACAGCACAAACACGAAAGCCAACTTGCAGCTGGGCTGGTTTACTCATAACAAAGGAGAATGGAGAAACCAACTCTCAGCACCTGCGTAGAAGGAGACAGTTAACCAAGAATATAAACTTATTTTGATCTTCTATAATAGATGTATGGTGTATATAATAAAAAAAAGGTTTAATAGATAGTCTTTCTTCGAATCTAACCTATCATTCAAGTGATTATTGTCTTACAAAACCAATGGAAAAAACAAACATAAAAACATTATGTTGATCTTAATACCACTGAGCCCTGAAATGTATCTGTGTGTCATAGCTTCAGTGCCTGTGTCCGAGTTAATTGGAGTAGAAGAGGGCCAGGTAGAGATACTGCCTCGCAAATCAGTTGAAGACACAGACAAGGACTTTACAGGTATGTTGGATGCAAGTTATACTTTATGACAGAGGCAAGGCTTGCATACAATACAAGCCACATTCTATATCTGTCTGTGCGTTTCAGTTTTCTATGTGAAGCGCAGCAGCAGTGGTGGCTCCTATGGGTTGCTATGGAGATTTGGCCGGACCCAGTTCACCTGCGCAAGTCGGGCCCTCAGGGACCAGTGGACTAGCAACCTAAGAACGGCCCTTAAAACTCACAGTGAGTGCACGTACACTAACTTAATAGCTTATAAACTGTCATCAGTTTTTATTCATGATTATGTTCGGGAACTCTTCATTTGGTTCCTTTGGATGTGGCTGACCTACATTATATCTATTGTGTAAACTACTTGTCGCTTGGCCATCTACCATCCTCAGGCCCCACACGGCCACACAGGCTGTTGGTTTTCATTAACCCCTTTGGAGGTAAGAAGAAAGGAAGAGACATCTACCACTCTCTGGTGGCCCCTCTCTTTGAACTGGCTGGCATCAGCTCTCATGTCATCGGTAAGACCCACCATTGTATGCGACTTAGAAATACAAAACTACACGAGGAACCCTTTTTTTTTTAGTGTGTCCTATCCACATAAAATTTGTTCAAGTTAAATTAGGTGAATTGTTATCAACCAATCAAATAATAAGAAAACCAGCATTCATATTTTTCATAAACATGATGTTGGGAGTTGTGGATGTATTAATCGTGTGCGGCCAGTAACTTTCCACTCTGCTGTGTGGCCTACGTGACTAGTTAGCTGTTTGACCTACGTGACTAGTCAGCTTCACTCTTATCTGTTTGCCCCGGGAGGCCTCTGAGACGCACTCGCAGCTGTTGTTGTGGGAACATGTTGCCTCTTCTATCGGGACTGGCTGTCCCCGATAGAAGAGGAAGGTCTCAACCGGAGAACTTGCTGTCCCTGCTTCCTGGTCTGGGGCATGGAGACCCACATCTCTGTGTGGGTCACGTGAGGCCATGATATCCCTGCTTCAAGTTAACTGTCTGTCTGTCTGATACATCTCCACGTGGGGCTTGGGGTCCTGGCGTCTCCGGATTGGCTGTCTGGGGGGTGGGGACGGAAGGGTCTCCATGGACGGCCTTGTTTTCCCTGCTCCCTGAATGGCTGTCTTAGAGGCGTTTCTATGTCTGCTTCCCTTGATGATTTGTTGTGTCTACATGTAAATGTTCCTTTTGTTGTCCCATGCAAACTGTATATATGCTCTATGTATCTAAATAAACTTTGAATCATTCCTGGTGAGACTGCCTTGTGTCACATTGATTCCCGAGCTCGCTGCTTTGCTACAGACAATCCAGAACCTGAACCTGAACATGAACTCCAGCCACAATAGATGACCGCTCGAAACTGCGCATAACACATGACATTTTGCGTTTTGTTTGTTGTTTTTTAGTAACTGAACGGGCAAACCAGGCAAGGGACCACCTATTGAAGAAAGACCTGTCAGGCTTCGACGGGTGAGCCTCTCCATGCCAATGACACGTGCCCATGTAAAGAGCAAGCTATGGGAGGATTACAGAGGCTAAGCTTGATGGGAGGCGTTTCATGACAGAGGCCTTTGTGTTTGCTCACAACAGTGTGGTGTGTGTGGGCGGAGATGGAATGTTCAGCGAAATAATGCACGGCGTGATTGGCAGAACCCAGCAGGAGGCCGGCCTTTCTGAGAATGATTTCAATGTGACGCTGAAGCCTTGTAACCTACATATTGGCATCATCCCTGCTGGTAATATAGTGCTTATTATTCATTACTTGTGAACTCACATCATAACAATTCAGGTTTGATCTTAATGGCCCTGATGCTGGATTTTGTGAACTCACTCCCACAGGTTCGACCGACTGTGTCTGTTTTGCCACTGTGGGGGTGAATGATCCTGTCACTTCTGCTTTGCACATTATCATTGGTGAGGGATTTTCTATGCATCAACGCCACCAGTTCACACTAAATAACACAATTAACATTCAAAACTGCTGGTCAGCAGCACCATGACCGTCTTTGCAATTTCAATAATAATTAGTTTGTTAATTTGCTTAATGTCTAACCCATTAGTCCTGTCAGGGATTAATATAGCACATCATCTCTCATGATCCCACGCAGGAGACTCTCAGCCTCTGGATGTGTGTTCGGCCCACCATCCCACAGGCCCGGTGCGCTTCTCTGTGTCTCTGTTGGGGTACGGCTTCTACGGGGACGTGCTGGCTGAGAGCGAGAGGCACCGTTGGATGGGCCCCCTCAGATATGACTTCTCTGGTGCGGCACATGCATCAAAACATGCCAACGCAAAACAAGGAAATGATACACATTTAGTCTGAGATAGCGAGTAGATTCTTCAGCCGAGGAAACAAAATACATAGTGCAATGTGTAGCAATGATACATTATTTATTTACTGTTTAAGTGTACTGTACAAAAATATAGTCTACAGACCACATCTCTGTCGTTCTGCTATATGTTTGTAAAACCTCTTAACCCATGCCTTCCACAGGTGCCATGGTCTACCTGAGCAGTCGCAGCTACGCAGGCGTAGTTCACTACCTACCGGCCGACCCCTTGCTCTCCAGCCCCCGGGACAACACACGCTGCCTCTCAGGGTAAACCCACGCTGAGGCGCACGCAAGATAGCGCCACTTTATGGCAGTGGTTGTGTGTGCAGAGCTACCAGGTTTACAATGTCCAGCTGAGGAAAAGGTTATCGTAGTTCAGTTTGTGTCAGAAGGCGCTTCAGGAGAACATAGTTATTGGGTACCTTGTGCTGTGTCACTGTGAACTGGCAATGTTACACTTAACAATAGCCTAATGTGAATGTGTACGCTCACAGCACATGGCTCACGAGGGTCAGAAAGCTTCAGAAAGCCTTTTGCACTTTGTTGCGTTTAGGATTTGCAATAAGGGATAAAGGTCCATGGATTTCTGTGGACCTAGCATACCAAGACCAGGTCAAATATTGCTAGCAGCGGCATAAGATGCCACGTATGACACAAGACAATGTCTGAACCAGACACCAGTGTTGGGTGAACCTTAAGGAGCATTGGAGCCATGGAAACAGAAGAGGGGGAAACTTGATCTGAGAGAAAGACGACACCTGGTGTCCTGCTGTTAACAAGAGGGCTCTGTCGCTACCTCTGCCATTGTTACCAGATAGGAGTGTTTGTCAAGGTCAAATTATGCTTTGTGTGTGTGTGTGTGTGTGTGTGTGTGTGTGTGTGTGTGTGTGTGTGTGTGTGTGTGTGTGTGTGTGTGTGTGTGTGTGTGTGTGTGTGTGTGTGTGTGTGTGTGTGTGTGTGTTTAGGTGCAGTGTGTGCTCCAAAAGCACAGAAAGACTGTTCCCTCACCCGACAGTGTCAGAGTCGGTGAACAGTTTCCACTGCAGCCAATACAGTAGTGAAGGTAGTGGGCAACCCCCCCCCCCCCCCCCATCCTCCTCAACCCACCATAACAAACAGAACATAAACAATTGTACATGTGTATAATGTACAATTAATATAACGCTATTAATAATCCTGTGTGTGTGTGTCTGTGGCCCAGGTGAGTGGGTCAGTGTGGCAGGCCGGTTCAGGTGTGTGTCGTTCACCTGCATGTCCAGCTCCTGTCCCAGGAGCCCCCTGGGCCTGTCCCCCTCCGCCCACCTGGCTGACGGGACTGGGGACCTCATCCTAGTGCGGGAGAGTCACCCACTCAGCTTCCTCAAGTTCCTCCACAGGCACACCAGCACCCAGGACCAGGTAGGCACCCTGAATATTTGATAAGGCACAGCTGGGTCAGTCAAGTGGGGGAGGAAGATAGTCTAGCTGTGGTTACTGTGGAGTATTTGACTCCCAAATGTTGAAAGGTTCAGGGTTCGAGCCACAATGTCCACAGTATCTGTCTATAATATTAAAGAGAATTTGAAGGGTGTGAAATGGTGTTGTTGTACAACCAAACAAGCATAAGATTTAGTAAAAAAAAAAAGGGTATCTTAGTAAATTGGTAGCGTGAACGTTGCCTTATTTAGGCCAGGAGTCCTCGTACAGACCTGTATGGAGAATATGTTGTTTTTTGAATGCCCTATGGCCAAGACATTTTTGGTTCCACAGAGGGCCTGGCATGATGTTCCTCCCTGTATTCACTACAGTTTGACCTGCCCTTTGTGGAGGTGCACCGTGTGAAGGCGTTTCGTTTCTCTCTCCCTCCGGGGGAAGAGGAGGAGGAGGGGGCTGAGGACATGGAGAGGGGGGTGGCAAGGCAGCGAGAGAACCAAGAGAGCCCACAGTGTGCGATGGACAGTGAGACCAAAAGCAGGACTGGATCCCAGCAGGAGCTCACCGAGAGGGGGGACGGCACGTACCGGGGGCCGAGGGGGGAGAAGGGCCTGTTCTGTGGCCCCTGCTGCAGCGAGACCCCATCTGTCTCTGTGTGGAACTGCGATGGAGAAATCCTGCCCTTCTCAGAGATCCAATGCAGGTGAGGGGTGCTATCAAATTGATTGGTCTTTCAACAGATTATTGATTGATTACAATTTTAATCATGGATTAATGATGTTACTCATGAAGTACATACAATACATACATATGAACACAAAATACTAACAATTTGCTGCTTAGAAAGCATATGCTTAAAAATGAACAAATTCATTCAAATGAAATATTGTAAAATTAACACTTAAACAGCCATCATTGCAGGCGATCATGAATTTCAGATGCACATTATTTATGACGTTTTATAAACTAGACAAATGAATAAAAATTAAAAATAAAACACCAGAATAGATTAAAAATATGATATCTAAATGATAAAGATTCATTACTTAACAATCGCAAATTCAAGACGTATAGCAGTTTGCGTGTGTGTACATGTGTCTTGGACTCATTTCCGTTCATTCTAATTTCACCCTAGGGTTCACGGACAGTTGGTCCGTCTGTACGCGAGAGGAATCGAGGATAAAACTGCAGGCGTGGGCTGCAAGAGGTGGAACTAGAGAGGGAGAGAGAGTTGTCTTGGAGTTCTCAGAGAATATATTTTTAAAGCCACCAATGTGCAACCACAATATGAGCTGATGAAAAAATCTGAAGTTATGTTTGCGTGATGAAGAAGGAACAAGAGCGAAGTTACAACTATCGATTTCAGGGCAATGCTGTCTTATTAGACCATGGAATTCCTCATATTCCAGACACACTGATTATTGATGATTTATATTTTGTTGCACTACTCGGGAGGATAATTTATTCGTATTGTATGCGTGTTTGATATACTATGCTGTTCCTTGGCTCTAAATAAAACACTTGAACATGTTTTATACAAAACAAAATACTTAAATGCTTCCATAACTGATTGTTCACATTCTTGAGCTTTAATTAATACAAATTAGATACATATTTTAATACACACGGTGATTAATCAAATTAAACTAAACTCACACATTTAATTTACAATAGTAATTAAATCACGATGGTCCATTGTGAACAATAGTACATTATATGTAAAATTATATCCAGTGGCATCTCAGATAACATTTTGCACTGCACACATTTACATTACATTTAGTTATGACACTTTTATCCAAATCAACTTACAAGTGAGGCTGAAAACAGTCAATATATTTACTACAAATAAATTGCGCACAAGCTAAAATCCTAAAAACCACAGTGCAGAGTAGCCATCCAGGGTTAGTGGTCGTCAAGTGCATGTGCTATGACACCAAATGCATGGAACATTCATGGAACAACATCATGATCCACTCTGGCCCTCAGCGGGGCTGGTAGCTGAACACGGCGGTTGGTTATACTGGTGTGTGTGTGTCTTGATGAATGCCTGCAGCTAGCTCATGTGCATGGTAGAGACAAACAAACATCAGCAAAATGACATGGAACTTCCTCACTAGTCAGGAGTAGCTCTAAGTGCAATATAGGGCTCAGTGCTCATTAATAAGAATCCACAATCACATGGAAGAAATAAAATGTGGTATTTATGTAAGCTGGCTCATCATTAAAAGTGAAAATATAAGATATAATGTAAGATATCTTATCTTTTCATATACACACACACACACACACACACATAAATATATATAGTTTTTACAACTGTGACTAATGGTATAAAGAGCACAGTATTATTTGCAGAACCAACAATGAAAGCCGTCATTTGTTCTATGTGGCGTGTGCTATATTAACTGTCAACAGTAGCCTGCAGATTAAAACAACAGTGGCAGCTCCCACGTCATTAGTAAACACCACGGGAAGCATGCAGGCGCTCTGTGCAGGAAGTAAGGTAACAGGTAAAGGACATTTCAAGTCACAAATGGATCAGAAAAACAAGACAAAGATCGGACACTGTATAAAAACATGATTGTTTTTATTTACAATTTACGTGTTAAACACTCAAATCAATGAAAATTGGGACATTTTATTTCCATGTACATTTTTGGAATGCTAAGATCAGGATAAAGGAAAGGATAGCTTAGATCAGGATAGCTGCCAGTTTATTTTAGGATTGATTTTAAAATTCTTCTAATGACTTTTAAAGCCAAGGTTGGGCTCATAGGGCTGAGTCCTATAAGCCAGCACGCAGACTGAGGTCCTCTGGAAGGGCCTTGCTCGCCATTCCAAGGTCTAGGCTGAACACCAGAGGTGACAGCAGGTCCTTTGCTTTCAGAGCCCCTAGACTTTGGAACACTCTGCCAGAGGAGATCAGGCCTGCAGAGTCAGTCCCTCGTTTTATTTCTCTTCTTAAGACACATTTTTAGAAAAAAGCTTTTATCGGGTAATGTTTTTCCTTCTTCTTTTGTGTGTGTGTTATATTGTACTGACTGTTGTGAAGCACTTTGTTACGTGTATTGAAATATGCTGTACAAATAAAGTGTATTATTATTATTATTAAAGGTAGTGCACTTTTTTTTCAAACAGTGAAAACAATTAAATCACACATGGATGCCAGCAGTGGATGATTGTCAGGTGAAGTGAAGGCTTTTATAAACATGCACTGTGGGGCTTCACCCACTTGTAGGTTCCCCCGTAGCTGAACCCCACCCTCTGCACCAGCTCGTCGGCTTCAGGTGGTCCACGGCTGTCATGACAACCAGGAGAAGACGAGAGGGGGGCATAAGAGAATCAACAGTTAGGCCTATCCAATTCAATGAACTTTTGCATTTGCAATTCAATGATGCATTTGTGTAGAAACACAGTAAACCAAAAGCAACAGGCATTTTTAAAGGTCCACTATGTAACTTATTGCACACCAGCGGCCTCATGTGGCCGCAGTGAGCATCAGAGAGCTGGCTCTTCGGCGCAAATGTGACAACGTCAACACGAAGTGCCGCACTAAACAAAACCACTAGCAAGTAGCAACTATGTCTCCCAGCCAGCTAATAGTGACATATTTTTTATTTGTTATGTGACGAATAAAAACGCCACGTTCTCTCATTGTAATTTCCCGCCATTGGTCAACACAGACCAATGGTGTTATTCCCTGGGTCGATCAAGCAGGGGATGGTTTGCTTATATTTAGCAACTTACAGACATTAGAAAAAAGGCCAAAAAGGTGTTGGCCACATGCTCCTTGTGTTTACCTTCCATACGTGTAGGGGATGGGTGGCGTCTTGTGGCCCTCGATGTGGTGCAGCAGTGGGGTGAAGATCCTCCAGGCCTCCCGCAACTCATCACTATGTATACAGTCAATATGCATATCGTCATGAGGCGCCAAAAGGATGCTTTCTAAACAAACTCACCTCACATGTGGGGGCAGGACAGTGTAGTGGCTACAAGGCGTTTGACTGGTTTCAATCTCAAGTTTACCAGTAGGCATTGAGTGAGATGCCTCACCCCTACCTGATCCTTAAAGTGGCAATGTGTCAGATTTGCGCCTCTAGTGTTTTGCTAGCAGTTGATTATTATATAAATTATTTTTTATTTGCGGTATTTAAAAAAAAAAAAACATTGCAAACTTTTCAAGACAGAGTAACATGTGCGGAACATTGCTGGTACGGCTATGTGCAAGACAGAAATGGAATGTAGCTGTATGTGACAAAAATTTGTTAAAGGTACTATATGTAAGAATCAAGTGCATTCTGAGCTCTGTGGGTTGAGACAATAACAATCAGAAACTAATGTTAGTTCTAATCATAATTAAACCTTGTACACATTTTAAAAAAGCTCAGAAATATTTACAGGTCACTTCGTTCCTTTTTCCCGCAAAAAATCCGACCCGACTCAAATATAAGAGAAATCATCCCAAAAGCTGTTCTACGCAACAGAGAGAGTCGGGGAAGCTCTCATGTTTTAACTTCAACCACAACCTGCTCACAAACTGGCGATTTAAAGCGATTTGTGCTGTAAAATCCTACATGTCGTCCCTGTATGGATTAATTATTCTTACATACAGGATCTTTAAACTTTGCAAGGTTAATGACATGCATGCATTCATGATATATCTATTAATGATTCATTATTGTAGGGAACTTGTTCAATGCACCTGCGCACAAAGTGCATCTGACTGCCACAGAACACGTCCAGAAGGAGTCTCTCATACGCGTCTGGCAGCTTCAGATCCTAGGAGAGGAGAGGAGAAACACACCATTGACAGTATTGATAGACATGGCAAGCTCCACAATGCTGGGAATTGCTGTCATCTTATTTTAATAACCTCAAGGGCACAACATAGAGACATGGGACTATCATCGCGGTGTCTGTGCGCTTTCTCCTTCACTATGTTAAGTGTCACTGATTGTTCCTGGCTGTACATCTGCATTTAGTCTGCGTAATCTAAGCCCACTGCTTAGATTACAGAGAACATAGAATACACTGAAACCGTCTGTACGTGAAACCATGTAACACAATCCATTTCTCTTTCAATTAACTTGGGAAAGTGTGTCGTTGCTGTGATGATCTCACCTGCTTATTATAACGAAAAGAGGACACATGGGAGTGTGTGTGCATGTGCGCGTATGTGAATGGTAAATGGATTGCATTTATATAGCGCTTTTATCCAAAGTGCTTTACAGTTGCCTCACATTCACCCATTCATACACCGACGGCGGTGCCAACCATGCAAGGTAACAACCAACACGTCAGGAGCAGTTAGGGTTAGGTGGCGTCTTGCTCAGGGACACCACGACACTTAGCTAGGAGGGGGAGCCCGGGGATCAAACCTGCAACCTTCCGGTTTCCAGACAACTGCTCTTACCTCCTGAGCTACTGCCACCCGTACAGCCGTATGTGTGTGTGTGTGTACTTATATGTGTGTACGTGCGCATACCTGTGTGTGTGTGTGTGTGTGTGTGTGTGTGTGTGTGTGTGTGTGTGTGTGTGTGTGTGTGTGTGTGTGTGTGCATGCCTGCATGCTCGGGGCCCTGGTCCTTGCCTTGTATCTGCTCCTGTAGGTGAGGTCCAGCTCCGTCTCCTCAGGGCTGAAGTAAACCCCGGGCTTCTTAGTGGTCATCTTCAGGTAGATGGCCTCGTCAGGCTGCACGCGCACCACCAGCTCGTTGCGTACGCATCGCTCCGCAAAGATGTCCCCCGGCACGTCGGTGAACTGCAGCCGCACCTCCGCCTTGCGCTCATTCAGTGCCTTGCCGCAGCGCAGGATGAAGGGAACACCTGGGGTGGGGGGGAGAAACATGAAGCAGAGTAGAAGGAATATTTAAGTACTGTACCTCAAGTCTGAGGTACAAATATTGTACTTTTTACTCCACTACATTTATCTGACAGCTTTAGTTACTAGCTAGAGTATTTCTACTGTTTGGTATTAATATGACTATTATGGTATAAGGTATGGTATGGTAGACCTGAGTACTTAAGCATACAGGATACTTATTTTAAAGTCTACAGGAACGTGAAAAAGTGTAAAAAAACAAAACAAAAAAACAAAAAACCCCTCATGTTCTCACCATCCCATCTCTCGTTGCGAACGTAGAGCACCGCCGTGGCGAAGGTTGGCGTGCAGGAGCCTTTGGGCACGGTGGGGTCATCAAGGTAACCAAGCGTGGCCGGGCCCTGGCCCTGGTGGTCCCCGACATACTGGCCCAGCACCACGTCCGACATGATGACGGGCGCCACACACTTCAGCACCTTCACCTACGACACACGCAACAGGAGACACATAGATCGCAGCTCTCTGTAATTCACCCAGACATGATTAGTGGATTGCAGTGTGGAGTTGTTTTTTTCTGATGTACCTTCTCATCCCTCACATCATCTGAACTGGTGGAGGCAGGCTTTTCCATGGCAACCAAAGAGAGCATCTGCAGGAGGTGGTTCTGCATTACATCGCTAAATTATTGAGACCACCATTTTGAAAAAACAAAACAAAACATAAAAAAAGTATTTATTCATATGGTATGTCATCCACTACCGATACAATCCAATACAAGCTCTCCCTCTCCCTCGCTCTCTCTCTCTCTCATACCGAATGATGCCGAAGTCATCAAAGTATCCCCCGCGACCCTGAGTCCCAAATGGCTCCTTAAAGGTCAGGACCACCGCGGCCACGCTGCTCCGGTTCCATATGGGGCCGAAGAGGCGGTTTCCAAACCTGCCGTGAGGAGCAGAAAGACATTCCAACAAGACAAGACAAAAAAGAAGCAGTGACCCCAGGAGTGGGGGGGGGGGGGGGGGGGTGGAAGCTTGTGGTAACCGCGGTTACCTGAGCACCATTAGGTTCTGGACCATCTCCTTGCCCAGGTAGTGGTCTATGCGGTAGATCTGCTCCTCTTTGAACAGGGAGGCCAGATGCAGCGACAGCTCCTGGGAGCTGCGGAGATCATGGCCAAACGGCTTCTCCACG
Organism: Coryphaenoides rupestris; assembly: GCA_002895965.2. NCBI lineage: Eukaryota > Metazoa > Chordata > Actinopteri > Gadiformes > Macrouridae > Coryphaenoides > Coryphaenoides rupestris. The sequence continues at coordinate 621,597 of PIJE02000001.1, forward strand.
ATCACCCTGGTCCAGCCTCTGGGTCACCACACACACGGGTCGGTTATGAGCCTTTAGCAATCTGCCATTTTCCCATTGACTTATAGGGCGGAAAGTAAACTCACTTAGAGCTCATGCAGTATGTGCCGATGTTGGCGCTGACGTGGTGATAGACGGTGGGCGGGAGAGCCAGGTAGAAGAGCCGGTTGGCGTCTGCCCCGCCGGGCAGGGAGCTCAGGTGGGCATTGAGCTGGGAGAAGGAGGCCCCTTCGTCATACCTGCCGCTCAGGTAGGAGTTTCTACTGAAGAAGGCCGACAGACACTCACTCTCATCCTCCGCAACCTGAGGGATCAATCACATAAATCAGGAGTTAAAAAAGGCAGTATTTACTTATTTATTTTTTAACCCAGAAAGTCTTGGAGAAAAGGAAACAAGCAGGTACATTACCTTCATGTAAGATAGACATGCTTTTTTGATGTCCTCTACACTCAATTTAGATCGGGCAAAGCCCACAAAGTGTGTGTTCTCTGGGAGCAGACCGTCTCTGAACAGCCACCTGTGGAAAGCGGGTGGCAAGTGATAGCAATGTAACTACAATGCAGTCTTGTCAAAAGTCAAAAGGTTATGCTGCTCCACAGCTTACTTATGGGGGAGCCGTGAAGGGAACACACTCACCTACTTTAAGCTGTGTTCTTTCTAGTTGTATGCGTAACATTTAACACTCACCATAGTGTGGGGTAGATTTTCTTTTTTGCAAGATCTCCCTGTTGAAACGGTAGAAGGCATGTCAATTTATTTAGACAATGGCTGTGTTTGCTTTTGGGGTTTTTTGTACTGCTGCCACCATGGTAGCTATTGACCAGTCAGAGTCCAAAGAGCGGATTAATTAATCCGTCAGTGGCCGGTGTGGAGGGAGAGCAGGGGACTGTTTGTGTAGTGTTGGGTGATCCAGACAACACCCACCAGGGGGAGGAAGGCCAGGAGCAACAAGGAAGTTCCTCGTTTATATCCAGGATTTTAGGTTGAATAAACAGGAACCTAGTCTTCAGTGGGGGTCGACATGCAAGTTAATACAGCGTGTCGACTTGCGCAGCTGACCCACATGCATCACAATGCATAAACCTTTGACAAAAGTCACGACCTTATTCTCAAACCGGTTACCACCACTCGACACCATTCAAAACATCCCATAGACTAGAAGCATTCTGTACCTATTGTTGATTGTTTTATTGAATACAAACTTATTTGAAGACTGACTAGATGAGACGCTAATGTCCCCATAGAGGACAAAGTCAAGTGAAGAACAGACACTCCACATTGTCACCGATCGTCAGTAACATCATTTGCAGATCATCACTGCCAGCCAGGAGGCTTCGTACTCACGGAGGCTCCCAGGATGATGAAGAGGTGCGCGCCGGCCCCACTGGACGGAGCGTCTCCATACAGCTCCCTCCTGAGCTCTCCAAACACCTCGGAGCGAGTTAAGGGCTCGCTGCTCATGTTCCCGGACTGCCAGGCTTCACTCTGCCTCTTGGCTAAACACTACTTGCTACGTTTCACCTCCCGATTAAAACAAACAAAAAGTGTCGAAATGTCACCGGTCACCAGCGCAGAAAAAACCCCCACCCCCCCTCCGCGACTCATTGCTGCCCCCTATCGTCAGTCCCCGGAATGTATCTTTTGACAACAGTCTGGTTCCACTGGTACAAGGCCCAGTGTGGCTGTACTCTAGTGGGCCGCACGTAGACAGTGCTTATGACGTGGCCCACATACATGCTGGTCCGGTTATACAACTTGGGGAGGAGATGGGTGCTAATCTAGTTTGACGCTAGATATGTAGTTTGACAACGACTAAATATCCAACATACCTTAAAAACCAGCTCTGTCACTCCTTAGACTAACAGGCCTAGGCAAATATTAACTAACAGCTCTTAAATCATAAATCTTGTGTTTATGACCATGAAGCGGAACTACATGCAGTATTACAGTGAAGCATTGCGAACATGTTAAGCATTTTAATAGACATTTTTAACCCATGTGTCTGATCAAAAAGTTTGTAAAAAAAAAAAATTTAAGAAAAAAATAAGTAAAATCTGCACCATACCACATTCCATCGTCACTTATTTGTATTTCTTATACCACAAAGGTTATTCGACAAGCATGATTCATCAACCAAGGATGTTTTCCTCTGAATGAATGAATCAATGAATCAATGAATGAAACCAATGAATGAATCCATCAAAATCTGAACATAAGCAATGGCTGGAGCTGAAAGTGACATAACAGGTTTAAACCTTTACAGCAGTCTGTCCAATAAAATAGCCATTTCAAGAAAAAAAATGGAAGCTATACATTTCTAAGAAAAACATGAACCCTGAATTTTATAATACAAATCGATAAACCAAATAAATATAAATGATTAAAGTTAACATGAGATTCAATTACAAATTTGACATCATTCCCTTTGGCAAAACTTTTCCATTGTCTCTGCAGCACATAATCAAACATTCATCATCAGTCAAAGAGTACTGTACATACTGTGGTCCTCAAAGCTGGAGTGGTGAGGTCATAACAGTTCCCATTAAGCTCCACGTTCTGGCTAGAAAGCCTCCTCAGTACCAAGAAACCCCAACCACCTCCCAATTGTCTTTCCATCGTTTGTTCAGTTTCCACCATAAATACATTTAAAACCAAGTCACAAGTAATCCTGGGATGCTTTACAGAGAGATTCCCTTGCATCCTGCTCCATCTTTAAAGTTCCCGCTGGGGACTGGCCCAAGCTCTCCAGCACACAGCATCATAAATGCTGAACCAGTGCTTGACCCCCTGATGTTCAGCGTGACCGTAGGCCACAAATCAGAGTCAGGCCGGCAGGGAGGTCAACTGAACTCCCAGTGCTGGTTAAAGTTAGCCCTGTTGCACCTCTGCATGTGAAGCTGGTTGTCTTTTAGCTCTAAACACTGGCCACTACTTGGGTTCCTCAAGAGCTTTTCCTTGGGGACAGAAGAAAAGCATCATGTTAGTATCACTCACAAATCATCCGTTTTGACCAATCAAGTGGCTGGAGGCAGGGATCATAATTGGGCAAGAGCAAATACAAATTTGGCCAGCGCTAGTAAACCTTTTCTGGTGGAAAGACAAACAAAAAAACATCCTGTTCTGGGCACACATGCTTCAAATCAACACCTTGTAGACTTTCCTCTGTAGAACTACACCAAAAGTCCTGACTGAAAGCTTTATCCACACACACAAATGAGTTTCGCCTGGATAGACTAACTGCATAAGGAAACAGGAAACAAGGCGCAACTCTGCAAACTTTCAGTTGGCAGAGTTGCAGGGCCTGGGCTCCCCCCACCCCAGAAGTTTTGGAACATAGTAGGACTACTGGATCAGAGAAGAGGGAAAACCACCTAGTAGGTCCACGTCACTTTAATGTGTCCTCACCTCTGTAAGCTCCCACTCCTGATGGGGAGACAGACTGGTACCTTTTCCTTTGCGCTGGCAGAGCTCCAGATTAACAGTCTGAGGCGCAGCCACGGCGTGGAGACACAGCTGCTCTCCAATGTTGTGCCGCAGCTCCTTTTGAGACGTATACTCAAAGTACTACAGGGGAACAACATGCACATGATCAGGGACAAAACCTCGGATCCATACCTTCTGATGGTGTGCTTGGTTGTAATGTGCATAATACGTGTGTATGTGTACTGGGTGATTGATGGGGAATGGATGTCATTTGGTGTTCTGTTAGCATATCTGTATGTCATTGGTATCTATGTTTCCATGTACATGCTGTGGAAATGAATTTCCCTATGGGACAATAGACAATATCCATCTTCTCCTGATATGATTGTATCTCTACCTCCACAAAATAGTTGATAAAATGAATCACTGGTAAAATTAAGCTAGCCAATTACAGATCAGAATAAGCTCCCAATATACCACCAGGTGTGAGTGTGATAAGCCACTGAAGCCATTTCAGAATCTCTGAGTTATCACATCAAAAGTGGGAGTGTCCACCCAGAAGTATGCTAGATAGATCAGCAGTTGCTACAGTACACTGGGTAGCCTAGTCCATCGAGCATACAAGCCGGAGATTCTGAAACAGCTTGCTATGGCTAATCACACCCACAGCTGGTGGTAAACTGGGAGCCTTTAAGCCCCACCTTTTCATACATAGAATGTATTATATATATATATATATATATATATATATATAAAATACAATGTACATATAATAAACTTTTCAGACAAAGTTGACACACGACTATTAATACTATACCTGGTTGCCTCCCATGTTGTGACAGGTGTACATAATGACAGGTTTTCCACCCTTGTTGTTTTCCCCTGCATCCAGGCAGGAATGAGACTGGACATTTCGTATCTATGATGCAACAAATAGAGCCAACGTCACCAGTGTCCCATAGTAGAACTGGACATTGTGCTGAACAGACCATGACTTACCGCCCCAAAGTGTACCGGGTGGAGGTCTGGAATAAAGATCTCTGGGTAGATGTTGTTCAAATACCACGTGAAGTTTTTACATTGCAGCGTCTCTCTCAGTTTCAATCGATCAGAGATGTCTCCATAATTGTTCTGTAACAGAGACATTTTAAAATGCTAGGGCCGATAGCCTTGTAACAAACCATATTTGACAGTGGAGAATAATATATGTAAGGAGTAACTTTGTATCGAGACCAAAGACAATACAAAAACATCTCTAAGGAAACTACTGACGTCTGCGGCCATCTTCTCAGCATTCTTGTTGCGGCGGTAGAAGATGTGCTTGAAGTCATCCATCCAGACTTCTGCCAGCCGCACTTGGTTGCGGGTGATGACCTCCGTGCCCTTGGGGAAAGTGTGGGGGCTCTTGGAGCGGAAGACATGGCCCACCACAGAGCAAGGAATGATCTCCAGCTGACCTCCACACTGCCATACCTGGGGAATAGAATAGAACTTTATTTTGTCCAGAAGGAAATTCTTGTGCCAGCTTACAAAGCAATACAGTACAATAAAACAATATGGAAAACAACAGAACAGCGGTTTAGGACTTCAAATCACTGTATGGCTCAACAGTAACTTCTAATAGTTGTTGCTAGGCTGGCAATCAGGCATCAGCTTTTGATTGCCGAAAATGAAAATATGGTTGCCATTTTTGTCACTTATCAAAGTGTATGTTTCACATGCTTTGCAGTATAATTTCCCGTCCAGCGCAAAGATGCTAGGATACTTGGCCTCGCATGACTCCACAAGTTTGTTTTTTTGTTCAGGTTTATTGGTTCTTTGTCAGTTTAATCAATTTGCACATTTGTTTGTGATGTTGAGGGGTTATGCCCTCTGCACACTACACAACTTTCGATAGATCGCTTTACTGCACACACACTACACGACTGTCTTGCAATCATGCGTCTTTAAGTCTTTGAGGTTTTCACACCAACTACGTCATAAAAACACATCGAAAAAAAAAGAAAAGGAATAAATGTCTCATTGGCTGTATGTGATTGCGACAGTCATTGCCAGTCACAATACCGTCACCACAAGTTTGACTCCCCAGCAATATTTCAAATCACTAATGCTACAAATGTATTTGTTTTGGGGTGCATATTTTGCTGTCCCCGCTTTAATGTGAAAAAGTGGTGACCAATCGGTTGACAATTTCTCAAACAATTATAGTCGAGCCCTGATGTGAAATGGCATTTTGTTATGTTTGAAATGAGACATTAGCCAACAAGGTAAGATGACAACGTTCGAGTGAGTTTGAATTACAAATCATAAATGATCACGCTCAGAGAGGTGTGGGATTAAGACTTAGTATGCAAAAGGTTACCTACCCTAAAAGACATTTCTATGTTCTCTCCACCCCAGATCTCCATCTTGTCATCATACGTGCCGATGTGTTCAAAATACTTCTGAGAAATGGAGAATAGACCTCCAGCAAAAGTAGGTGTCCTGACAAAAGTCCAAAGACAATATTTGATCAATATGGAAAACCACCACCACTCGGGACATTAATTCTGATTATATATATTTATTGAAACAGGGAAATACACGGCAACTACAAAGCATTGTGTGTAGTCTTTCCATCTAAAAACGTGGCGGCTCACCCTTGGCGGACACTTACTTAACAGGATATGTTTCGTCGAGACGTTTATTCTTGGCCTCGTTGGGGATGGCCTCCCAGCCAAAGGTGAGACTCCAGTCAAAGTTGCCCCGGTTGTAGGCGCGGGACGTGGGCACAGGCTTATGGAAACTGAATGTGTTCATGTCAATGGAGGTTATCTCTGGACTGACCACGGCCGTGGGCTCCTCCACGATGCGAGCCAGCAGCGGCTCCAGCCAGCCGTGGAAACACTCGCCTGTGGGAGATGTTGCAGAACGTGAGCTCTCCCGTGCATCCACACACACACACACACACGCACACACACACACAGCATTATCAACCACTTGGAGATAGACGAAGAACAGGCTGAGGAGATGACATTCTATTTTGCCAAAAAGTTGTTTTTGTTGCACTTCTCTTTTGAACGTATAATATAAATGTCTCTGCCCTCTAATCTTTTATATAAATGTCAAGCACAACAACAGAAACCTGAAATAAGTGCTGGCAATCCCAACAGTTGAAAAGCCCAATAAACATACAGGTAGCAGAAGAAAATAACATCGCATGCATTCCATGACCATGACTGCGTGCCGAAAAACGCTTCTCCTGTAGCAGGTTCAAAGCAAGTAGGAAATGGTCTCCACGTTGTTTACACAGGAAAGGAAAACCACAACATGAAGAACTAACGAAGATGATTTACAACTCATTCGAGTCGCACCATGAAAACGTGTGCTCGTCATGCTACTGTGGTATTTCCTTACAGTGTGCGTCCAGGAAGGTGAGCACTTCACCCTTGGCCTGGCTGGCCCCTAGAAGCCTGGCAGTGATGAGGCCCTTCCGCTCGCGCTGCCTCAACACGTGGACGATCTTCAGCTGACGCACATACTCATCCAGTTGGCTCTTCAGGTGATCTGTGGGAGAGTGCATGGTGAGTGTTCTGTAGAGCCACTAGCCCGGAAACACATCAGCTGACGGTTAGGAAATGCCCAGCCTCTTTGGTACACAAAAGGAAGGCATCCAACAGCATTGAGCTCATTACATTAAGGATTAGCATTAAAGTAATTGTACACAGTGAAACTACAATTGAGGTCGTCATTGCAACAGACTTGTCTGTTTCTAACACCGGCATGAAAAATCGACGTGCATCCATGTGAGAAAAAAAAAAAAAAAAAAAGTTTAGTTTGACAATATTAACAAAATGTGACTATGATAAGCTACGATATAAAACTAAATACAATAAACGTGTGTGTTGTTGTGTCTGATACACATGACATACGTACAGAGTAGAGTTCTCAACTACAGCCCGACCGATTTATGATGTTGAGCACTCGTCAGCTTCGAGGCTGGGGAGGAAGGGGGCGGGGTGGAGACAACGCTCCAATATTGTGTCACCATTACATATGAGCACCTTTAAACAGGTGAAGATTATACACACACCTGCAGTGCTGGCATCGTCCACCATGATGATCTCTGTGAGCAGGCTGGCGGGGGAGGTGTGCAGGACGCTGTACACGGTTCTGAGGAGAGTGGACCAGGCCTCGTTGTGGAACACGATGATCACACTGGTGGTCGGCAGGGGGGGGCAGCGACGGAACTTGCGCTCCACACACCTGGCCAATAAAAACACAAGATCAAAATAAATGTTTACACTTTAGTACAGTGAACATGTATTCTTAAAAAGTTCCAAGCACCAAGTCAGAAAGAGAAAGACGGTGGGAGGGGGTGAAAACCCGTTTAAAGAAAAAAGGAAATGTTGTTTGCACAGTCTCACTTTTAGACAAATAAAGCACAACCCTATGCATACAGAAAGGAGTGTTACAGATGGGAGGAAGTCACTGAGGCAATTCACACTTTTAAAAAGAGCAAATAGCAATACAGCAGCAAATTCATCTGTATTTATTGAACCAGCAAATTAGTAATTGCCAAGTAATTTAATGTCTTAACCTCACTCCAATTACCATAACACACCCTAACCTTATTCAAACTAACTGGAGCCGGACTAACTGGAACTACCCATATTGAGGTACCATATGAGCAATATGAAAAGTTACATCAATATGAAATGCAACAACTCCAATGCCTACAATACAGCAAATAATTACTATAATATCCAATAACGGTCACAATATAAAAATTCTTGTTCAGTTAAACCAAAAAAAGTTCACCTTAGACTAGACAACAACACACTGTACAATAACTTGAATTGTGTCGTTATTTGGATTGTGAATGTGTCAGACGGATCTGGAGTTGGATGGTGAGGGCAGTTTAGTGCCACAATAAAACTAGTCAGCCACCAGGAAGCTCCACATTAAACACTAAATGGACCTTACTCTGCAGGCCTGGTGTCGGCTCCGAGGCTACGGCTCAGTGAGATGTGGTCGCTGGCAAACTGGTTGAAACAGTGCCGGGTCATGCCCTCCTCCTTCTCCTTCTCCTCCTCTTTACTCAGCTGGTCTTTCTGGAAGGCCTTGCCGTCGGCCCCAAAGCCTGCGGGGTCCTGCGGGGGCCTCTCAAGGACGGGCCTGAGCTCGGCCTGGCTGTAGAACCCAGAGGGGCAGTACAGGTCGGGGGTGGGCTGCTGCCCTGCGTCGGGGGGCAGCGGGGCGCCGATCTGGAAGCCCAGGTTGTTGACGGCCCCCTTGACCATGACCATGACCTGGTCCCTCTTCTCCACCAGGTCCCTGAGCCACTGGTCCTGGCTGGGCGCAGAGCTCACGTCGCGCTGGAGCACCACCAGCACCACCATGAACATGGCTCCCCCGAGCAGCGCCAGCTTTATGGGGGACAAGCGCCGGCGCAGAAACAGACGCATGCTGCCAAACGGGCCGACGCACCGGAGACTGTTGAGACAAGACGGAAAACAGTACAGCATAGGAGTTGAAAGGCAGATATTTGAACAACGTCATTCGATGACGCAACCCTCACCGGTCTATCTGCTAAGAATTTCACAAAGCGGCAGGAATATCTGAAACCGGTCTGACATGTCAGGTCGTAGGTAGTTTGCCAAAGAAACACCTCTCGCCGAGCTGCCAACCTCCACACCTTCTCCCTCCAGAATGCAGTCCCACAGGAAAGGAAGCAGGGAAGTGAGTGAACAAACACACCTGAACACACCTGCAGCTGCCCTGCGCAGGCTTCATGGGAGCAGGTGGCTAATGGAGGGAAGGCTCAACGTACGACTCCCACGGCAGTTAATGAATGACGTGTGAGCACTGACCTTCATAAGCACCTCCTCGAACACGTATCCATGGGTTAGTGACAGTAAGCACAGTATGCTTTCCACCGCTGCATTGTAGCACAAGCATAATCCAAGCTCAGTGGCAAATGTAATGTGTAGTTATTTGGATGATATTGAGTACAGTGTGCAGAGTTTCCCCTCCGCAGCCCATAAGCAGTCGTGTTGCTCGGTGGGTGGGATGTGAAACAGGATATGGTCGCTATGCGAAATAAACACCCGCATGTACTCACAAGTAATCACTGTTTAGACTCTCTTACGTCCTCATCATTCATTTACTATCACCTCAAGCCAGCATCCTTCATAATTGATTCAACGAACAATACACACTTGGGACTCCAGAGAGACAAGTCTCCACACAGCGCACTCTTAAAGCGCATTTAGACCAACACGTTGACCGATTACTGACCACCAAGATGTTATAAAACCAAAGTTTCGGCAACTTAATTCGTCATAAATTCGTTTTAAGTCAGGCTTTGGTTACGGTGAGATAAGGTCTTGAATATACTGTAGATACAAATGAGCCTATAACATAAGACACGTTATAGGCTAAATAGAAATGTGTTGTGGAAGCCGGTTGAATATGAAAGGGAAAGCGGAAATATGATCACACTTTTTGAATCAACTCTGTACAACAACTATGCAGATGAATCAACACAAAAAGGCTTAATACGAACGGCAGTGGCATCACTTTATAAAAGCCGTATAAAAGTCAGCAGCCCATGTGCTGAAAGTGGATCAATAATGTTGACTAAAAAAGTCACGTGGGGACAACGAAGACGACAATCGACACGTGTCGATTGTCGTCTTCGTTGTCCAGACGTGACTGTTTCGTTGTTTTTAGTCAACATTATTATTGGTAGCCCCATCTTAAGTTCCGTATTGTCTAGATCACACCGTTCCTTACCGTACAACAGACTCGATCTCTTGTTTTTCTTCGATTAATTCTTCTTTGTTGACTGCCAAGAAGATACAGGAGGCTGTAGAGAGTTAGCAGTGGAGGTGGTGGGAGATGATGGATGAGAGCAGACCACCAGGGATACGGTGACGGTGCCTCCCTCTCACACACAACAGGTGCCCCGGGGTCTGAGTGATGACACGGAGCCCCCTGGCGGCCGACTGCCACTGCCGCTGCCGCTTCCGCTACACAACCCACTAGCAGGAGCAGGCCAGGTGTAGTCCATAACATAATGCTGATGATGATGATGGGCCCGTTGTTGGCTTTAGGGTCTGCCATAACTAGTCATACATATAAATATACATCGATGCCATTCTGGCGCTGCGACAGAAATAAAACCCACCAACGTAACAATGACAGGAACAATGATCAGCATTGCTCTTAAGTACCACATTCACGTGGTATTTCCTAGACAGTACCAACTAATCACGTCTTTCATAAAAAAAATTCACAAAGTTTATTTAATGTTCACCATTGAGTGGTGTAAGTTAACATAGGCTACCCGCTACCTCCCATTAAATTCATTATTGATGCTGAAGCGATTACTCCTGTATTGTGGTGAAACCTTAGACTGATTTATTCAGAAATGGAGAAGCTCTGTCAAATGCACTTAGGCTGTCAGGTTTCACTGGTTTGGCCAGTAAAGAAAAGGTGCCAGGTCCTTGATTTTCAATTTCACAATGGTGGGCTACTTTGAACTTGTAATACATCTATTATATCATTATATTATGATATTGGATAGTATGCTACAAGTTATTTAATCAGTAGACTAGAACACACTAAATAAATGCTCAGACTAATTGAGGGAGAGGCTCTCTTCAGCATCTCTAATGATGCCTCATGATGACTGAGTGTGGAGTGTGTGTTTGGTGGCTGGTTTAAGCAGCCTCACCTGGCCCCAGTCAGGCTGACTCAACTCTGGGCCTGGGTGAGGCTGCACACCTGTAGTGCATTGCCCATTCAAGGCCCACAGGTTAAACCAGCCATCAGCACACACTCAGATGGGATGGCTAACATGTCAGCACCTCCTGTGCTTGTAAAACGTTGGTTTCTACACAACATCTGTAGAAACCACCTGTGTCCTGGTGGTCAGAGGAGCCCAGAAAAGCCCCTTCAGTGGTGTGTAGAAGGACTTCTGCATGCCATTGAAGCGGTACGTTTTTGCAGGTGGTCCCTGCTAACATGTCAGAGCTCTCCTGAGTGTGTGTGTTGATTAGGCAATGCACCACAAGTGTGAAGCATGTGAGTCTAATCCCCCTGACTCAGGGCCAGGTGAGGCTGCTTAAACCAGCCACCAATCACACACACTTAATAATGAGGAATCCATGAAATGATAAATACATATAAACAGAAACATTGAGATGAATGCAAATCAGCAATTTATTGATTTCTTATCCAAGGGAAATCTGTTGAATCAATTATTCAGAATCATCATTCTATTTGAAGGGTCTCTTTTAATGTAAAAGGAACAAAATACTGTTCACCTTTTTTTATCTGTAATACAGAGAAATATGACATGGTTTTGTCCTAGACAATGAAAGTAGACTGGGAAACTTAATTGGTGCGATGGTCCCAAAACATGGCTTCAGTGTTGTCTGTATTGACCATCTCTTCAACCTTCTGGAAAACAGGAAGTCATTTAAATAATTAAATTTCCCTCTAACCCCCTCCATCTATACCACGAGCAACATAGTGAATGGTTATTCTCAGTAGTGTTACCATGGAGATGAGAATCCCAGATTTGAGATTTTTGGATTTTGAATGATGACTTAAGCGACCATGTCCCAGAAACGGTTGAAATGCTGTTGTGTGCAGCCGCAAAAACAGTTGGACCACAAAACAGCATAATCTCAAGGCAATACCTGTGAACAGTAAGTTCCTACATAGCATATCCGTCCAAAACAGTGTACATTTTACATTTCAGGACAGCCAGTTTATGTTTAGACATTGAGACATAAAAAACCCTCTTCATTTGTTTATAACGGAATGAAAATAGAATCACAGCCTAACAGACGTGTCAGAACATAATAATTTTTTTCTCAAAAATGTACCAGGAATGGAGACACACAACTACAAAGTATAATATCAAATATGCTTCATTAGCATCCGGTTTGGCAAGAAAGCATTTGTCTTACAGTATTGTAAAAACCTCACAGTGAAAAGTTATGCCTCCGAAGATCAAAAAAAGGCATTCTGTTATATATATTCTCACACACACACACACACACACACACACACACACACACACACACACACACACACACACATATATATATAAAACATCTTGTAACAGGTAAAACAATCTCTTTTGTACCACAAGTGCTAATACAGCCGTCTCGCCTTTATCTCCAAAAATATCTGGGCTTGTACCAAAAATACATTGACAGGTGTGTGCAATTAATTAATCATACTTCATAGTCATACTTCTCTGTGAAATACACATCGAGAATGTTGCGTATTATCATTTGAAAGAGAAGATGGATTCTGGAAAAAAAAAGAGCAAAAAAACCCCAAAGGAAATCTAAACTGTTGTGTGTGTTTGTGTGTGTGTGTCCGCTACACTCCATGAGCCGCAGAAACACTAAAAGAGTTCTCCCCATCATCGTGACGCCAGTGGTACCTTGGCTTCTGTTGTAGAAAGTGGACAAACTCAACAATAAATAACTGAAAGATTACTGTCCTCGAGTACAAATGCAAGACTGCGTCCCACGCATATGTACGTACGTCATGTCCGTGCACTTCGCAAATGTTTGTTCTTTGGTCATTTTGTTTCTTTCACGTATTTCCTTGCATATTTTCTTCATGTCTCGGTGGTCTTGTGTCAACAAGGAAGTCATTAAAAGAACCCCCACCCCTCCAAAAAAACCAATCTCTCCCAATGTAAATAAATAACAACTCCGGATGAATCATCGTGAACACAGGACAAAAAAACAACCCGATTCCTCAAGCAGCTTGGGGTGGTTGGGCGGTGGGTGGATTAACCTTCATATAAAAACTAGCTTCCTATGTGTGTGCATAGGCGTGGCGCTAGAGCACACAAACATGGCCCGTGAACCCGTGTCCTTTGTGGCCATCTTCTTCTGCCACATACTTCCCAGCATGCTTGAGTGCTCCTCACTATGCTCGTGTCCTTCTCCCCCGCCCTCCTCCTCTTCCTCCTCCTCCTCCACCCTGTGTGTCTCGTCAGTACGGTGGCGGGCGGTGTGAACATGTGTGGACAGCTGCCCGCTAACTGCCCTGGGGTCCGCTGGTGAGGAAGTAGGTGGTCATCTCCCCCTTGCCCTTCACCTTGACCACGCCCCGGCAGTCCAGCTGGTAGCCCCGGTTCACCAGCACGTGATGCAGGTCCGTGGTTACCTAGGAGATCACCAGGACACACACACACGCGTCATGGTGGAGGAGGCGGCTGTAAGATCAGGCAGCTTTGGAAATTAATGTTAACGACTGCGATATGTAAAAACAAAATCAATGTAATTTCATTGAATGTGCATATTTCAGCAGATTAAATTAAATACATTGAATTTAGTTTGAAGATATTTTTATATTCAATGTTGGAACGATTTATGGCAGCTACCAATAACAACAAAATGCAAAAGCAAAAACACTTTTAACCAAAAGCAAAACCACATATATGAGGAACTTTTGGCTGGTGGCTGGTGCTAATTTTGTACCCTGGTTGACACATTGTCCAGTCCTCTTGATATTATACATTATGTCTTTGTTATCACAGTACTTTATGTCTTTGTTATCACAGTATATAAACAATGTTATACATATCTGTTACAGAATAGCCTTCATGGAGCTACAGTCAACATTTCGGTCAAGGATAGATCACAAGCATTATCTAACAGCGCTACTAATACTACTCCTGCCCCTAACTGAATGAAGACCGGGACATGCAGTGGTCCACGTGTCAGCGGTCGCTCCGTGGTACCTGGATGTAGTCCGGGACTCCCGTGCTGTCCATGCGACTGGCCACGTTGACCGTGTTACCCCAGATGTCATACTGCGGCTTCCGCGCCCCAATAACACCCGCCACCACCGGACCCATGTTGAGCCCTGAGGAACCCAGAAACACAGCTTCTGATCCAGCTCGTCGACCTCCACTAACCAGAAACTTTCCCTTTTAAATAATTATTATTCACTTTTTCGTCATTTATTTATCCAAAAGTGACTTGACCTGCTGTTTAGTCATTGAGCAGACACCTTTATCTAAAGTGAGTTACTGTGAATTCAGTATCATTAAGGAGTAGGTAGAAGCTGGGCACCTTGGCCCAAGACTGCCTCCAGGTAGGTTGTGTTGCGGACATTGGGGACAAGTAACCTTACCGTTTGGGATTTATACACCCTAGCCCCTAGAGCTGGGCAATATATCAATGTTATTAGTCAGTAGATATCATCTTAGATTTTGGATTTTGTGATTTTTTGATTAGCGTTTTTGTCTTTTCCTGGTTTTAAAGGTGGCATTACAGTAAAGTGATGTATGTTCTAGCTGTTGTATTATTTGCATTTACCCACTTTCAGTCATTATATCCACATTACTGATTATTATTTATCCAAAATCTCATTGTGTATATATTTTGTATAAGTCATCTCTACAATATTGTCGCAATCAATCAGTTTTTGTAAAAAATAATTTTTTTGATGTTGTCCATATTGCAGCCCTAATTGAAACGGTTTTATGTTTACCTTTGACATTTAAAATGTTCACATTATAGGCTATGCCCCCCCCCCCACAACCATAAGCCTGAAGGTACTTCCTCTATGGCCGCTCACCGATCTTCATCTGGAAGTTGTTGAAGGAGTGCTCGTTGATGTACTTCATCTGCTCCCGGAGCCGCATGGAATAGTCGGCCAGCGCCAGGATGTGGGAGCGGCCCTCGCGGTCGTAGGTGGAGTCGTTGAGGCCGGAGGCGGCCATGTAGGTGGAGCCAATGGTCTTGATCTTCTCCAGCTGACGGAATCGGTCCTCGCTGATGATCTACACAGAGCGAGAGATGGAGAGTTATTATTGTTACTCTCCAAATCTGTTCATTGATAAGAGATGGAGAGAGTTAAACAGTGGGGAGAGCTCTCCAATATCAAAACATATCCATTCATGAAAAAAACAAAACATTTTTAATCAATATCATTACATTTGCAATTTAAATGATTCCTTATGCACAAAAAGACAAAGTGGGTTACAGAGGAAGTTGCAGTGCTGCAGTTCATGCAGTGAGAAAATCCTAGCTAATGAACCCCACCCACACACCCACACCCACACACACACCACACACACACACACACACCACACACACACACACACACACACCTCATCAAAGTCTGCGATGATCTCGTTGAGCAGGCGGAGGCACTCCACGCCTTCGTTGTTGGCCTCCAGCTCCACATAGAACTCGGAGAAGTTGCTGATGGAGGCGAACATGACGGCCACGCACTCGCAGGACTGGTAGTAGAGCTCGTCGTTGCGCCGCTCACGCTGCAGGAAGTGGGCGGCCACGTCCTTGGGCAGGATGTTGTGGAGCAGCCGGCGGTTGTACGCCTGCAGCTCCTCCATCTCCTCCTTCTCCTCGGTGGCCTGAGGGGGGATGGAGGTAGGAGCAGGAGATTAAATGGTAAATGGATTGCATTTATATAGCGCTTTTATCCAAAGCACTTTACAGTTGACACACATTCACCTATTCATACACCTACGGCGGTGTCAACCATGCAAGGTAACAACCAACACGTCAGGAGCAGTTAGGGTTAGCTGGTGTCTTGCTCAGGGACACCTCAACACTTAGCTAGGCGACGGAGCCCGGGGATCGAACCAGCAACCTTCCTGTTGCCAGACAATCGCTCTTACCTCCTGAGCTACTGCTGCCCAGAGGTGCCGCCCCGAGAAGATTAGACCGCGGCGGATGGATTGACATCGACTAACTAAGGGTTTCATGTCAAGAGTAAGTCCCGTCTATGTTTAATTGGCCCAAAGACTTCACCAGCCCAGTTCAATTGGTTGACTGTTGCCAGGTTGGAATGGCATCCTACATTTACACGAAGAGGAAATGTTTAATCAAAAGGGACCGACAACTATGAACGCACTTGGATTAACTGCAGACATTCGAGGTATATTAAGGTCCTGGTTAGAGCGCAGGTCCTGGTTAGAGTGCAGGTCCTGGTTAGACTGCAGGTCCTGGTTAGACTGCAGGTCCTGGTTAGAGTGCAGGTCCTGGTTAGAGTGCAGGGCAGCAGTAAGAACCAGAGGACTGGCGTACCTGCAGCTTCCAGAGGAAGTCCAGACGGGCGGTGGACTCCACCTGCTGGGCGTGCAGGTAGAGCGCCAGGACGAACACTGTCAGTATGATGGGGGTCATGACCTTTAGGGACACTTTGGTCACATCCTTCATGCTGAGGAAGAGGAGGGGGCGGGGGGATGAAGAGAGATGATGTGTGAGGGAGGATAAGCTGTTGTATCACATGGTTAGGAGACAAATTGCATTGGAGGCTTTGAAACGATGCAAAGGCAGGGGAAAGACTTACCACATCTCTGTGGTTTCATTGAAATAAGCAGCTCTGTAAAAAAAACGGGTAATTAGACTCTATGAACACCGTGACGATAACCACAATTGTCTTTTGTATTTAATGAAAATGCAACTTACTGGGAGACATTGAGTGATCTGAAGAACAGAAAAACACAATAAAAAGAAATGTCACACACTTAAATTCCCAGTAGTACGCAAGGCAATCTGCCATTCCTGCATTTTACGTCAACCAGCGGTATTTTAGTGTGAAATAAATAGTCACAGGTCTCCGTGCCTCGTGTGCCTTGGAGGGAGTCACGGGTCATAGGTGGTGATGATGAGGTGCGGTGACTTACAGCGTGTTGGCGGTGACCAGCAGGTCTGCGTTGTTGAACAAAGTCACCTGGGGAACCTCCACCAGCACAATGAAGATGAGCTGGATGAGCAGCATGAGGATCAGCTTGCCGATGCTGCTGATGTGCAGGAACACGGAGCAGGCCAGCAGGGTCAGCATCACGCTGTAGCTGAAATACTGCACCGGAGGAGAGATGGCCACCGAAACAGCAGGCATGTTAATCAAACACTAGTCTCACAAAACAGACTTTAGATTAACGTCTAAAGTCTGATGGCAGACGAGCTCAAGTCTGTGTGAACGGAGCGTTTCACTTTCTTTCACTTCAAATTTGTTTTCGACCAATCATGTTCCTGGGGGCGGGGTCTGGACTTGAAACAACCAGAACCCAGAACCACAACAAACATGATTTGGCTGAAAGGCGATTGGAAGGGGAAAAAAAAACCCTCAAAAAGGTTGTATGTCTGTCAATGATGTTGCACTCAGCGCTGCGCACTGAGTGCAAGATTCTTCTACAGAGCTATCACCGTAGTGCTGCCACAGATCATCATATCAGAGGAACTCTCAAATGAGAGATCTCCGTAACAAAACAACGAATGAACCTGCCGTGTACTCCTGCAACTTGCCTGGTTTTTCCCGCAGGCTCTGTTCGTCCCCTCCAGAAGTTCGGCTAAACAACTTGTTCTCAAACTTCTGGTCATCCGTGATTAGTCAAATAAACACCCTTTACATGTCAGAGTCACACCCAATCACAAATGCAAAGACAAAGTTTGCCGGAACGACTTCACAGGCCTGAGGACACATGTGTCACCGGGACAACAAAGGACAACAACAAACACTCGCTTCCACTTTGAGGGGAGCAGTGTGTGGTGTGTGTGTGTGTGTGTGTGTGTGTGTGTCTGTGTGTGTGTGTGTGTGTGTGTGTGTGTGTGTGTGTGCGTGTGTGTGCGTGTGCTGACCTCTGGGAAATGGCAGGGCGTGTCCTGACTGGGACACAGGGTCAGCCCGTCCTCGGCTGTCCTGGTCAGGTTGTGGAGCAGGCAGAGGGTGACGGTCGTGTTCCAGTCCGCCGCCACGCACTCTTTCAGGCCCTCTGTGCTGCATGTGAACTAGCAGAGAGGAGAGAGCGGTCAACAGACGAGGTCACGCAGTGTGGAGATATATTTTACTGTAGGGGGGAGGGGTGGTGGGTGAGGGGGTGGCTGCATTTAGCAACCTTGTTGCTAAATGTCATACTTAATCTACTCAAGTCAACGGCTAAAGCCCAGGAAATGTCGTGGCGGGAGTCCGAGGTGTTACCGGATCCCGTGGCAACAGGTCGAAGAACGTGCCACGGTTATTCTTACCATGTTGACGAAGGCGGCAACGAAGAGGAGCAGGATGGAGAGGACTCCCACCAGGGTGCTGTTCATGCGGGACTGGACAATCTTCTTGGTTAGCGTCTGCAGGGCGGATGGGAAAATCTGGGAAGGAACAGACGCCACCGGTTGTTAGAGACGCTGGACGTAGATCGAGGGCGAGGGATCGGTTATTGGAAAGGACGGAGAAATGCACCCTTACTTTGATACAGGAGTAGATGGCACAGACGAAGAGGATGTTGGCGAGGATGACGAAGATACTGATAAACATACCTAGCATGAGCGCTGTGCTGCGAAAGGACATGAGAGAGAGAGAGAGACATTTGGTTTCGGGGAGGAAGTGCAACTCTTGTTGTTCACGTTTCATTGACCAATAAACAAAAGCAAACAGAACAGCTTCCTGTTTAGCACTTCATGAAGCATAACAACAGAGCACGGCCCCGGCAGGAGGGGGGGGCCAAATTGTGCGGCTTCACGACTCACTGAGGGAAGACGACAATCTGAATGGCGCAGACGAAACAGAAGACCAGGAGCGTACATGCCACGTAGCCGCCGAAACGGTCGTCCACCTTCTTGGAATACTAAAAAAACAAAGAAACGGACACGTGACCATTCAATCCATGAATTGATCCTTCACGTTCACTTTCCGTCAGCCCACACAGACAGGTGTTATAGAGAGTATGTTGTTATTGATTGCACAAAGAAAGAAGGTTTTTTTTTTTTTTTCAAGGTTATTTTTTTGTTCAATGACCAATGTGACCTTTTTCTCCAGGATGGAGGTCTGGAAGGTGAGCAGGAACTTCTTGACGTGATCCTTCCTCAGCTGGTCGATGCTGCGCGCGTCGATGGCGCGGCCCAGGAACTCATCCACCTCGTCCTCAGGGTTCAGTGTCTCCTGGGCACAGCGGCTGCGCACAGGACAGGAGCAAAAGGTCACGCCGCCGCCGCCGCACGCCAGCGTCTGGGTCACTGCGTGTCTGCACTGTGTGTGTGTGTGTGTGTGTGTGTGTGTGTGTGTGTGTGTGTGTGTGTTTCTCTGTGGGTGTGTGTGTCTTTGTTGCTTGGAAAATTAGAGCGTCCCTGCTGGTTAATCCTATTGGGTTAATCATAATGTATCAAATGAATGGAGGCAATGGAGATTTTGAAATATTCATACTAAATGTATTATATATACCACATCTTTCGCAGTATAACATATTTTTTGTATTGTATATTTAAATTAAAAAAGTAATATCCTCAACTATTGCACAAGGATGTGAACTGTTAAAGAGCCACTTGTGTTTTGTGTTAATTACGTGCAATAATCATTACACAAAGGGAAAAATATGCATGGTAGGCTGCAAGTAATAAAATACATAATTAGTAAAACACAAGGATGACTCCACGGAGAACAGCAACAAACACTGACTCTTCTAAATGGTCGGGTAGTTGTGCTCTGCTCAGAACTCATTACAATGAACACTAGCTTGGCTTTGACACACTAGCATAGGCTGCTGGTGTTACACAAGCACACAATGTCACCGAAAGGGAAAGACAAAAGGTGAGAGACTCACTTGTCTTTACTGGACGCCTCGTCAATTCCCTGGGAAAAGTGAGTTAAAAAAGAGAGAGAGAGAGAGAGAGAGAGAGACAGAGAGAGAAAACAGAAATGGTAAGATGGTGTGAGCAGGAAATAAAAGCAGAGATACATTGTGGGTGAGTGCAAGAAACAAAACCAAAAAAACAAAAACAAAGGGGAGAGATAACGGCCGACGCCAGAGAACCAGACATCTGCACAGCTTATCCCTGAGCACCAGACTTATGTTTTAATTAATACTTGGAGGCTTCAAATTACACCCTCATCATCCTGGGGCACACAGGCCTTCTCCGATGGGAGGGGGGGGGGGCGTTTACAACATCAGACAGAACGGGGTAAACAGATTCATGAAAACGCAAAAAACATAAAGCACACGATTTAGAAAATAGCGAGGGAGAGGGAGGAGATGAGATTTAAAAAAGGAGACGGCAGAGGACAAGGAAGGGAGGAAGGGAGGAAAGGAGGACAGGAGGATGAAGGAGGAGAGAGCGAGAGAGAGAAACGACAAAACGAGGGGAGTGTGTATGTGCTTGTGTCTATGTGTATGTGTGTGCGCTCCTGTGTGCACTCCTGTGTGCGCTCCAGTATGTGTGTATGTGTGTGTGTGTGTGTGTGTGTGTGTGTGTGTGTGTGTGTGTGTGTGTGTGTGTGTGTGTGTGTGCCACACACACACACACACACACACACACACACACACACACACACACACACACACACACACACACACACACACACGGTATAGCGATTTAGAATAGCATATAATAAGACTGGCGTGCTGGGACACAGGGGGTGTGACATGTTTGATGACATACTTATTGCAAGTAAATGTATTCAATCTTTTCAATTTCTCCTCCAACTTATTTCGGATCGCAACAGCTACTCAACCATTGATTGATGATTCCGCCATTCCAATGCATCAACATGTTGCATCGGATACATGTCATATAAATGTGCTAGGCTAGCAAAAGAACCGCCATTATTCTTGAGGAAGCAATGTCTGAGACATCACATGAGACGCTAACATTGTTGTCACGCCTCTGATGTTGGAAAGCAGGCATGCTATGTAAAAGTCATGTCAAGTACATTGTATGTGTATAGCCCTTAATAACAGTTACAGTCTAAAGAGCTTTACAGGCCATATGATTATGGGTCATGTGATTATGACACCCCCCCCTATAGCCCTATAGCGCCCCACTAAGGCCAAGAAACAACTCCCTTAATTAACAAGGAAGAAATCTCAAGAAGGAACCCAGAGTGGGGGATCCCTCCTTCCAGGGACAGTTCGGAGTACGATGGGTGTCATACAGGCATTAAAAGAAGTAACAAAGCATGTTCCGGCAACACTGTTCCGGCGTTATGCCAGCTTTTTTGGTCCTGTGTTATAAAGAAGAGCCAGCATAATGACGGATCTTCTTCATGGCAATATTCCAAGATCTCTGTATGAAAGAGGCTTGAGTGACCTCTAGACTAGCGATGCTAAGCTACATGCTACACAGTTCAATGCGATGTAGTGGCGGGGGAGTATGTCTTACCCTGCCTTCCCGCCCGCTTCCATCTGGTTTGCTAGCGTCACGTCGTTGGACCACACGTCAAACTGCCACTTGCGTAATCCCCAGCACGCCACAGTGGACACGGCCACTGTGGATGCCCACCCGCATGTTGACGTTGACGCCCGTCACCTCCCTCACCAGCCTGCAGAGCGAACAACAAAAACCACGTAAAAAACAACGACAGAAACAAGCACAGTGCGTTTAGCTAGATACTCGGAGTCACCTCGAAACATCAACGATTCATATCTTTGATCGAAAGATGCTAAGAAAGATAGTGGAATATTATTTTAAATATTATTAGGAATATTATTTAGTCATATATGTGGCAATATATGTTTAGCAATGTTTTGGTATCACGCATTTAGCACCCCCATCCTCCAGTATCCTAGCACCAACATTTCTTGGCTTCTAGAAAGTAAAGCCTATAAGTTACACCACATAGGCCATCATACCACTCACAATGATGAACATTATTTGGATATCCTCCCCTCTTTTGTTTTTGTTCTAAACAATGAAACGCATCATTCACATAGACTATTTTAAATGTGTTATCAGTCAAACGCTGATACATTCTCTTTATGGATGGGGTGTTTCGTGATGATGGGATGTGAATAGTGTGCATGACCAGACAGAACAGAGTTCTCCATCTCCACAAAGAACGGCCACTGTTAAATTGCATTTGCATAGATAATATATCAATTACAGTATATTATAATAGCCTGTATTATATTATAGGAGGCTAATAGTAGCCTATATATTCTGTCAAATTGAATGTAGATGCTGACATGAACGAAAAAATTTAAACCACACAAAAGTAGGCATCATTGAGCCACATGTATTACTAAATAAAGAATATATGATTCAACGAGTAGTCGGTGATGGGTCTGGCCTGATGAATCAGATTGGACAATGCACAATCTTACATCACGGACACCTTACTAGCGACAGAGGACTTCGAGCCATGTGTGTAGCGTGTAGTGTGTAGCATGTAGCGTGATGCTTGTGGCGGTGACATACGAGATGGCCTCGATCATGTCCACGCCCATCTCCACGCAGCAGTGGGCGTGGTCAGCCCGCGGCTCAGGCAGCCCCGAGACGCAGTAGTAGCAGTCACCCAGGATCTTGATACGCAGGCAGTGATTCTCCTGCAGATAAGGAAGGAAGGAAGGAAGGAAGGAAACAAACAAACAAACAAACAAACAAACAAGTGTGTGTGTGTGTGTGTGTGTGTGTGTGTGTGTGTGTGTGTGTGTGTGTGTGTGTGTGTGTGTGCGTGCGTGTGTGTGAGGAGGGGGTGGTCATAGAGGACGAGCTAGATCAAACGGCTTCATCAGATGAGTGTATGCGCTGGCAGCCCGGCCGGGAGCCTCAGGGACTCGGCCCCTAACTGCAGATGAGAACCTTAACCGATCAATACGCGGGCCATGACTCCGCACATGTGTAGATTGAGCACATTTTGAAAAAGAATGACAGAGGAATATGAATTGGATATAAAGAATATGAAGTACGTTCTTGTTGTGCGGTGTGTTTACCGGAATTACATTTCTTGTCATTTTCGTAACTGTTGACTAGAATTTAAATGTCAACAACCCAAGTGGTAAAGGGTCATGTTCTTACACCCTTTAAAAAGGAATATATACCAAGAATTATACTAATTAGAATGGAAAATAATGTAAAAGAGGAGAGGAGGATGCAGACACCAAGGTGTTGTGGGTGATGGTGAGGGGCCGGTGTGTCTTGTGTCTTACCATCTGCCTGAAGACCTTGGAGTCCTTGGTTCTGGTGAAGGATCTGTCGGGAACCCAGCGAGGCATCAACACGTCCACCGAGTTGGCTCGGGCGCGCTGCATCTTGGCCATCAGGGCCTTCTCCTCTTTCTGTTAGAGCCGCCCAACAGGACCCAGCACAACGACGGAGAAGATGGAGTCACACACCGAGACGTCACATTTATTAAAGAGTCCTTGTTATAGCACCAGGGGTGAGTGTCATTAGCCATTACAAGGCGTTTCAAAATTGTCATGTGACTAAAATTGTCATGGTGACACAGTGACATCAAATAGGTGTCACTGACTAAATTAGTTTACCAGTTGGTACAGTCCACAGGGTAGGCTGGCCGATCTCGTCTTCATACATCTGGGTGGACACTCCCACTTGTGATGTCACTTCTTCACAATCATTTTAGGCACATGAAACGGCTTATAATGGTTAATCATAATAAGGCTCCTTTAACATGGTTGTGTATGCAAGTGTGTGTGCATGATAATGAGCCTGTGTACATTTAATTGCAGGGCAGGATAGTCTAGTGGCTAGGATGTTTGACTATCAGCCTAAAGGTTCTGGGTTCGAACCCCCAATGTCCGTAGTCTACCTGTAGGCAAGATGCCCCTCCCTGCTCATTATTGACATGTCAAACAATTCACTGAGTCGCTTTTGATAAAAGATAAAAGTTGGTAAGTTAGGATATAGTAATTGTGTGTGTACATGCTAGTATGTGTGAAAGTGAAAGTGAATGTGTGTGTACTACTAACCCTTTTCTGGCTGCATCCCAGCACGAGGAAGGTCTCGATGTTGTTGGCGTTCAGGTAGGCGTTCCTGTCTCCTCCGAAGCCAGGCTCCACCTCATAGTCCTCATTCAGATAGCCCAGCGTGGCGTTGGTGATGTGGATACGCCTGCGCACACACACACACACACTGTGTCTGTGTGTCTGTCTGTCTGTCTGTCTGTCTGTCTGTCTGTCTGTCTGTCTGTCTGTCTGTCTGTCTGTCTGTCTGTTTGTTTGTTTGTTTGTTTGTTTGTTTGTTTCCTTCCTTCCTTCCTTCCTTCCTTATCTGCAGGAGAATCACTGCCTGCGTATCAAGATCCTGGGTGACTGCTACTACTGCGTCTCGGGGCTGCCTGAGCCGCGGGCTGACCACGCCCACTGCTGCGTGGAGATGGGCGTGGACATGATCGAGGCCATCTCGTATGTCACCGCCACAAGCATCACGCTACATGCTACACACTACACGCTACACACATGGCTCGAAGTCCTCTGTCGCTAGTAAGGGTGTCCGTGATGTAAGATTGTGCATTGTCCAATCTGATTCATCAGGCCAGACCCATCACCGACTACTCGTTGAATCATATATTCTTTATTTAGTAATACATGTGGCTCAATGATGCCTACTTTTGTGTGGTTTAAATTTTTTCGTTCATGTCAGCATCTACATTCAATTTGACAGAATATATAGGCTACTATTAGCCTCCTATAATATAATACAGGCTATTATAATATACTGTAATTGATATATTATCTATGCAAATGCAATTTAACAGTGGCCGTTCTTTGTGGAGATGGAGAACTCTGTTCTGTCTGGTCATGCACACTATTCACATCCCATCATCACGAAACACCCCATCCATAAAGAGAATGTATCAGCGTTTGACTGATAACACATTTAAAATAGTCTATGTGAATGATGCGTTTCATTGTTTAGAACAAAAACAAAAGAGGGGAGGATATCCAAATAATGTTCATCATTGTGAGTGGTATGATGGCCTATGTGGTGTAACTTATAGGCTTTACTTTCTAGAAGCCAAGAAATGTTGGTGCTAGGATACTGGAGGATGGGGGTGCTAAATGCGTGATACCAAAACATTGCTAAACATATATTGCCACATATATGACTAAATAATATTCCTAATAATATTTAAAATAATATTCCACTATCTTTCTTAGCATCTTTCGATCAAAGATATGAATCGTTGATGTTTCGAGGTGACTCCGAGTATCTAGCTAAACGCACTGTGCTTGTTTCTGTCGTTGTTTTTTACGTGGTTTTTGTTGTTCGCTCTGCAGGCTGGTGAGGGAGGTGACGGGCGTCAACGTCAACATGCGGGTGGGCATCCACAGTGGCCGTGTCCACTGTGGCGTGCTGGGATTACGCAAGTGGCAGTTTGACGTGTGGTCCAACGACGTGACGCTAGCAAACCAGATGGAAGCGGGCGGGAAGGCAGGGTAAGACATACTCCCCCACAACGCCAAAACGTTGCGCAGCTCTCAGACCGTGAACCCCCAGGCGAGCAGCCCCCTAGCAAACCAAGATGGCATAAGCGGGCTGGGGGGACAAGCGAGACCGTAACCAGCAGTGCATAGCCCTACACTCCCCCGCGCATCTGTATAGACGTTGACGCCCGTCACCTCTCGCACCGTTTCGAACCCTGAGTGCTTAGGCACAGAAGGTCGAGCATATCTAAAAGCATACAGAAGTAACCACCTGATAAAAAGACGGTCCACAACGTACAGAAACAATCAACAAGTGCGTTTTAGCTAAGGAGACCCCTCGGAGCTCACCTTCCTGAATACATACACAGAAAATCCTGAGGATATTCTAGGCTCATATCGTTTAGAGAAGATCCGTGCTTATGACTGGCTAACGTTTCTTTATAACTCAGCCCCTAAGAAAGGACCAAAAGAAAAAAGTGGATATTTTTAAATTTATTGAAATATTTAAGTCATAATGGGCCAATATATGTTTTTAGCAATGAATAAAAGCTGTGCATATAACGCCGGCTACCAGCTTGCTCTGCCAGCACCCCATCACATTATTTTATTATTACTATTTAATTTACTATTTGTACTTTGTTATTTGCACTCTGTCATTTGCATTTTGTCATGCTTTGTTACCCCTGTTTTTAAATGCCCGTATGACACCCATTGCACTCTGAACCATCCCTGGAAGGAGGGATCCCCCACTCTGAGGTTCCTCCTCGAGATTTCTTCCTTGTTAATTAAGGGAGTCGTTTCTTGCCCTTAGGGGGGCTTGGGCTAGGGGGGTGTCATAAATCACGTTTGGCCCATAACAATCTGGCCTGTAAAGCCCTTTGAGACTGTCTTGTGATTCAGGGCTATACAAATAAAATTGAATTGAATTGAATTGTATGAAATCAATATATTTTGACATGACACTGCTTTACAGATGCATACACTTCTACACTGTATGGAAGTGGGTTATCTCAGGGCTCTGGCTTCTCGTGATGTCTTCAGGACATTCATGCTGGGATCCTCAGAAGTTGAATGGCGTGTGGTTGCTCATGACCCAATGTTTGCATCAGCGAACTAGAGTGCTCTCACATTCCGTTATACTGCAAAATCGTTAATCAACGGAGATAGCCAAATGTTGGACTCACGTGCATAATTGGTAATTGGCGGACAAATTCATTTGCAATCATACGATAATTGAATTATCAATTACATGAGTAGAGTATATTTAAAGCCGTATTATGATTGCTTCGATCATCGAGAAATGAAGGTTCGGAGGAGAAAATTAGGTAAGAAGATTGAAGTATAAAATTGTACCTTGCTAATAAGAATGTCATCAAATCATGTAACAATATCCTGTCCATGTGAATTTGAAATGCTCAGGCACTCGCATGACAATGCAGCGACAAAGACTATTATTTTTCTGACATCAACAACAACAGCACACAAACATATTACACCATGTTTATGTGTGTGTGTGATGTGTGTGTGTGTGTGTGTGTGTGTGTGTGTGTGTGTGTGTGTGTGTGTGTGTGTGTGTGTGTACGTGAGTGTGTGTGTGTGTGTTTGTGTATGTGTTTATGTGTGTGTGTGTGCGTGCGCAGGCGTATCCACATCACCAACGCCACGCTGGGCTATCTGAATGAGGACTATGAGGTGGAGCCTGGCTTCGGAGGAGACAGGAACGCCTACCTGAACGCCAACAACATCGAGACCTTCCTCGTGCTGGGATGCAGCCAGAAAAAGAAACCAGGAGGACTGGCCCACAATAGTGGATAGATCAGCGTGTAGTGTGGTAGCAATGTAAGCGTGAAAATGCTTGTTGGCAGGTGAACATAAACCGATCGAGAGTAAGACCTCCAATTGTCCCATCCGGCTGGGATGGCCCATGCTCAAGCCAGGCCGTGGGTCTCAGGAGATAAGCGAGGGTCTTAGTAGTCCACAGGCGGACAACAACATCAAGGCAGTCCACCCGAGACGCAGTTAGTATCATCTACACTCATCACACATACACATGTACACCACACACATTACTATACATGATCTTCGCATATCAACCTTCAAACGCAAGTGACTTCTCCCATACGTTCATATCGTATATAGTGAAAGTGCAAAACAGCGAGCGCAAGAATGAAGGAGCACAACAAAACAAGGATAAAACTGATTTTTGACATGTCAATAATGAGCAGGGAGGGGCATCTTGCCTACAGGTAGACTACGGACATTGGGGGTTCGAACCCAGAACCTTTAGGCTGATAGTCAAACATCCTAGCCACTAGACTATCCTGCCCTGCAATTAAATGTACACAGGCTCATTATCATGCACACACACTTGCATACACAACCATGTTAAAGGAGCCTTATTATGATTAACCATTATAAGCCGTTTCATGTGCCTAAAATGATTGTGAAGAAGTGACATCACAAGTGGGAGTGTCCACCCAGATGTATGAAGACGAGATCGGCCAGCCTACCCTGTGGACTGTACCAACTGGTAAACTAATTTAGTCAGTGACACCTATTTGATGTCACTGTGTCACCATGACAATTTTAGTCACATGACAATTTTGAAACGCCTTGTAATGGCTAATGACACTCACCCCTGGTGCTATAACAAGGACTCTTTAATAAATGTGACGTCTCGGTGTGTGACTCCATCTTCTCCGTCGTTGTGCTGGGTCCTGTTGGGCGGCTCTAACAGAAAGAGGAGAAGGCCCTGATGGCCAAGATGCAGCGTCTCAGACATTGCTTCCTCAAGAATAATGGCGGTTCTTTTGCTAGCCTAGCACATTTATATGACATGTATCCGATGCAACATGTTGATGCATTGGAATGGCGGAATCATCAATCA
Source organism: Coryphaenoides rupestris (assembly GCA_002895965.2). NCBI lineage: Eukaryota > Metazoa > Chordata > Actinopteri > Gadiformes > Macrouridae > Coryphaenoides > Coryphaenoides rupestris. The sequence goes on from PIJE02000001.1 coordinate 650,073, forward strand.
ATGGTTGAGTAGCTGTTGCGATCCGAAATAAGTTGGAGGAGAAATTGAAAAGATTGAATACATTTACTTGCAATAAGTATGTCATCAAACATGTCACACCCCCTGTGTCCCAGCACGCCAGTCTTATTATATGCTATTCTAAATCGCTATACCGTGTGTGTGTGTGGTGTGTGTGTGTGTGGGTGTGTGGTGTGACACACACACACACACAGTTAGTGCACAAATGCAATGCAAAAAAACAGATGTGAAGCACACACTGGAGGAAATAGTTCCTGTCGTGTGATGATTGACATGTCAGGCCGTGCTGCTCACCGCGGCCAGCTTGTCGAAGCGGGCGAACAGTTCGTTCAGGGTCATGACCAGCTCCTGGGCGGTGCACTGAGATGCCAGGCTGGTGAAGCCCTCGATGTCCGCAAACAGTATACTGGAGAACACAACGAGCATAGACGTCAGACCACAGAGATGGAGATTCCGCCGAACATACGAAGCCATGTGTTTCCAAGTCATCCACCTCTGTGCATGTTGTGCGCACGCTAGAAACAGCCATTTGTTCAGTGCTGCTTGTCATTGCGAACCAAACCATACAGCGAAAGAGCAGACTGAGAGAGACGTGACCACCGCCGGAAGACAGAGGGCGCTGTTGGCCCTGCAATGTTTAGCCTCGCCACAGCCTAGTCCTCGGGTTGAGTCATTGTACCCAATGATGACACAGAAGAATCTCCAGGGAGAGAGAGAGTGCTAGCTTACAGTTTTTCAGCCACCCCGAGCCCAAATAATTGCTTGTCTACAATCTCCCTTATAGGGGACCCAGAGACCCCCCATCCACCCCCCCTCCACCCTACCATCCCCTGTTAAATTAACCTCATTCAAGCAAGCTAGGCTTCACCGTGGGACAGATAGAAGGATCCAATCATCTCCGTGGGGGAGGAGATGGGGAGGAGGGTTAGGGTGAGGGTGAGGGGGGGTGGTCAGGCCGACCACGACGGTCTGCTACCCCGGCATTTGTTATGGGAAGTGCAGTGGTGTGCAGCGGAGTCAACAAGACCCCATCGCAGTGGACTGACGACACACGTAATACACTCCCTAACCGGGGGGAGATGAACGCAGCTTTCATAACACTCCGTGTGTCCCCCTCACCGCGGATGGATCGACCCACATCCTCTCTCTGCTCGTGGCCACTTGTGGACCTTGTGTGTGTGTGTGTGTGTCTGTGCGTGTGTCTGTGTTTCTGTGTGTGTGTGTGTGTGTGTGTGTGTGTGTGTGTGTTTCTGTGTGTGTGTGTGTGTGTGTGTGTGTGTGTGTGTGTGTGTGTGCATGTGTGTGTGTGGCTCTCCTCCAGCTGACCTGACGTTATCGTGTTTCTGGATGTAGATCTTGTGGAACATCATATCTTCCTTCTTGGCATTGATGTCCGCCTTCATCTCCATGGCAACGTGCCTCGGCAGCACCGACAGCAGCAAGCGCTCCTGGAGAGTAGGGCGAGAGAGAGAGAGAGAGAGAGAGAGAAGATAATTAGAGAGATAGAGAGAGAGACATAGAGAGAGAGAGAAGAGGGATAAATAGATAGATAGAAGAGACAAAGGGAAGGACCGAGAAAGAGAGACAGAGAGAGAGAGAGAGGAAAGCATTTCAGAAATGGAGAAACAGAAGGAGGAGGGAGGAGGAGAAAGGGAGTGGTAGAGATACGATGGGAGGCGAGGGAGGCGAGGTAGGGGAGGGGAGGGGAGGGGAGGAGGTCATCTCAGCCCATTCACTTTCATGTGTGTGTCGCTCGCTGCTCGCCAGCCCAGTGAGTCACGGTGGCTCGGCAGGCATCTGCGTGGGAACGTTATTCAAATAAAGAGCAGAAGCAGAGAGGATCCACTCACCAGCATATTGTTGAACTTGGAAACTGAGACAAACAAATTAGACCGGGAGACTTGCCCTTTGTTGCTCATTTGTGTGTGTGTGTGTGTGTGTGTGTGTGTGTGTGTGTGTGTGTGTGTGTGTGTGTGTGTGTGTGTGTGTGTGTGTGTGTGTGTGTGTGTGTTTAATTAGAGTTATTTGCATGTGGGCGAGCTCCGTATGTGGAAGGGGAGTATTCTGCCGACTTTGGATGAGGTTGCAGACTGGGGCTGAAGAAGCCACAGCGTAGTAGTAGTCGTGGTTTTGCAGTTCAAGCATTTTATTCAGAATTCAGCAGAGTACAGCCGGCCTCTCAAAATGGCCGACCGAGACTGGACAAGGGGCCGCCCTGCGCCCAAGGTGTATTTATACTTGAAAAAATATGAACGTTATACAACGTTGACCCATTTTTACCGGCAGTTTCCCCGCTGAGCATTACATGTAAGAGGAGCACACTGAAATGTGAAATGCTTTTCACCTAGTCCTACGTAATGCTTTTCTGTGTGTGTGTGTGTGTATATGAGAGAGAGAGAGAAGAGAGAAGAGAGAAGAGAGAGAGCGAGCGTGTCTACCTGCTGTTGGTTCTCTCTCTGCAGGTGTAGCCGGGCCTGGATATACCCCCTGGTCTCCTGGAAGGCCTGTCTCTGGGACACCTCCGCAGGGTAATGTGTGCAGATCCCGATCATGTTAGTGCACAGGAAGATCAGCACATTGGCACCGATCTACACACACACACACACACACACACACACACACACACACACACACACACACACACACACACACACACACACACACACACACACACACACACACACACACACACACACACACACACACACACACAAAGAAAAGCATGAGGCCTCAGGAACGTGCATTTAATAAGAAGGCAGCAACGTGAACCCTGCGCGACCTTGCGAGGTCAACAAACAGGGCTGATACGGCTCCATGTCAGGATATTCACTGCCAGCGCAGGAATTCCTCAAGCGTCTGAGGAGACTCTGGACGTGACTCGGTCAGGAGTCGACCGGCGCAGGGGCCTGTGGCGCTTTCTGGAAGGTCCACCAGACATTCTTATCGTGTCTCGCTGTCCGCGCACCCACAAAGACACACACAGACACACACAGACGGACAGACTCTCACACACACACACACACACACACACACACACACACACACACACACACACACACACACACACACACACACACACACACACACACACACACACACACACACACACACACACACACACACAGCAGAGTAGTGCTACGCTAGCGGACTGTGCAATATCATCTTTGCGGAACAATTTAGCACCCCCCCCCCCCTCCCATAGTCACAAGGTTTAGCGTAAGCTCTTGCTGTTAACATAAGTGACACATTTTGATAAATGGGGAATAGGGAACGCTTCCTGAATAGTCTGACACATTTAAAACTGTTCTCACACCAACTCTATGAGCTACACTATACCATCAGTTTAAAACACCCAGGAATAAGTAAAGTGATCAGTTTGGTTGTTTTTGTACCCAGTAAGAAGTAGCCACCAAAGAAGAGTGTCACAGAGGCATTCTAGTGGATCGAGAGCAAATAAAAAATCTTTCAATCTCACAGAACTCAAATGGGCCCCATGGTCCCGATCGGGCCCCATCTAGGCGTGCGTTTGTGTTCACCACCCAAGAGAGACATTAGAGCCAGTTCAACTTCTGATGCCGTGGTTTTACTTCTTGCCCTGATGCGTTACAAACTTGGGCGCCCAATGTTGTTTACTGGCTGATTAAAGACGGGATGATTTAGTGTTTATCGGTAAAATTCAATAACGTGATGTGGTTGCTTCACTGCATCTGCCAATCTATTAGGAGTGAAGGCTCCAGGATAATGCAATCACAGAGAGGGGCTGGCTGTGTGGACTGCACTGTATGGGAGCCTGGAGCACCAAGTTATACAGAGAAACAACAATGGCTTCATATCCAGACACAAGAACAAACATTGCAGTGTTTTCTGCTCAGATATAGTACACACTTTGCGGAGCCAGTGGCAAAAAGCATTGCTTCTATTTCCACTGTCTTTCATGTTTGTACGCGGTTGTTTTTGTTTTTTTACATGTATGTATTTCTTTCATGTTTGGGAAGGAGGGATATGTGTGTGTGTGTGTGTGTGTGTGTGTGTGTGTGTGTGTGTGTGACCAGACTGTCAGTCTTTTAGTGATTTCATTTCTCACTGCTCATAAATCTATTATTGGTGGCCTGACTTCCCCTTCCCTCTCAAACATATTGTACACACAAACACACACACGCGCATACACACCACCGCATTTAAAACACAGATGTACACACAGTCACAGATAAACGCATGTACACATGTGCAAACACACGCATGCCTGGGAAAATCACTTGACCCATGACCTACAGTACAGGGTGTTCCTTCTGAAGATGATATCATTGGTAATGAGAAATATACACAGAGATACAACACTTATCTGAATGTCTCACGCCACAGAGTGATCAGAGGAGCATTTGACTTCTCACTCTTGCTATTTGCTAATGCAAAGCAGGTATGCTGCTCAGAACGCCTGAGTTTAAATACAGAATAAGGAGAGGGAGATAGAAAGAGTGACAGAGACATGAGAAAGAGATAATCTATATACGTTAGTACATTTCTCTCTCTCTCTGTCACACACACACACACACACACACACACACACACACACACACACACACACACACACACACACACACACACACACACACACACACACACACACACACACACACACACACACACACACACACCCCACTCCTAAGCACTTCTAATGAGAACATAATGGAGTAGATATTGAACGAAGCAACACAGAGCAAACACAGGCAGTTGTTTCAAAACAAACAAAGATATCCCGGGTCACTCCGGCTTCCACATGAGAGGCTGTCTCTCCGTGAAGATGGCTCAAGATGAGGTTTACACTGTACACTGCACACACGCACACGCACACACACGCACACACACACTTGTTGTGACAACAGGGCAGAAGACAATCCAAGCACCTGGTCTGAACAGAAGACTCATTAGTACATTAGCGCAGACAGGTCCACTCTTCATCAGAGGAATGAGGCGTGGGGGTCTGGCACCATCGAGGCACGGTGAACCGGAATGTACAACACACTTATTTAAGGCAGATTAACATATACCTTCACTAAAGTGTCAATCAATGTCAATCAGGTTGTGTACTTCGGAGTGTTGCCTCGTAATCGGTTGGCCACAAGCAATCTCTCTGTCGTTGAAGATCGGACATAGCGCCATACCGCGCACACACCTAATGATTAGCGTGGCTCGCCCTTACAGCTGTCAATCCCACGGCATGCTGTTGTGTACACTGCCCGAGACGTCCACCATATCCTTGATAGGGTGGCAGCCTCTGGTGGAACCGTGCACGTGCCGTTTTGTTCACTTGAAAATAGTTAGGACCTTAATATCAAACGGATTATGACAGTTAGGCGACAAGACGAAGGCTGAGTTGGGTTTGGTGAAGAGAGCAACAGTTTGTACGTTGGTTGTGGTGGCTGTGATTTAAAAAGGCACTTGAAATAAATCAATTTCCCGTCAAGACGGCCAGGACTACATTCTTCATTTTACTACGTTTTCTCAATTTTAGCTAAATAAATCAGTCGGGATCGGAATCGCAGGGACCCTCACGATACAATGCTAGACAAAAGGTTGAGTGCTGATGTATGTGTATGATATGTATTGTGATCCTGTAAATATTGCAATCCTATAAAAACAATGTGCTGATCTGACGTTTACATAGAATCTATGGGTATAGTGTTGGGTTTCTACAGGCCCAGCAGGTCCTTCATTCCCTTTGTATGAAATGGATCATAGCTGATTCCTAAACCAAACGTGAATATACTGTAGCACCCTCTGTAGGACGGTACCACTAATATGTTTCCACTGAGGTTACGTTGACATTCCTGGCATAAATCATAAAACGAACATAAAATCCCCCACCCCTATACAATCAGGCCCAGCCAGAGATGTTGTGGACAGTGGAATGCAGAAGAAACATGCCATAGACTGCCATGCCATAGACAGACTGCCATATCCCATGTGAGATCAGATTGTGTTTCAATTCTCTTGTCGGAAACAATCAAGACTCCACAGGTAGAATGTGAACGTGCAAGACATTTCTAATCATGGCGATAAATCTGAAATGACAGCACCGTGCTTACTTTGAGTCAATGCACATCAGAAGAGACCCAAGCCTAAGCTGCGTGTGTATGTGACGTGTGTATGAGATCTATACGGCACTGCTCCATTTGGATGGATTGCCCTTTGACCCGAGAGCGTTTTGTGGCTGTCACTGTTCTGTCGTCGCCTCCACCCCCCCCCGCTAATCTGGCGGCAGCAGCAGTGACCGCGGGTGGCCACTTCAACGGCAGGATTTTGTTCTCAGGCTGATCCTGGGTCTGTACAGAGGAGGAACAACAGGAGCAGAGGTGATGTGGTCTTGTGTTGCTGCATTTGTACAAACAATATCAAAATCAATATGGATACATCCCTAATATTATTAGTCTCTGTCCACTCTGGATGGAGCGGCTGGGCTTCACAAAACAGTCAATGTGACTTGACGCCGACTGAATCTGGAAGCTCCTCGTAGGTGGAGTGGAAAAGGAATCTAAACATTAGCTTATAAGGCGCGGCTCCCAGGAAGGTGTTTTATGAAGTCAGGCACAGGGGGCTAGAGTGAGCGCTAAAGAATGGACAACAGACAAAGAAAGGAGAATAGGAGTGCGTTCTGTTTTGCAAAACACTAAACTCCTCTCCTGGCTTGCATAATGAGATCTCTTTAGGGCATGTTTGCAATCACATGCAGCGCATGGACCTCGCTCTGGTAGCGGGATGGTTATGCTTTTCGTCTTGGATTGAAAAGTCATGGGCTGTAACGGATTCATCTGACTAACAGCGAACAGATGATTTCTTAACACGCGACATGCTGCAGAACAATACAAAGCAGAGGATTTAGGCCTTCCTGGAGCCCACATCCTCTGCTTTGAATGACTTAAGCAGAAACAAATGGCCTCCTAGAGATGATGGTCACATGCTACATAGTTGCTAGCTTATTTTAACCCCAATCCCAGTAAAAAAGTAAAGCTTCGGTGACATGATACATACAAATACATTGTATCTCAGTGAAGGCGATGGAGCAAGGATTCACATTGGGATCACTCTTAAACAGCTCCAGGCAGATAAGGTCATGTAAGACACACACGTACGCACACACACACACGCACACTCAGGCACACACTCTAAAGCCCACTGGACAGTTCTGGGGACTCTACGCTTGGCGGGAGAAGTTTGTTCCAGTGACCTTTGGGAAGCATCCAGAACATTTGGTGTGTCCTCCAGACCGGGCCGTCAGAGCCCTGCTGTTCTCTGATCAACCCAGGAGCATTCCTCCTCGCTGTGTGCAGCCAAGTCCGGTTTCACCAGCAGGTAGCCTGATAAAGTGGTTGAGGAATCTGTGCTAAAAATAAACATTACTTAAAGAGCTGGTTGAACTACTTCCTCTGCGTCAAAGAAAAGTGTCCCTATTGACACAAGATTAGAAGTATAAAACCATTCCTTATGGAGATGTAAATGTTGCAGCGTGACGAAGATAAGGGGTGGGATAGATGGTCACGGGAGATAGAGGAAAGGACGGTGGTTGGGGTCAGGAGGTGAGCCTTTGACACCTTGGCTCATTGCCATATAAAATTCGAGCGCAGCCTGAGTCACGGCTTGGTTAAAAAAAAAATTAAGTGGCGTCACACATGTGTTTGCGTGTCGAAATATGAGACAAAAATTGCCCAAAGCTACACCGGGAATTAGCAACACACACACATGCACACACACATGCACACACACACGCACACACACACACACACTTTATCCGCCACCTTCCACCTCTGCCAGGAATGATCAGAAATCAACAAGTAGGTCTTTCTTTCTGCAACTTCTAAATCAACGCTAAATTCTCCAGCTCCCTCGTCATCCACCAGCCATCCAACCAACCAACCAACCAACCAACCGTTGACAGGATCCCAGATTGGCATGCGCTCAACTGGGTTTCCGACAGGCCCGCTGCTCCGCCCGTCAGCACCCCCACCCCCCTGACAGTCGCGGAGGGATCATCGGCTCTGTTTCCATGTAGGGTTGGAATCCCGGCACAACACTTCTCCTCCTCTTCAACCTCCTCCTCCGCCCACCGCCGCGCACGCCGCCTCGAGACGGACTGTGACGTGTTTTGGGATTGCCTGTGATCCTGCGCACACGCTCACGCCTCATTCTAATGGACGGTAATGGGCTGTGAATCGGCTAAACCTAGAGCCGCTACATGCTGGTTAATAGGATCTGCCAGCAGCAGTGAATGATATTGACCTCCAAAAAGAGGAGGGTTGGGAGGGTAAAGCAGGCAGGGGTTTGTAACAGAGAGGAGGGCGAGGGTTTTGGTGTGTAGCCTCATCGGTGTCGAGACTCCTCATATTTTCTTTTGCAAGACATTGATCTGTTTAATACGAGCATTTTGTTTTAAGGAATTAGTACCAAGTAGGAGGTGCGGCGTCATAAGCAAAGTTCTCAAGGCAAAATGTTAAATATTATCGTACAATTTCACAGATCCGTTTTCAGAATATGCTCATGGTTTTGCTTGACTACACAGATACCCTTTAGATCCAATTTGAACAGAGCAATACAAGTCAATCAATAGAGGCTGGATGCAAGTAATAGAAATAAAGAAGTCTGAGTTGCTGCGAGCACTTGTCATTGCACACATTGGCGGGCCGGAGGCTCCGCAGACCTCTGCACTGTACATCCATCTGAAGCCCTCCTCCTGCCGCATAATGTGCTGCTTATGTTCCATAAAGAGGCCGTTGTCGTCCCACGCACACGCACACACACACACACACACACACACAGAGGGCTTCGTTCTGAATGAAAATGTGTATTGAGTGAGCCTCTTTAAGAACTGTATAACATGCAATAATGGCTGAATATCAACCAATCTTGGCCAAGGCCTGTGTGTGTGTGTGTGTGTGTCACTATATGCTTCCTGTCTATGTTCTTGCTCTCTGTTGCTGCTGGAACACAGTGCTCGGGTAATTAGAGCCGCCGGCCCAAACTCATCTACTGTTGACTCCCATATGCCGTGGTAAGGGGTCCGGGGTTGGGGGTCCGGGGATCCGGGGACCTTGAACTGTGCAGTGGCTGTGAGTAGAACTTCCAGGAATGTGTTGCAGCTGTCTCCTATTTTGAAGTCAGGCAGACTTGATGTAGCCCTGGGAAGCACTTTGAAACCCAGAAGGACGTATTAATCACACCAAACTTACATGTACACAGGGTTATCTGTTTAGAGTAACAACAGTGTGCTATGATAAAAATGATGAGCGATGATGACACTAAAACAGCAGAACTTGTCTAACAAATGGAGTCGACAAGTACATCCCTTCATGATGTGCACTTCATTTCGTGGGACATGTTGTCTGCTACAGCAGCAGTGAAACAATGAAAGGGTGTCATTGCTCGGGTCAGAAACACAATGTGAAATCGGCAGCCTCCACCACCAACTTATTATGAATGAAATGTATCACGGTTCAAAACAATCCAACTTGAACACGATCCTGTTGCGTTGTGTGAGCAGCTACAGCGCTGTAGCAACAAGTGACAGTGGCGACACGGCACACACTATCAACCATTCCAAATATTGACTTTAACCACAATGCACACAGATCAATACTGGGGACAAGAGCAACAGGTTATTCTTTAAACAGCACCAGGACGAGCGGCGGTGATCAGCACCGAATGCCATCAGAAAAACCTTTATGCCTTTGGGCCGAGCCGTCATGGCCGCCGCTGCAGAAGGCTCCCGGGCTGAGCTGGAGTCCTGCCCCGCATCATGTGACGCGTCATGTTTGTAAAGCTGGATACACCAGTAGCTTCACAGAGGGGAAAACAGAGCGCGGGTGTCAAGTGTCGACGTGCGGCGAGGCAACCAGTAGCGCTAGTTACTGGTGTTGTTCGGAAGTGTCCGGTTATTCATGGTGTCGTGTTTTGTAGCATTGCTCCGGCGGTTAGCGCCATCACAAAGCGTACTCTGACACGGACTCGGTATCATCAGATGACAAAAGGGTTATTTTTGTTTTCCTGGGGATTTGGGTTTGTTTCAAAGCCTAAAGAATGTTGCTCTGCTACGGCTAAGCCCCCCCCTCAAGGAGTTCTGTGTGATGGCCCTGTAATCCCAACGAGGACAAAGAGTTCTAAATGAACAAGCAGTACTTGTAAATAGTATAATTATTGTAAGCAATTCATTAACGTGAGCAATTGTTATTCATAAACCACATGCACATGAAACTGAACAATGGTTTTGACTTGTGAAGTTCATACATACCTAGAGAATGACAATAATAGCTTGAGCTTTAATATCCAGCATAAATGTGTATCACACTAGTGAATGTGATAAATGTAAAACGGTGAACAGGAGTGAATGGTGAGAGAGTAACACATCATGAGGCCAAAGACTGAAATCAAGCTGAAATCTCATCAGTGACATTATTGTGTAACAATGTTTGATGCAGACAACAATTCAAGTACCACATTTGACCACAAGTGGCAGAAAATAACTAAATAACTATAATTTCCATACATGAAACCCCAAGCAGGGCCACCCAATGCACTTCTATACATACAAACATATATAAACATACACCGAAACAACGGCTCCTATAATTGCAAATATGACACCAGACTAACTGTGATACACCCGCCTACACGCACGTGCTGTCGCAATCGTGAGCTTTCAATCACGTTGGGAATGATTGACAGGCGGGTTAGAGAGATGGTTAAGGGTGCTGGCGGGTCCAGGATCCAGGACATACAGCCCCTGACATCCTCTCACTAGCGATGGGCAGAGCGCAGCCCACATCTCAGGGGGATCCCTGGCAAAGCCCACCTATAAAAGATCTCGGGGCCCGAATGCCACGCAGCTCAGCAGAAAACACAGCCGATAAGTTCCTAATATCGCAGAGCCGTCCGATGCTGATTCCCAGCATTAAGTCCCCCTATTTACTTTTGAGAAGAGCCAAGTTGTGAGTAAACCACGAGCTGTTATGATAAAGTGCTTCCTCCTCCCGCTCTAGAGGAGCTATTATTAGGACGCCTATTATTCCCCCGTTATCGGGAGCAGTATTTTAACAGCAATATTTCTCTTATCACTAATCCTAATTGCTCCCACCCATGGTGCCGTTATCCAGGGCTGTATCGTCGCCCGAGGCTGTAATACAATAAGTGGATGAGTCACACACACACACACACACACACACACACACACACACACACACACACACACACACACACACACACACACACACACACACACACACACACACACACACACACACACACACACACACACACACAGCAGAGTAGGGGCCTGCAGGGAGGGGGCATTAAACTATTTATTATATTAAGTGGGGTATTGTTTGACAACCACTGATTGTGATACCGTATTGTCAGTGTTTGACAACAGCGAAGTGATCTGGGCTGGTCGTGGCAGCCTGACGAGATTGACACCAACGACACTTACCTCAGCCCATTTTGGTGTGTGTGTGTGTGTGTGTGTGTGTGTGTGTGTGTGTGTGTGTGTGTGTGTGTGTGTGTGTGGTGTGTGTGTGTGTGTGTGTGTGTGTGTGTGTGTGTGTGTGTGTGTGTGTGTGTGTGTGTCACCAGAATATACAGACGTGTACATGGAGACTAGGCCACTCCAACACTTGAACTAGACACTGAAGATTAGTGTCTAAACAATGGACTGGAGATAATTGCACCAAAGGGTTGCATGTTGGTTGTTTGTTTGATTGCTTGTCGTTGTTTTTCTGTGTAAAAACCCCACATGCTAGCCTGACCTCATTATGCACGCCTTCGTCATGCCCGCGACAATCCATTGATCGGTATCTCTTTCATCGGCGCGGTGCGAGGAGACCAGTATGTTTCCACTAGCCGAGCAGTCGTTGACCCCAAAACAAGCTGCCTTGGGAACAGGTTTATCCTCTACTGCCGGCTCCGCAAACGACAACAAAGACTGCGTGCACCTTTAGACTCAACTAGATCCTCCACCTGCCGATCAATGGCTGTCTCCCTCCACCACCAGAGCCCGGGATCACGACAGACAGATATATCCCTGTGCACACATATAGGCAACTTCTGCTTAAGTCCGCTGATAATCCATCTATAGCATATTGTATGGAATTCCCAGAGGGAAACAATGACACATTAAGTCCTGTAAGCCCTGATACCCTATGGCATGGTATGTCCAGCTGCTAGAAATGCACATATCAAAGCAAAACAGTCACTGTGCCTGCCTGTCATTTACAAGTTAGCCGAGAGCGCACCAGCCAACGAGGGACAGAGCTTTAATACAGACTTAAGGGAAACAGATGTAAGTGTAATGTTATAACACAAAGTACTGCATTGCTGCAGAGTTGCCCTGGCCTATCACTAATAGTAAACCATATCATAATGGCAATATCTGTATAAATAATCACAATATGATTTTTTCTGTTCCCATATCGCCGGGCCCTGTGCAGGATGGGGAGTTGGGCTGCAGCACACAGCTGGCCACGGTGCTGATGTACACACTTCACATAAAGACCCTGGAATCATCCATGCATTGTGCTGGTCATGAAATAAAGATATGGAAAATAGCGATAACCGCTTTTGCAGTCTAAATTAAATGTTCTGAAAAGATATGACCTTAAAATGATAAAAGATATAATATGTTGTTTGAAAAGAGAGAAAGGAAGAAAGATAGTGAGCGGGAATGGCATTATGTAATATCTATATATATCTTTATCTATGTATATCTATATATATATCAACATATATATTAATATATATCAACATATTTATATACAGTATATATAGAAAATCACTTAGAGACGGACTGCAGATGGTCTGCTACTTCTCGTGTCTAAAGTGCATAACTTCTATTAGAAGCCAGGCAACATATCACGACACCTGCTGAGAATCCTCTCTCCTCACAAACCTGCTGACATCAAACCCACACGCTGCATGAATGAATGCAGCCGCTTTTTTTCTATTTGCTATTTTTTCTTCTTCTGTTTCACACACATAATGAAGACACTTCAAGTAAACAGCAGCAAGTGATCCTCCTCCTCCTCCTCCTCCTCGAGTCTAGCTTTATCTTCATCTGTCTGTCGCAGCCATCTGAGTGGGCAGTGCTCCAGATCTCCCAAGAGGAGCTGAGGAACTATGGAGAGGCCTACAGAACTCAGAGGCCTACGGAGAGCACCAGTGGCCGGCCACAGCCTGCTTGGAGGAAACCAGAGGCCAGGCCTCATCTAAAGGGTGCCTTCGTGAGGACGGGATCAGGACTGAGGGGAGATGAAAAAAACTGAACGGGAGGGAGATGAGAGAAAGAAAGAAAGAAAGAACTGACAGACAGACAGAAGAAAGATAGAAAAAAAGAAAGAAAGAAAGACAATAAAAGAAGAGACAGAAAAGGGGGGGAGGAAGGGAGTGGAGGAGTAAGAGAGTGTGAGAAAAATGGAAAAGAAAGCAAAAGAGAAACGAGAGAGCCAGACTTTTTTTTGTTTGTTTTGCGGCCAGGCCATCAGCTCCAAACTTTACTCAACACCCTGGGTTCACAGTTTTCCCCTCGTCACCACGGTAATCTCCACAGACACCAACCACTCCCCCCCTCAAGATCCCTTGAGATCCCTCACAAAGATCCCTTTTCAGACTTTGTCCTGATTGGTCCATCATCTCTGTCCTCACCATGTCAAACCCTGTCCTGATTGGTCCATCTCCTCAGGGGGGAGTGTGTGTGTGTGTGTGTGTGTGTGTGTGTGTGTGTGTGTGTGTGTGTGTGTGTGTGTGTGTGTGTGTGTGTGCGCAAGTGTGCAAGTGTGTGAGTGTGAGTACGTGTTCATGTGGTTCCCTGTGACAAAGACAAGCACGAAAGCCTTGAATAGGGTCTCACAGTAATCACAGAGGCATGAGCTGCTAGCGAGGAGCAGGACAGATGCCTCTTGTATAACGACAGTCAACTCATGGAAGCCTCGGCTTGGGAACAAAAAGAAAAAAAAACCTAGAGGAAAAAAACAACAGCAGATGACACAACGGAAAAATTATCCTGTGGATTTTGGAACATGCTCCGGCTCTCTGTAATATATGGGACATTTATAGGAACTCTGGTTGAGTTCTGTTGACATCATAAAACATGCTTTAACATCCCAGACCCAAACAGTGTCTTTATTTAAAACTACAGTAACAGCAGAGCGAGCCCCCCCGAGTTGGACATTGAGAGTGTGTGAGTGTGTGTGGAGGTCTCTCTCTCTCTCTCTGGTCTTCTGTGGCTCCAGACCTACGTCCCATTATTGATCGTCATTGAGGGAAGGACTATGTTGTATTGTTAGTATCAGCAAGAGTCCACTGCCCTTGGAGAGGCCATGAAGGACCGGATATGGAGTGAAAACCCTGGGACAGTATTTCCACCCGCCAGTCAGCCAGGACTGGAGTCTCTAGAATGTGGACTGGGCATGGGGCCCATGTGCCTACAGTCAGCTGTCGAGGGCCACTGGCACTACAGGCTGAAGCCTTTCAGAACACTAGTGCTATGTCAATATTGGCTCTTTCCGAGTAGCGCTAGAACCATCCGGCTGCTTAATGGTAATAATACAGCAATAACATGTCGCTTCTGCAACAGCACAGACTGCTGCACGGGGCATTTTAACTGCTCAACCTTTTCTCACAACGGTTGTTTTAGTATCTCGGGAACCAGAGTAAAATGACCGTAAATTAGGTTACAACGTGACCCAATACGTTTCTTTGTGCATTTGACAAAAGTGTTGATTATTGCTGAGATTAATGTTTGCTCAAACCACATGAATATATCAGACGATGGATGCAGCAGTTGCATTGCATTGTGCTTCAGGTTATCAGCAGCAGTGATCATCTTGTTCTCGTTTGCCTCAATCCATTTCATGACCCCAGCATACAACTCCACCCCTTTGCAAATAAACACAATAGTCTTCTTGTTTTAGGGAATTTTGGTCTGAATGGTGAATGGCTGTGCTACATTATCATGATATTCCACAATACAGTCGAGCGTGCTCATTCAGCCCAGATGACCTCCCACAAACCCCAGCAGACTCGCTGCTGGCTGCTCGGCAGCAGGAAAACACAGACTCATTAACAATCTAATTTGAAAACCTGCCAAGATTTACAGTACCCTTCTACATTTAGTATGGCACCTCTGATATGCAAAAGGTGTCTTTACAATGTTTGCCCAACATCCATACTAAAAGTAGGGTATGTCACATCATGAGCAATAGTGGTGGCGAGACATCTGTGGCGTTTATAATAGGGGGCCCCGTAAAGGGAGTTATTAGAGGCCCTTTTCTCAGCAAAATGCGTGATCTCTTTAACGTGCACATGTTTACGCTAAGTTAACCGCAACAGGCATCCAATAATATGTCACCAACAAGGACGAATTACAAACATCGAAGGAAATAGTAAGAGCAGCATATCAAATGAGGAGTCCCTGCAACATGGTACTTGTGTGATTCAACCGGTGTACTAATAATAAAAGAGCCCCACAGTGCCTACCTGCTTGAAAAGGAACTTGTCTTCCTGGTTGCGTTGCCAGGACGTGACCACGTGGATGGTGGACAGCACCACACCACTCAGCACCGCCGCGCGCATCCGGACTGGCAGCAGCGTGTAGATGATGTAGATGAAGAACACCGTCCACCAGATGCCCTCCGAGGCGTTCCGCGGCGCCACCACCAGCACGCCAAACACCTGCACCACCACCAGCACGCCGATCACCAGGTAGCTCACGATCCACATGTAGTCCTGGTGGAAGCCGTTGCGGTTGCACACCACCATCATGGCCAGGAAGAGCGCCATGGCCACGGACAGCACTGAGGCGTAGGCCGGGTCGGCCGAGTCGTCCGGGTCGCCCGTGTTGTGGACGCAGTGGAAGGCCAGCATGATGCCGCACACCAGCACCAGCACGCCCATCAGCATGGTCAGGGAGCTCTGGTTGAGCCGGAAGAAGTATCGCTGGTACAGCCGCTCCAGCTTGGCCGACTGGAACTTCTTGGACTGGAAGACCCACAGGAAGCGGCGGCAGCACTCGGCCGCGCTCACCGCCCTGCAGCCCTCGGGCCCCGGGGTCTCCCCTCCCAGCTGCTGATCCTCCTCCTTCCTGGCCCTCAGCTCCCCGTCCTCGAAGCCCAGGTCCACCGCCTTGAGGCCCAGGTCCCCGGCACCGCCGCCAGGCCGCTTCCCATAGTGGTCCTCCTGCCAGACGCATCGCACGCCAAAGTTGCTGCCACTGGCGCCCGGCCCGCAGTGGTAGTGCTGGGGGGCGGCGTGGGGGGGCGAGTCGGGCTCCTGGGCATCCCGCAGGCAGCTCATGTAGCGGGGGTTGCACAGCGAGCCGCTGTCCTTCCTCTTCTTGCCGTTGCGCTCCCCCCACGCCGTCTTCCGGTCGTCCACCTGGGGTGAGAAGATGCCCTTGGCCCATGACATCCTAGTGGGAGCAGAGCAGAGCACAGCAAGCTAGTGAATCAAATCGGAATACCGGTCTCCAGTTGCAGACTACAACAGGCGATATAAACGTGTCTGCTGCTCACCTGCGTGGCCGTGTGTACGTGTCTCAGAGCTCCTTCCAGCCAGGCCACTCATTTATCCCAGTAAGCTCACACCATTGGTTGAGTCAGGGCAGAGTCACTGGAGGAGTGGGTCTTACGCAGCCCCCTATGGTAAAAAAACAACAGGCAGGCACAATGTTAGCTCTTTAAACAACGATGCGCCGCCATTGGCCAAGCGTCTCACTGCGGACAGCACAATACACGCCATGTTTATTGTGCTGGAGGCAACCAGACCACCAGCATGACCGTTACTCTTGCTTAAGAACCCAACGGGATAGCAAAGTACTGAAACAAGTCCACGTCTGTTGCGAAATAGCGCCTTTCGTGCGTGCGTGTGTGTGTTCATGCACACATGGATAATCTGACACATTGTTTCCAGTCGAAGTAATGAGAAATTACCAAGCAAATTGAATGCACGTTTGTTTTGTAATTCCTGAACCGCCTCTTTCTGCTGTTTTCCAGAGCAGGATCACAACATCGCCATAGAAACAACTGGATGTTTTGTTTACAAAATACTGGAGTGGAAGAGAACAATGGACGACATGTATTGCCACAAGGGGCGGGTGTCAATAGTCGATTTTGTCATCAACCACTGCAAAGTCCAAATGATCCGACTCTTCGCTGATTAAACCCTGTCCTGGTGGGCTGGTGAAGGAAGCCACCCGGCTGGTGCCCAGTGGAAGGTGCTCAGCGACATCACTGCAATCGCTCCACTGCGGCCTTGAGTGGGCCGGGTTTGGTGTGCTCAATTTGACAACAAAGACGTACCGAGTGGGCACCATCAGAGATCAAGAGCTCTCCAGTCCAGATTAAATTATCCATGCTTCTCCCATTAGCTTTGATGACTCAGTGGCTGGCTTCTGGCTGCACATGTCAAGGACACTGCTAACCTCTAAACTTAATAAACAAATCTCTGCTAAGGCCCACTGGACTCAGGGGACAGCGGCGAGAGGACACACGCAACACACGCATGCTGGGACACCTTCAGGAGCAGCCCAGGCTATTAGTATTATTATTAAGGGTATTAGACCAGCTCAACAAACAAAAAGGAAACATTGAAGATAATAACACAATTATGTTTGTGTGTGATTGAAGTTAATAACTTAACAATAGGACTATGTGACAACACTTTACACTGCCAATGATATGAATAAAACAAAAAAGGTAAGGCATGGGTTTTGAGTCGCTTAGAAACGTCGCATCCCTGTATATATAAAGCACAATAAAGGGACACTGCCTGGTTAGGCCTGATCTGATCAACCTGGGACAGATCCACGGCTCTCCACATACAATATGGATTGCGGAGGACGCTGTGTTGTAGCCTATGCATGCTGTATGAACGGAACAGGCATATCTCGGAGAGACTCATGCGGCTCTTATGTAATAAAAACGCTGTAACCTGTGCATCAAGTAGGCCTATCTATCACGGGAGAGCGATCGCAAATCCCCACGATGCTGCATGCACGCCTGATCGACCTGGATGTAATCGGCTGATGCATTAAATACATGAAATATTAGGCTGGTGCAGACACCGCCGATGCCCTCAATTACTAATCACTGGCGTATAACACAAAGCTTAATATAGCCCGGCGCTTCATCATCATCATCATCCTCCTGAATGGTATGATAAAGATATATTTATAGCAATGCAACTGTGCTTGTGGACCCTTTGGGATCACCCATTACATAACAGGACACTACGATACACCAGCTCATGTAAACAGCAAGCAGTGGGAAAGGATTCGCAGGCCTATTGCACAAAAACATATTGCTTACAATGACAGTTATTGGAAAATAACCGTTATTTTGTCATATATTCCGATCATGTAACATGTTTCACCGTTATTCCAATAGATTGACTAAATTAACCCGCAACACATTCCGTTACATGTGAGACAACTTGACTCGTTACGTGTGAAGCCGTGCAGCCGTGCAGCTGAGCAGCACATAGGCTCCATGTCGTCTGCAGTATGTATTTACAATAGAAGCGTAAACGTGATGTCGGGCTCGTATACTGTCAACAAACAGGCGGAAAAAAAGAAAGCAAACAACGTGGGCCGCAATGTCAACGGGGAGAACTGCAAAACACAGCAGGGGAAGAGTGTTACTATAAGGGCAACACAACACATGCAATGCGGGCCTGATTGCAATATTTTAAAAAAGCAGATGAATCGGCTGCAACCAGGCGACAGCCAGCCGAGGGGGTCCTGCGATGAAACACTGGAACACACCACAGCCGCAGCGCCGCGACCGTAGCGCCGCACAGCCGTGGCGCCGGTCAGCTGGTGACATTGACTGGAGCCTGGAGCCTGGAGCCTGGCTGAGAGAGATCCTCCGCCAGGTTAAAGGCAACATGCTACAAATTCACATTGTAACCAAATGTGTCGAAACGCCCCCCCGGGGGGACACATCTTGGAAAGCGTGTGTACTTACCATAGACCCGCTGTTACAAAAAATAGAGTATTGGTGCGCCGCAGGAGCCCAAAGCACCGATGTCGCCCCGCCGCCTCGTGTTGTAGGACTAAGTCTGTATGTTATGGTGATGATGATGATGACGATGGTGATGATGATGATGGTGGTGGTGGTGATGACGGCTCTACGGGCTCCCGATGGAGGGGGAACAGCAGCACTCCGCGCCGAACAACCTTCACTGGCGCCAAGCTCTTCCAGAGCAGCGCTACATTCCTGCTGCTTCGACCTCGACTCCCTCCCTCGTTCACACACACTCACACACACACACACACACACACGGAGAGCTGCAGCCTTTCTCTGGTGAACTCAGGAGTCCCCCTAGAGGTCGCCTTCATACCAGAGTTATGTTATGTATGTGTGTATGTGTATTTATGGATATGCAGTTACCATTATTTGTACGTTTTCCATGGTTTATTTGGGCGATCCGTCTACTCAGGGCTGCAGGACACAGACAGAATATGAACATGATATTTGGGACTGTTCGGTCATTTTGTCATTTTTGTTATCATGCTGTGTCCCTGCAAAAACGACACTATGATATTCTTCTGCACATATTCAACAAACAAAACCAACGATGTATGAGTTACAGCTGAAATGTGTGTGTGTGTGATGGCACGACGATACGTTGTACGTGCACATGTCGGTGTAGAAGTCGGCAACAACACCGGCAGACATAATAGTTCAACCAATGATATTACCATAACATGTCTGCTGTTGCATATTAAAGGCTGCGGCCGGGCTGAGACACACAGCTGGCCAGCGGCGGGTTGTGTCACTTTAGCACGTAGACGACAAATCCTAAAGGATCAAATCCCATTCCCAATTAGTTGTCCCGCAGACTCGTAAATTGAGGGGCTTGTCCCAAGTAAATTTCGTGTTTTCTTGGAAACACGGCATGTATTCTCCGAATGCCATTTCATATTGTGTTTAACATCGGTAAATTGGCAAAAACTAAAAACCTTGTAAATGTCACATGTTACAAACAGTGTTTTACTACCATCTAGTGGTGATAGTTCTGCTGCATCCCTTATGCAGAGGTCAAATTGAAATTCAATTGGGTTAAGGTAAAAAATGATAATAATATTGAAGATACATTTTATGTTTACTGATGAGCTGAAGACAAACGTATCATATTTCATATCATATCATATCACATCTATGTCATATTTACAATTATGATTATGAAAACAAATGACAAATTACATATGTAGCCTAAATTTAATCACATACACCATATAACATGAAGTGTACATAGTAACAGTAGCACATACTGTAGCTCAGTCATCTGAGCAGTGATAAACTCAAATGGCATATCGATAGTATATATTTGCACAGTAACAAATTCCAAGCATTCATTCTGAAACAATGCTTTTGTTTTAATGTAGGCCTACTCGCAACTCTGCATTGACATAACAATACTGATAACATAGGACGTATCCTTTCTTACACAAAATAGTTTCAACATGATGACCTTTGTAACAGATGCGTGTGTGTTGGAATGAGCTTAAATGTTTTGCGCCAATCCAAAGGTCCCCTCCTGCTTATGTCATCACACACTGCAAGATAGGAGGCAGAGGCCCTGGCAGGTTGGGTCTGCTTTATATCTGCTGTTGCATGCAAACCTTTCTACGGTGACATTGGCTCTGTTGAAATCATTAGAGAGAGAATCAAGAGAGACTTGGGGTTTGGCTGGCAGCCTTGTGGAGGACAGCTCCCGTGTCTTGAACACAGAGACATGACGGGAGGCTCCCACCTCTTGAACACAAA
This sequence comes from Coryphaenoides rupestris, assembly GCA_002895965.2. Taxonomy (NCBI): domain Eukaryota; kingdom Metazoa; phylum Chordata; class Actinopteri; order Gadiformes; family Macrouridae; genus Coryphaenoides; species Coryphaenoides rupestris. The sequence continues at coordinate 670,895 of PIJE02000001.1, forward strand.
GCACCAGCTCCACCCTCAGGCAGAAGGTGGAGGTTCCCATCTCTTAAACATAGAGCACCAGCTCCACCCTCAGGCAGGAGGTGGAGGCTCCAATCTCTTGAACAGATCGACAGGAGGAGCAGGCTGCCATCTCTTGAACACAGAGCACCAGCTCCACCCTCACGCAGGAGGTGGAGGCTCCAATCTCTTGAACAGATAGACAGGAGGAGCAGGCTGCCATCTCTTGAACACAGAGCACCAGCTCCACCCTCAGGCAGGAGGTGGAGGCTCCAATCTCTTGAACAGATAGACAGGAGGAGCAGGCTGCCATCTCTTGAACACAGAGCACCAGTTCCACCCTCAGACAGGAGGTGGAGTCTCCCATGTCTTGAACACAAAGTGCCAACACCACGTAGAGGCTCCCACCACATAGGGGTCACAGTTCTAGCCCTCTTTACTTACAAAAAAATACAAGGATACAAACATTTCGAGTCAGTCAAGCAAAGTACAACAAGGGGTTATATACAAAACTAGGTTGTATCAAGATTTAAAAAAAAAAAGACAAACAATACTCAGAAAGCTGGACGACTAAGACACATGTCACAAAGACAATCTGACAGAGAACAAAGGGAGTGAACTGGTATAAGTACTGGGGAGCAGGTTGGAGTGGCCACGTCTGAAATGACAGAAAAGGATTACGACAGGAATATACAGACAACTCAACTGAATACATGAATGCTTGACAAACATAGACAGCCAAACAAAGACAGAAATTCAAAATCAATATGAACAAAGAGAAACAAAAGACAGAAAATACATTCTAAATCAGGAGGAAATAGGCAAAAGCAGTCCTATATGCCAGAGTCCGTTAGATAAATAAATTAAAGGCCAAACTAGGTGATGTTTTTAGCTGTTGTTTTAACTTCTACTGGGGAAGGGAAATACTTTTTACAGTCTTTTCGTCTGTCTAACTATAATAGCACTTGTGACACAGGACATTTTCTGTAACAATAAAGTGACGTGGTTTGTAATTGAGTACTTGAAATTTGTTTTATTGACCCAGCAATGATGAGTGCTTGAAACCTGTTCTTTTCAAATCTGACTGTTCCGTCAGCGATATATTGTTGTTTCACTCTCTTTGGACAAAAGCATCAAATGACAAATATCCAAAATGTTAATGGAAATGCAAATGTATTATGTTGTTAACTTGCTATTACTCCCTACAGGGAGGAGGTTGGATCACTGGCACAGTGGTGCCAAGAGAACAACCTCGCTCTCAAGGTCAAGAAGACCAAGGAGCTGATCGTGGACTACAGGAAGCGGAGAGGAGAGCACGCCCCCATCTCCATCGACGGGGTTGCAGTAGAGAGGGTCAGCAGCTTCAAGTTCCTTGGCGTGCACATCTCCGAGGACCTCACATGGACCACGCACACCACACGTGGTGAAAAAGCCCCAACAACGCCTGTATTTCCTCAGGCGACTGAGGAAATTCAACATGTGCCCCCGCATCCTCAGAACATTCTACTCTTGTACCATCGAGAGTGTTCTCACTGGATGCATCACCGTCTGGTACGGGAACTGCACCGCACTGGAGCGTAGAACACTACAGAGGGTGGTGCGGACGGCCCAGTACATCGTTGGAGGTGAGCTTCCCTCCCTCCTGGATATATACACCAGGCGGTGCGTGGCCAAGGCCAAACGGATTACTAAAGACAATAACCACCCCAGCCACGAACTGTACACACTTCTACCGTCAGGCAGGCGATACCGCAGTATCAAGTGCCACACGAGCAGACTCAGAGACAGCTTCCACAGTCAGGCCATCAGGCTGCTGAACAAGTGCTAGTGCTAAGTGTTACTGTTACTGCTAGTGCTACTGCTAGTGCTAGCTCTGGTGTGCTAGTGCTAAGTGTTACTGCTAGTGCTACTGCTTAGTGCTAGTCCTGGTGCTAAGTGCTAGTGTTACTGCTGGTAGTAGTGCTAAGTGTTGGTGCCGGTGCTACTGCTTGTGCTAGTGTTAGTGTTACTGCTAGTGCTAGTATTACTACTAGTGCTAGTCCGGGTGCTAATTGCTGGTGGTAGTGTTGTTCTAGTGTGACTGTCTGAGGAAGTATTCTGTGACATTCTGTGAACGTCAAAATATAACAATGTATATTTTATTACATTGATTTATATTTTGTATTGCTACCCTTAATATTTTTTGTATACTTTTTATACTTTTGTAACTTTAATATAGTTTCTATTCTATTTTTATTTCTATTTGTATTCTTTTATAACTGCAGTCGGATGTCGGGCGTTTTGCACATAAGATTTTCACTCACTGCTTATACTTGTGTAAACTGTGAAGTGACAATAAAATACTTGAAACTTGAAACTATTATAATATTGTTAATAACGAATAATGTACTTTATTCCTAGCTGTCATAACAGTGTCGTCGTTATGAAAGGTTCTTATCACTTCGGTAGTAGCTACAGTATGGACGTCACCATTTCCTTTGCTCCAGGGGGATGACCCTTTGACTCTATGATGAAGTGGCGTGTATGGTGCCGTCCTCCATCTCTCCACTAGGAGTCGCTCAACGACCCCAACCCCCGAGCTCCCTCACCACCCGAAAGCCCACGTCATTTACTGCATTTAGCCCGATTTGGCCCTATCACCTCTCCCATCAATGCATCAATTTAAAAAGTATGTAGGCATATTACACTAACTCACAACATTAGCCTATAAAAAAACAACAGGCCTATTTATAGACCTATATAGCTTTTTCAGGTTCAATTCACTTTTAGCTCTATCATCCACCCACTTTATCATAAATGAAGGCGTGGTACATACATAAGTGGTATTCACAACATTACCAAAACAATAGGCTATAATGTCTGTATTAGTCTAGGCCATTCTGACAGACCTCATGTAAGTTGCTAATGCATGCGGACCTTCTGAAGGTCTGCAGGTCTCTCCATGTCTCGGGCCATGTGCGTGGAGAGGGGAGGAGGAGGGTCAGGCTGCTCGTGTCTTCTCGACATCGGCATTACCTGACTGTAGTGGTCGATAGCACAGAGAAAATGGACAGTGAGCAGGATGCGATCTAGCCGAAGTGCTAGATCAGTGAAAACCGAGATGACCCGCATGCGCGCCCGCACACACACACACACACGCACGCGCCCGCACACACACGCACGCACGCGCGCGCACACACTACATTGCAAAAGTTGCTGCTGTATCATGGCCTCTTCATCGCTTATACTAGAGTAGCATATGTGTATTCAGATCACCATCATAATCATCAGCATCACAACCACCATAATAATAATAATAATCATCATCATCATCATTATTTTTTGACTTATTTTACATTTAAAAAATTACATGGTTTTTTAAATTTTTGTCCAAAAAAAGGATTAAATATATATATATATTTCATTATGTAATCAATACTTAATGTCTTCAAACAGGCTACACTATTCTAAGCCACCTGAAACCATCAGAGACGAGGCGAAAAGTGCTGGTCTTGCACTATTTAAAACAAAGAGGCGATGTATCCATTCTTGCAGGGGCTTTGTGTCTCGGATAGCCATTGATCATGCCACAGATGAACACACACATGAGCAGGCTATCCCACCGCCGTGCTGTTCAACATCCTCTTCATCCTCTTCATCCTCTTGTTCCTCTTCATCCTCCTGTCTCCAGCCCGACTCTCCTCTTCTCACAGTTATAGGAGGCGGGGTGGGCGTGGCCTAACCCTGCCTCGGTGACGTCATCAAACTGTGGCTTCTTCGCAGAAGTTAGGCTTGGATGACCGATACTTCGGTTAATTGCGGATGTCCTTGACCAATTCCAGCGCATTTCTGCTTAACGAGGTGGGTTCAGTTTCACTTGTTATTTGGAGGCTGGTCAAGGGCTTTTTTATGTGACGGGGACGCGTTGCTTGTTTGCACTGCAACACATTGTAAGCTCAGTGAGAGTGCAAGGTGTTACAATAACCGGCTGCCGAGCGGGAGACGTCATCTACCGTCCATACAGCTGCTGCTGCTGCTGCTGCTGCTATAAGTGATGCAGGCGTCCCCTGACATCACAGACAAGCTGCTGCTGCTTCTGATCGCAGAGCTGCCTTCGGCCTGTCTGCTTCTAGCGGAAAGGTTGAAGCAACGACCACGCTTTCCACATTTCAGTGGGCTTCTACAGTACTGTATATAGCCTTTATGAGAGATGGTGGCCCATAGCACTTCACGCCAGAGCAACAGATGACACGAAGGTTTGACTTGTCTGATTGTCTGTCTGTCGTTGTGTTCTTGGTGCTGTGGTTTCTCCGGTGAGGATTATGCTCTCATTAATTTTGGGCAAAAATGCTGATGTAGTCCAACTGGTATAATTCTAATCAAACAATCAATCAATCAATCAATCAGTCAATCACCTCTGCCAATAACTATTTGAAAGTTTTGATGAATACAAATATCTCTCAAAAATAGCATTGTCAAGAGATTAGTTAAAAAAAAATTGAAATACATTCTTATTTTTATCTTGCTTCAAGGATACAACCTTGAAGCAAGATAATAAAATAATAGTAACTTTTCTGATCAATCTCAATCAGTTTAAAAAAAAAAGTTTAAGCAGATGAAACTGGCAATGAGATGAATATTGGTAGGTTAGAGATTGTTAACTTTAGGTGTTAGTTTAGAGATGGTTAGGTTTAAAACGGTCCTCTCTGCTCCCTCCTGAACAAATGTGATTGACAGTCAAGATGGATTCTCCCAACCAATCAAGTAGAGATGCCCTGATTCGTCAGAAATGAGCCAGGAGGTCTAAAGTCCAAATTGGCTCATGCATGGAAACAAAATGGATATACTTGCAGCGCATTCTACTCACTGATAGCTGGCCATGCCATTTCTAACCAATTACGCTCAAATATTAGCGCTTCAGTTGTACCTACAGCAGCTTTAAGGGTGCAGATAAACACCCTTAAGGCCAGCACTCTGGCAATCACCAGGCGGGTTCTGTTAATCACCAGGCTGGTACTGTTAATCACCAGGATAGTACTGTTAATCACCAGGCTGGTTCTGTTAATCACCAGGATAGTACTGTTAATCACCAGGCTGGTTCAGCTCTGGACTATAAACTCAACTCAAAGAAATGCTGAATGGCATTTGGATTGACCTGCCAAACATACTTGTTAGAAGTTAGACAAATGGGAAAAACATGTTGCCAAAGGGACACATAAAAAAACCTAGTAAAACCTAGATGTGTGATTCAGATGTATGTTGATTAATAGACATATTAAGATTAATACCATCCCCATATATTTATTATTTTCCCAATGCTAAAATTATTAAATCGACTCAAAACTGCAATCACACAAAAACAAAAACTAAACAACAAAACTAGTGTAAAATGTTGGTGGTTACTGAAGATCTGCCCTATACTTTCCTGTTGTGTGCAAATACTTGCCTTTGAACATAACACACTCATTTCCATGGTGATTTAATGTGACAAATAGTTTCGCTACTACTACTACCAAACCCGTCAACAGTAAAAACGTGATACCCCAAAGGAGATAAAAAAAGAGGAGCTAACAGTTATAACAGTTATATTTCAGCTGATTTCAGCAGAAATGTTATATTTCAGATATTATATGTTGTTTATTTTTGTTTATGTCCCTTGTAACTCAAAAGATTATGACATCTCTTGTAACAAACCACAGGCCGTCTCCAAACATGTTCTTCTTATATTTTATGAATGGCGGGATGATTTATTCAAATCACTCGGCCGCGGAATGTATGCAATTCTGTAAAGAGGCAGTGATCTATATAGGCAGCAGCTGGAGTAGCAGACTCAGACAACAAGCTAGACCCAACATTTCCCCCAACATCTCCCCGTTCGTCTCTTGAAGTGCAAACTTCAAACCCGGGCGAGCTCTGTGTTCAAACGCGGGCGGCGTACCTGCGTACTGACTCTGACATCCGCCGCACAGCAGCAGTCAGTGTCTTTGTATTTTGTTGTTGCCGTAAGAATTTGGCAGCAGCCAGGTGGCTCGTACCTCTGCTCTCTGAAGTCAAAATACAGCAAGCAAGCCCACTGACTTAAAATATCCCCCTCATCCATAATGCACCAGCTGCAGCTCCCACCACCACGCACACGCTTCATATGGGACACGCTGATGACATCTGCACTCAATGGTTGGGTGCAGCTCAATGCGTTCTTCTGCTTCTTCTCTCTCTTTCTCTCTCTCTCTCCCTCCATGTTTTCTCTTCCTCTTCCTCTTCCTCTTCTCCATCTCCACCACTCTCTTTATTTTCTCTTTCTCTCCATTTAATTTGTTTCTCTCCATCTTTTGCTCCCACTCTCTATCAGTGTGTCACGTGCACATCATATTTTGGGTAATCCACACTCCAATACTCCAAAGCTTTATGATTTGGGTTATTGGAGTTGTTGTCATAGTCAGAAGTAGGGTTTTGAAATCAGTCACGAGAAAGATAAATTATGATTAACGGATTTATTCTTCAGAAATCACACGTAGGCACACCCACACAGCGAGGGGGCTGTCAGGGTACAGCCAGCCGTGACAACCAGAGAACACCAGCTCTCCACTGGGGAGCGCCCTCACATGTCAGGCAGGGAGACACCGAGCATGGCCCTGTGTTCCCCCGGCAACACAGATCCACATAACCGCAGAACCGCGGAAGCATGCGGCGTCACCCGACAAATCCTTCGACTTTCAGACACAGCGAACAGCAGGGGCTGGAGGAAAGTGCTCAGAACGTGCTACTTGAAACTAGAAACTCAAAGTTAGCAGTGGACTTGACAAAAAATGTATCAGCCAGGCTGATAATATCAGAACACTGGCAGTTGATGTTGAATAAACCGGTTTATTGCAGAGTTTGTAGTAGTTTGTAGACAGAACAGGGGGAACAGATGTTAGTATGCTAGAGCTCTCCTGAGTGTGTGTGGTGATGGTCTGTGGATGCAGGTGTGCAGCCTCACACAGTCCCAGTCTGAATGGGGCCAGGTGAGGCTGCTTTCACCAGACACCAAACACACACACTGCACATTATATTTCTGTCAATTACAAAACTCTATGCATGATGATTAGATTAAGGAGTGTTCGTCTTGTGCATTCCACACAGGCGTGTGTGGAATGCAGGCGTAAAACAAATCAAAAATATGTTGAGGCTTTGGTGTCACTGCCTGTTGCCTGTTCCGTTCTTCTGATTTAGGATTTGATACTTGATTTATATTTATTAAGATTTGTATAAAAATAGAAAGGAGCCGAGGCTGCATTTAGACTGCTTGATGCTAATGTTTGGATCCTTTTACACACACACACACACACGCACGCACACACACACACACACACACACACACACACACACACACACACACACACTGTTTTACTCAGGATCATCTTAAGCCTATTTCCTGTATTTGAATACCTTCACCAACTGGAAGTGGCTAGAACACCTTGTGGTTGCAACGATTTTGTTTTTCTTCCTCGACATGCTGTGAAACAATAACAACAACCACAACAACATCAATTGCGTATATTGACCCATAACCATGCACATAATGCAGTCGTGAAGACAAACTTGGAGTCTGTATTATAGCTGAGTTAGCTGATGTGAGGTCCTACTGGGCTGAGGTTGAGAGAGAGAGAGAGAGAGAGAGAGAGAAGAGAGAGAGAGAGAGAGAGAGAGAGAGAGACACGGGTGGGGGTTGGGGTGGGGGGAGAGTGCAGGACAAGAGAGAGAACCTCAATGACGTAGAAAGGGCTGTGTACCGAGAGAGAGAGCGAGGGGGAGAGAGAGCGTCAGAGCGGGAGAGAGGTGAATAGAAGATGTTTAGCAGCGTGCTACAGTCCACTTCAGTATTACCCAGGAGAGAGAGAGAGCACATCATGCCCGGCTAGCAGAGAGAACAAGTGTGAGAGCGGGAGGAGTAGCTACACTCCTGTACCTCCAACTGAGTGAGTATTGCTGATCAGGAGGGTTTGGATTCTGGATTCTGGATTCGTGACACAAGATCCAGGCAGACTTTGCAATGGGAGACAGGAAAATCAGCAGTGGTGGTGAAGTGTGGCGCGTGCGGTAGATTTAAATGGTCCAAGTCGTTGTGAAAGTGCAGAGGATTGTGTGTGCCTGACAGGATGCTTACAGGGACCGACCTGAAACGTGCCTTCTTACTGCTGGTGTTTCTACTGAACATCTGTCTTCGAGAAAATAGCATTTAGAGCAGTGGTACGACTGTAGGGGGGAATAGTGCCGGGATCCATCCTCTCTCTCCTCAGTGAGAGAGCGGGGTGGGGTGGGTGGGGTGAGGTGGGGTGGGGGGGGAGTTTGGACCGCTAGGCTTCCTGTGTGGGGTCAATTAAATACTGCATGAGACAGAGCACTAAAAGCCCGTCCCGGGAGGAAAGTGCTTTGTGTGTATGTGTGAGTGTGTGTGTGAGTGTGTGTGTCTGTGCGTGTGTGTGTGTGTGTGCGCGCATGATTGTGAATATGAGTGTGTGCTTGGGCTTGTGTTTGTGTGTCAGTGCATCAGTGTGCAATGCCTTGATTAAATGTGATGTAGTGGCATGCTTAAGAGGACAAGACATTGTTGTAAAGTAAGATCTCCCTCTGCTCTCTTGTCTGCTTTTCAGAACAAACTAATCTTTTATCATGTCTTTATTTTAATATTTGTAAGAGTGTATTAGGCAGCAGGGCTTTTGTGGAAAGCCGTACGTATCTGTCATCTTTTACACATCAAAACCAGTAATCAGGCTTCCCAGTGAGAACAGAGCTATTTTAGTTATTCGATATATATATATATATTAGATATATTCAATCGTTTAAAACATATTAACACCATTGTTATATATATATATATATATACAATATATATATATATATATATATATATTAAAATATACATGTATTATTTTATATATATATATATTGATATATTGATATTTTTGTATATATATTTATATATCTTCTTTTTTAATCCTACTTTGTACAACACCGGCTGTAAGATTGTCTGGATGATACTTCAAACACAGAATTACTCTTAAAACTAAACCCCCCATTAATGACCACAGAACAGGCAGGCGAACATGTAGGATAGATGTAGGGCACCATTACATATTGATAAGTCTGACGTTTTTCCGCTGTTTGCTCAGCCCAGACAAGATGCACCAATTAGACAAAGAAGAGACCAGAGATGGCCCACTAAATCAGGTCAGCTCCGTAACCAACAAAAGTGTGTGTCTCTAACCACCAAGGACGCCTTGGTCGGTCGGTATATAGAGGTTGCTAGGTGGGGAGGTAGGTAGGTAGGTAGGTAGGATGGTAGGTATGAGGTAGGAGAGGCAGCACTATATAGGTTAGCTCCAACCCCGTCACTGCAGTCCACAGACTTTGGTGAAGTCAGGTTGAGGCGTCCCTAGAGGGGAGATGAGCCCCAGCTACGTATGAGGCCGGGGGGTGGGGGGGATAGAGATGCCTGGCCAGTGCATCACACGCAATGTTTTGCCCTTTTAGGTTGTGTTCGCTCATCACGCGTCAGTTGATGCGTTCTCAATGATTCATCACGTCCTTACATGTCGTAATACAAGATGCTTTTACTCTCCATCGCCCACTGTAAACAGACTGTGACTCAGAAATCGTGTCAACCTGAGCTGTGTGTTCTGGGTTTGCGGATGTGGCTCTGGATGTTTTATTGTTGTGTGAGTGTGGAGGTGGGAAGGAGGCTTGGAAGAGCTTCTTTTAGGCAGATTGCTCAGGCTATGCGAGCTACAGCCAATGAGCGTGTGAGCAGGGCGAGGTAACCTGAGAACCTGAGGAGATGAAGCAGGAGGGATTGCGGGTGGAGCTGTTCAAGGAAGGATGAAGTATCAATGTGGATGCCCCCTATTGATCAACTCATTCCCTGGTTTGGTCTGCCTTGGACCACCATCACCCGTTGTTTAAGATCCTATTGACCGCAAAATGCTTCTGGATTTTTGTGGATTTTTTATCTCAGGGAATTAATATTTATATCGTAATTTAACATACATCTGAAAAACCTCATGCTGCAAATTTTTCATTTGTTCTTATCGCAATGGATTTAGATAACTGTGAATCAAAGAGGCATGTTACGATTATTTGAAAGGTTGTCCATCCTTGAATGACCAACTCCCTTTACACAAGCGTTCAGTTCCTCTATTGGTCAAGCATCTCTGTAACAGAGAACAGTGGGTTGAACGCCATAATTAGATCAAACATTCAAATTAGATACACTTTTGTAATATTCATTGATTAACAAGCTATATATAACACAGGGCTCACCACCTGCAGGGAGAGTCATTGGGGTCGGGTGTGTTGCAAACCAGGCAGTAGGCAAAGGCGGGGTCCTTGGCGTGCGGATCCCCAGCATCGTCGACTGGACAGTCGGGGGACAGTACTTGTGGAGTGGCAGACCGGGGTGGTGGTCCCCATTTTCCAAAAAGGGGACCGGAGGGTGTGCTCCAATTATCAGGGAATCCTCAGCCTCCTCGGGAAAGTTTATTCCAGGGTGCTGGAAAGGAGGCTCCGGCCGATTTGTCGAAGGAACAATGAGGAGTCCGTCCTGGCCGTGGAGCGGTGGACCAGCCCTTTACCCTTTCAGGGTTGTTGGGGGGGGGGGGGGGTCATGGGAGTTTGCCCATCAAGTCTACATGTGCTTTGTGGACCTGGAGAAGGCTTATGACCGTGTCCCCTGGAGAATCCTGTGGGGGGTACTGTGGGAGTATGGGGTACCGAGGCCATTGGTACGAGTCATTTGGTTCTTGTCCAACTAAAGTGTGAGCTGCGTCCGTATTCTCGGCACAAAGTCAAGCACGTTCTCAGTGGGTGTTGGACTCTGCCAAGGTTGACCCTTGTCACTGCTTCTGTTTGTGATTTTCATCTCAAAGACAGAATCTCAAAGTGCAGCTGAGGTGACGAGAGGTTCCGGTTTGGGGACCTCAGAATTGCATGCCTGCTCTTTGGAGACAATGTTGTTCTGTTGGCGGTCATGTGAAGCGGTCAGCACCTCCAAGTCTGAGGCCATGGTTCTCTGCCGGAAAACAGTGTAGTGTTCCCTCTGGGTTGGCAGTGAGTTGCTGCCCCAAGCAAAGTTCAAGTATCTCGGGGTCTTGTTCACGAGTGAGGGTAAAATGGAGCAGGAGATGGACAGATGGATTGGTGTGGTGTCTGCAGTAATGCGGGCGCTGTACCGGTCTATTGTGAAGAGGGAACTGCGCTGGAATTAGGATGCCTCCCGGGTGCCTACCCTTAGAGGTTTTCCGGCCATGTCCGATTGGGAGGAGAACCTAGGGTAGACCCTGAACCCGCTGGAGGGATTATATATCTCATCTGGCCTGGGACTGCCTCGGGATACCCCAGGAGGAGCTGGAGAGTGTTGCCGGGGAGAAGGAAGTCTGGGGGGCCCTGCTTAGCCAGCTGCCAACGCAACCCGGCCCCGGAAAGTTTGGACACACTTTCTCATTCAATGGTTTTTCTTTATTTTAATTATTTTCTACATTGTAGATTAATACTGTATACATCAAAACTATGAAAGAACGCATATGGAATTATGTAGTAAAGAATTATGTGTTTCTTGGCCCAAGCAATTCTCTTCTTCTTCTTCTTCTTCTTCTTCCTCATTAGTGACTTTTTGGCAGCAATTCGACCATGAAGGCCTGATTTACGCAGTCTCTGAACAGTTGATGTTGAGATGTGTCGGCTACTTGAACTCTGTGAAGCATTTATGTGGGCTCTAATCTGAGGTGCTGTTAATTGCCGGTTTCTGAGGCTGGTAACTGTAATGAAGTTATCCTTTGCAGCAGAGGTCAATTTTGGTCTTCCTTTGCTTTACTTAGTTGAGTGGTACTTGCCATAATATGGATTTGGACCGTAGTCGAATAGGGCTATTTACTGTATACCAACCCTACCTCTGCACAACAGCTGGTCTCAAAAAACCATTGAATGAGAAGTTGTGTCCAAACTTTAGACTGGTGCTGTATATATGTATATTTACTATTTGGGTGTAATTATATTGGTGATTTCCTTGTTAATAAATTAATGGAGTTATGGCCTTGCCATTTGTGAACACGACGGTCTTCATGAAGACACATCTTCATAGCTCACCATTAAAGACATTTCAGTTATCATTGACAAGAATCCTGTAGAAGATAACTAAGCAGTGTTTGCTGGCTGTCAGCATTAACTGCTGATGTAAGGCTTGTGTTAAGACACACCATGAAGAGGGGACACACTTCAATTTCCAAGAATGATCTGTATTGATGCTGTGTGTGTGTGTGTGTGTGTGTGTGTGTGTGACCTTGCGTGTGTGCAGTTTGAGATCATGAATGCACACAATATACGAATACACTACACCGGTATAGCTAGAGACGCGGTATTTGTGACGACATACACTGTCACTCGCTCGCAGCTAGATTTGCACTGAAACCCACAGCTGTTTACAGCCAGCTGACTGCTCCGTGCTAGCCCAATAATGCCCTGGCCACCAGGATCAAAACAATAACAATAATGTGGAAAATAGTAAACCCAAACCCAACCATCCATATTGCATATTGCAGGAATCTTTCCTGCAGCTTGGTTGGTCAATGTAAATGTGTGCCTTCGTGGGCCCCCTCACCATGATGACGATGTCATATTTCTAACTCAGAAAGGACTGCAGCTCCATTGAAGAGCATCAGAGGACGTGTTACTCATTCAGAACATCGAACGTTGATCCAAACCATGGTATTTTTCTTTATTGCGTTCCCATCTTATTGTTGTTTGTATTACATCTGTTTGGCAGCAGAGGATACCGCTGGAATCTGCTTTCACCAGGACCTCGGAAGGGAACTAATGGGCAAACTTTGAGAACCTCTGACACACACACACACACACACACACACACACACACTCACACGAGGCAACTACCACTTAACCAGCCTCAGTACTGTCAAGGTTCCTCTGCTATCTGCTTCCTAGTCTGATCAGCAGGCGGGGGGGCAGGGAGGGTGCAGGAGGGAGGGAGGAAGGGAGGGAGGGAGGGAAGAAAGGAGAAAGGGAGAAGAGCTATATATAGACTGATCTCTGAAACAGGAGAACCGTCCAAAACACAAGAAAATCCACCATAACTATGATTTGAAACTGACTGTGACATGTGCTGTGTGTCTCTCTGACAGTCTTTTAGTCGTCATGGGTCCCTCTAATCCTGCCTGTCTTGTGTGTTTGGAGGTCTGCAACACAGATCTTGTATCAGCAGACAGGATCTCCGCGGGCAGAAGCAGCAAAACCGAACATTAAACACTCTGCTGTGTTTTGTAAAGGTGTTTTTGTGTGTAGCTTGCTATTTTCCAACAGTAGCCTGCTACATGCACTGTGCATCCTCTCTCTCTCTCTCTCTCTCTCTCTCTCTCTCTCTCTCTCTCTCTCTCTCTCTCTCTCTCTCTCTTACTGTTTCTATTCCACCTCTCGTTGTCTCTCGTCCAGTCTCTGCGTTTCTCTCCCATTGTTTGAGAGGCTGCGCTACTCAATAGCTGTTCTGGCACACTAATGGTCAAAATAGTCTCCCAATGTCTCTTCCAAAGAAGAGTTTGCGTGTGTGTGTGTGTGTCTGTGTGTGTGTGCGCCCGGGTAAAGGCGTGTGTGTGTGCAGAGGCATGTGTGTGAGTTCACAGAGGCGTGTGTTTCCGCAGAGGCATTTGGGTGGGTGTGTGTGTGTGTGCAGAGGTATGTGTGTGTGTGTGTGTGTGTGTGTGTGTGCAGAAGCGTGTGTTTGTGTGTGTGTGTGTGTGTGTGTGTGTATGTGTGCGCCAAGGCGTGTGTGTGTGTGTGCGCAGAGGCATGTGTGTGTGTGTGTGTGTGTGTGTGTGTGTGTGCCTGCATGCCTGCCTTTAATATTAGAAAGCCAGGCGGAAATATTGCCCTGAGACATTTTTTGCTAAAAGCGCTGGTGGAGTGCACTTAATTCTTAAGCAGCTAAAGTTGAATGAGGGTGAGAGTGCCAGCATAATGGACTCCAAAGTAGGGTCCTCAGTGCCTCGGGCTACCTGGGAAGGAGACGCATGCAGACGCTGCTCCTTAATAGCAGCTTAGCCAAGAGCATTGAGTCTGTCCCACAATAGGAGCCTCCATGCTGGCTGCTGGGAGGCCAGAGGATGGACCCAAGATGGAGGCATGCTGACTCACTGCTGCAGCGTCTCCACAGGCTTTATATGCACTGTACCTGGCAGTCTGATGAGGAGTGAGGAGGCACAACCTGCTCTGGTGCCTCTCCAACACCTCTCACCTCTCTATTCATGGCCGCGTACCGCTTGCTTGCTTGGGATGCTTTACAGTACGTCCTGACCCGCCAGCAGATTGCTTTCTTGGCCCCAATTGAACAAGACAAGGCTGAGGTGAGCAGCCCACCAGACGAGGGGTGGTGGGGGGGAGGAGACTGGCAGTGACAGACGGCTACATCTCAGCCACCCCTCGCTGTGTGTTTATAGCACTGTGTTATCATTTTGCATTGATCACGCTCCTCTCTCCCCACGCATGGCTGGAGAGTTATCTGTTGTTGGGGATACACAGCGGACATGTGTATGGAGCCATACATTAGGACACAGCGGTAGCGTAAACCTGCTCCCCGGAGGAGCGGAGTGGAGCAGCATCTAACTACACGGTGAAGGAGGGTGTGAGGGGTCTTCTTCATGTGGATAGGAGGAAGAAGTATAGGGTTGCATACGGGCACTGTAGTCGACACATCCTTTATGTACGGGAAATGGTAGGCCTGGGCGATAAGGCCAAAACATTCTATCCCAATATTATATTTAATGCGCTTTACATTCACCCATTCATACACTGACGGCAGCGTCAACCATGCAACAACCAACACGTCAGGTGGTGTCTTGCTCAGGGACACCTCAACACTTACCTAGATGGAGCCTGGGGATCGAACCAGCAACCTTCAGGTTGCCAGACAACCGCTCTACCTCCTGAGCTACTGCCCCTATATTCTGTATGAAATAACCACATGGTAAAGCCTATTTTTATACTCCTGTGTGAATAAAATCGAAGAAGTAAGCAGAATAGAAAAGTACTGAGTATTTCTCACCTTATTAAGAACTTTAGTGCAAAAGAAGTCTGGTGAGTTCAGAAAATGACATAATTTGACTGTAATGCAGCCTTTATAACCAGGAGAAGTCACTGATGCCATATCACGATATCTAAAATCTAAGACGACATCTATTCTCCTATCACAATATAGATATTATATCTATATATTGCCCAGCACCATGGTTAATGAGGCTGCTGTGTGGACCACTATAGGACCACAAGCAGAAGCAGCACCAACCCACCCCCGTCCGCAACCCCACCCCCACCCCCCCACCCCTTATCCGTGGTGGTGGTGGATGTAGGAGCCGGGAGCACTGGAGGCAGCACGAGCACGTCTGTCTCCGACTCCAGCGCTGCCAGACTCATCTGTAACAAGGTATGCTGCTGACGCCTCCCTTTTCCATCCACGCACCAACCCCCACCCCTCCTCCTCCTCCTCCTCCTCATTCCATCTCCCCTGCACACTCATGTGCACTATCCACCTCTTTCTTCCTGATCGGTTATTCATCTGTGTTTTCAATTTCTCTCATTTCTCCCACCCCACCCCGTCTCCCATTGCACCCTCCCGCCCTGCCTTTAGCCCCCCCCCCCTCTATTTTCTCTCTCTGTTTTCCATCTCTTTATTTTCCCCCCTTCTTTCCCTCTCTCTCTCTCTCCCTCCCTCGCTCTCTTTCTCCCTGTCTCATTCCCTCTCTTCTCTCATTCTCTACATATTATCTCTCTCTCTCTCTCCCTCCCTCTCTCGCTATATCTCCCCCCCTCCCTACTTGTGTGTTGGTTTTCATACTCCTTTCCCCTCCATCGGCTGGCGACAGAACTCTATTTTGGTTTTGCTCGCCCCGACAGTATTTAGCTTGGCTGCACACACTCCATTCTTACAACACACACACTCTCTCGCTCTGTTCCTACCCTCATCTTCATCCTCTTCATACCGGTGTGTGTTCCTCCTGACCATCTCACCTGCTGGTGTTGGATATACCACTGTGCAGCAACATGCCTGTTCTCCACCCAACCTCCATGCTTCGGTGTCTTGTTACAAAACACACAATCAGACATGAAATCAGTGAAACATTTACTGCCAGTCCGCAGTGGAGAGTAAACTTAGAGGCCTATACCCGTATTAAGTTCACCTTATATTCCCATAGCAACAGTCTACATTGTGCAGAACAGATTTTAAGCTGTTTTTATAGCATTTAAATGCAGACCAGGGAAACATTGTGGCGAAGTTGTGAAATCGATTGCTGGGAGGTGATTCGAAACATAAACAGCAATATTCAACTATGGTTTAATGCTTACTTTCCCCCAAAACACTAACATATACAGAAAACGGAAACAATTACTAACAATGAACAATCATGCATAATAATTACATAGGACTAAATAACAGATACAAATGGGAGAAAATAGATACCTGCAAGGGGAACAGTTAGTGTGATACACACTTAAGGTAACGCTTACTCCCCCTGCTGGTGAGAATAGACAACTGGTCACAGTAGCAAGTTTGTTTCTTTTTTAATCAGGGGAAGTGTGGCAGATTTCTGTACAATTTTACAATTTTTCATGTGACTGCAATTGCATTGCAGTCACATGGAACTAGTTGGGTTGCCACTGAATACACAGTACAGAAGCATGTTCATATGCAGTCCAGAGTATCATAGCATCTCTGTGTTGCTTCCATTCAACTTCAGCTTTTGAACCACAGAGCATTCTGGAGCCCATTGGGAATCTGTGCAAGGAAAGTTTATTTATATAGCATCATTCAAACACAAGGCCATGTATTGTGCTTTAAAGGAACACATTTTATAAGAGTAAAAAACTATGTAAATTATACAAATACAAAAACAAATGAACAATGTAAAATATGAATACAATAGATTATATGCAGACAGTTAATTAAAAGCTGTGTGAACAGAAATTATTTGAGCCCTTCCAAGTCCCAACTCTTCACGGTTCTGGCTCCTCAGTGGTGGAATGAGCTCCCGGCTCATGTCAGGACGGCCGAGTCGCTCGCCAGCTTCCACAAGAGACTCAAGACCCACCTGTTCAGAGTACACCTGGACTCTACATAACCCCCCCCAGCACTAACCTGCGTGTTTATGTCTTAACACTTATTAAGACACTTAGCATTGTTGTTCGTTCTCAGATGTTGTAGCATGCTTAGAATTGCACGCCTGCCCAGCTACTTATGCAGGCAACTTGGCAATTATGAAACTCGTTCTATTCGTCTCGTAAATAGGAATGCTCGAAAACAGCTCTATTCTTATCTTCAGGTACCACAGTGATATATTGCTGCCTCTCCTTCAACAAATGTACTCTTTGTAAGTCGCTTTGGATAAAAGCGTCTGCCAAATGCCCTGAATGTAAAAATGTAAATGATTTAAAGGAAGACTGTTGGTGCAGACGTCACATGTTCTGGAAGTTTGTTTCAGAGCTGTGGTGCTTCACAATGCTTGGTTCGAACCATGGGAACAGAACAGTGAGCAGGCCGGTCTCTGATGACCTGATAGCTCGTAACACACAAGCAGATAAGAGATGTATTTTAGCCCTAGACCATTTTGTTATGGTGTGGTGTGTGCAAGAGCCAACCACAGGGGATGTTTGGAAATGACGTTTTAATAAAGTTAAAAGGTACAGGGCAACCCAATAGGATAGTCCACAGGCAGGGGGTACGGGGACATAGGCTTTGGGGAATCCACAGGTTTTGAACCAGGGACATCGGAACATGGAGCAGGCGAGTGTGGCAGGGTGGGAGAACACACAATCCTTCGTATGGGGGCAGCAGTGCCGGCAGGCAGAAGACGTTGTGGTAGAGTGTCCAGAACCGTTTGGGCAGTCAGCGGGGCAGAGGTACCGGAGGGCAGCAGGCAGATGGATAGTCTGGGACAGGCAGATGATCAGGAAACGTCATCGTAGCGGAGACTCGCCAAACAGCCACAGGCAGACAGGAACCAGGAAAGGCACAGGCAGGATTCATGGTTGGAGACAGAAGGCTAAGTTGTTCTTCGGGAATTCGATGAGGCAGGCAGGATTGGTAACGTGTAGTCAGGCAGAAGAATGCTGGAGAGTCTTGCATGAGAAAGCAAACAAACAATCTGGCAATGTGCATGTGTAGTGGAAGAGCCTATATAGGCCAGGTAATTGATATGGGGACAGGTGGAGGTGATGTGGCTGATGAGTTGGTTAATTGAATGATTGACTATGAGTGACAACTTTGTTTCCACTCCATAATGACGCAGCCCTTGCCTTACTGAATACCCGATAATCCAGTTACTCTGGAGGAACCCCCGGCACGTCCGGGAGGACGCTGGGCGAGTTCATTGGAGCTGCAGCTTGTTTTAAGCAGACCTGGTGGCACGATGGGCTCCACCCCCTAATGGCCCCGGTAGTCCAGTCGATGTGGGTGTTGTGACAACAAAGCCAGGGGTACCCCAGGATCAGGGGAATGCGCGGTGACGACAGTATGTGAAACTGGGTCGTCTCATGATGGTTGCTGGACAGAAGGACGTAGACTTGAGTAGTCTGGTGGGAGACTGTCCCCAGGAGATGGCCGTCGAGGGCGCTGGCAGGGACCAGACAAGAACGAGGTCCTATCAGCAACTGTCGGGAGAGTTCCTCAGCGATGATGCTGGCTTCGGCCCCAGAGTCTATGAAGGTGACCAGGGCATGGGGACCCTCTGGAGGGAGGACTCTGGTGTGAAACTGGGGTCTTTGCTGGGAGGAGGGACTCACTGGTGAGCCCTGGCTTTTTGCATAGGTTCCCCCAGGTTGCGGCTTTACATTGGTGGTGGAGAACCCCCGTGGACGAGCCGATGGTTGCTGGCCGAACGTTTCGCGTCTCCTCTCCTGCCTCTGGGTCTGGACCCGTGAGTCCACCCTTGTGGTCAGTCCGATCAACTCATCCAACGTGGATGGGATGTCGTGGGAAACTAGTTCAACCTTTATGTAGGGTGGCAGGCCATGGAGAGAAACGTATTGAAGTCACTCTGATGGGCCTCCGTACGAAAGTTGATGGCAAAGTCTACCACAGGTACGGGCAGACAGGAACCAGGAAAGGTACAGGCAGGAATCGTGGTCGGGGACAGAAGGCATAGAAGTTCTTTGGGAATTCGATGAGGCGGGCAGGTCAGGCAGGAACAGTAATGGGTAGTCAGGCAGAAGAATGCTGGAGAGTCTTGCAGGACAAAGTGAATAAACAATCTACTACACCAAGATTTCGGCAGTAGCTCAGGAGGTAGAGTGGTTGTCTGCCAACTGGAAAATTGCTGGTTCGATCCCTGAGCTCCACCTAGCTAAGTGTCGTGGTGTCCCTGAGCAAGACACTTAACCCTACCTGCTCCTGACGTGTTGGTTGTTACCTTGCATGGTTGGCACCGCCGTCTGTGTATGAATGGGTGAATGTGAGGCAACTGTAAAGTGCATTGGATAAAAGCGCTATATAAATGCAATCCATTTACCATTTCAGACTTTTTTTTGTCTTCATTGACAGAGATTCAATATAAGCATTAACTTTAAGTCTTTATTCTTTGGCAGATTTCAATAGTGTTGTTCTGAGCCAACCATCCATTTGGCCTCGTTGAATTGTCGTAAGTTGGAGACACTTGAAGTGTATCTTGAAGTTCCCAGTTCCTCTTTAGATCAAATAACGTTGTTCCCAGGATAGCGATATGCTGAAACAGTTTGTGGCAGTCTGTGCATTTAGTTGATAAGGACAGAGGCATAGGGTTGTTATTCACTCTTCTCTGTAAGTAACTGTTTTAGTCCCAAAATAATCCTCATGGATACATTTTTTCAGTATCCAATAAATGGTTAAGCAGACAGCCGAAAATATAGAGGAAAAATCAACAGGGAAGCAAATTGGAAATATAAAAAAAAAAAATAGAAAGCAGAGAGCAAAGCGGTGAGAGAGTCTGGGAGGGTCTTTTAAAAGCTAAATGACATCATGTTCATATAGTGGCATTTAAAGTGATGTATGCATGCACAATCCTACACATGGTCCCTTTTATGTGCTGGGAGGGGGGTCTCACAACAAGTCTGTCTCCGCATTGCCACGGTCTACTGCACTATTCACCAGAAGTTTGATAGGATGTGAGCGTAGCTGCTTCCCATCGCAGGCTTATCGGTTGTTGCTGATTCATGCTAATGCCGAGCAGCAGGGAGTGATCTATGGATAACAACCGATTACTTTATTACATGTGAAGTGCTTTGCAGAGAGAGACGAACCCTGAGGTCCACGTTGGGAGTTTCTAAACCTCCACAGAGACGTGCTTTAATATCATTCTCCTTGCTGGGAAATGAATCTAATGTATCTTCATCAACCGTTGAGCCTAATGGATATCACACACACACACA
The DNA here is from genome assembly GCA_002895965.2 of Coryphaenoides rupestris. Classification (NCBI taxonomy): domain Eukaryota; kingdom Metazoa; phylum Chordata; class Actinopteri; order Gadiformes; family Macrouridae; genus Coryphaenoides; species Coryphaenoides rupestris. The sequence continues at coordinate 691,304 of PIJE02000001.1, forward strand.
GTGTATGTAATGATTTTTTTGTGCTGAATATCTGGTGGCGCTGCAGAAGGGCGATCTGGTGCTCTAATTAGACCCTCCCCCCAGCAGGCTTTGATATTTAAATGGTACCCGACACAATCTGCACAGGACACAGCCAAGCACCAAGTCAGTTGCTTTGGAGCGTGGTGGGGATATTACTATTTTTATATTTAGACCATTCGATGATCCATTAGATCTTATAGTGAACGGAGGTAAAGGAGCTCTGTGGAAATGGGAATTGATCCCAGTACCTTTGGGATGGTAGTCCAACGCCCTAACCGCTACACCGTCCTCCCCATAGAGCAGTGTATGTCGGCTATAGGGTAATGAAGGACGAGATGGAGGATCCAGAAGGTGAATGAAGGCCCTTGTTTTGAAGCTATTTTTGGCCTAAGTCGTGTGTGAGTGCCTCTGTCTGGCGTGTGAGTAGTCATCCAGCGCCGTAACCCAAGTGGGACCGATGGTGCAGTCAGCAGGGGTTTGGTGGGTGCAGGGTGGAGCTTGTTACTCAGAGCGGGGAACTTGTCCCATCCCTAACCCACTGCAGGCGTCGGACGGGTTAAATTAGAGCGGAGAAAGCAGAGAAAGTCTTGATTCTCTTCCGTAGGCCCGCATCCCCACCTATTTTAGTATGATCGTGTCCTCGTGAAGGTAGTTCTTGTTCCGCTTTGTAACCCTGACCCAGAGTTTGTACACACAGTCAGAGGAAGGTTGTTGTTGCATCGCGTTCAACTGTCAGCCTCTTCTGCGTTGCTGTTATCTTTTTCCGTTTCCTCTCCTCACTGTAATTACCATGCCTCGTGGCGCAGTCTTGCAAGTGTACAGTCAGGGATTGATTAATTAGCTGCTTTATACGCGGCAAAGAGCACGACAGCGGAAAGGTGTGATTTGCTTTTCTCCTCTCATTGAGTCCTGACATCCACAGGAGGCCTCCTTCCAACAAGGTCGACGTGAGTCGTCGAGCAGATAAACGCGCCAAACACAAGTGCCGAGTCGGCTACCCGGTATGTGTGTGTGTGTGTGTGTGTGTGTGTGTGGCTGTGTTGTTTCAGTGCTCAGGCAGACACTCCCCTCGGGGGGGAGGTGTGTGAAGGAGGTGGGGTGTGGGGGGGGGGGTTTCTCATGGAAAGCAGTAGGAACTGCTGCCAGTCCTCTCCCGGTCGCCTCCCATGGCTTCCGGTAAAGGACCTTGATGTGCGGTGGCAGGTCATACGTCAGCGGCAGATGCAGGAGAGGAGGCAGGGAGGAGAGAGATGATGTATGTGGATGGTGCTGAACGCAGCACCGTCGGGGGTATTGAATACCGCGTCCACATGCAGGCAGCGTGTACTGTGGAGTCTCTCTGGTGACGACATGCAGCACAGCGTTGTAGGTTACGTCGTTCCTTTTTGTCTCTCGTCATTGGTATTTTTAACGGTTTCTCCTCCTCCTCCTCCTCCTCCCTCCCCAGGGTTCAGCCGATTCCTGTGCTAGACGACCCTGGGATTCCGACCTGTCCCTGGAGGAGGACCAGGAGGCGTCTCGGCGTGAAGCCGAGCGCCAGGCTCAGCTGCAGCTGGAGAGAGCCAAGGTCAGGGTCAAAGGTCACACTATGTCGAGCTATATCCGTCCATAACTTCTGGACCCACCGCCATTTTCTCTCATTTCCACCCCACAGCAAGCTACCACAATGGCCATATTTAGGAGAAACTTAAAAGGTATACTAAAATGTCAGTGCCGAAAATAAGTGCATAAATAGTACAAGTACTACTACTATTTTTAGAATTCAAGATTCAAGATGTCTTTATTGCCATATACAAGTACAATGAAATGCTTACTCCCCATTCACTCCTGCAGTATTCTCTAACTCTAAACAATTAGTAATGGTACCTGGTAAGTACAGTAAAAAGTATTCTTCTAAACAGTATTCTTATAAACATAATGTCTAAAACAACTCTGAACAATTAGTAATATAGTACCTAATGTGTATGGTTAAAAGTAAAAAGTGACAAATAAAGCAGCAATACTGGCTGTATATACAGTATGTAATGTAGTAAGTGTGTACGCGTGCAGTACAGTAATATTCTTATAATAGCATAAAATAGTAATGGTAACTAAGTAGCAACATGTGATTATAAAGTACAATGATAAATGGTGAGTGACCAGTGCAGTACAGTACAGTGAGAGTGCCTGCATGCTATGTACCCACGTTCCTAGTGTAATTGAAGGTCTACCCCTGTAAGTCTAGTGTAAATGTAAGTCCAATAATAGTCCAATAATACAATAGTCCAGTCGTAAAAAAATCCAATAATAGTCAATCCAATAGTGTCAACCCAATAATCCAACAATAGACCGATTATCCAACAGTGTAAATCTAGTGTAATTGTAAGTCCAACAATAGTCCATCAGTCCAATGGTCCAATAGACCAAAAAGTCTGATAAAAGTCCAATCGTCCAATAGCCCACTAATTGATGAGCAGTTCAGTATGCTGCGGAACCGGCGAGCGGACCGCAGGGGGAGAAGAATTGGTGCCCGGGGTGATTCTCGATGATGATCTCTTCCATCCATCGATCTCCTCGATGGATGGAAGTGCACACCCAATGATCTTTTCCGCCATCCTGACGACCCTCTGGATGGCTTTCCTGTCCTGAGCAGTGGTATTACCATACCACGCGGTGACACCACCTGATGGAACGCTCTCTATGGTGCCACAGTAGATGTTTATAAGCCGGCGTGTGCTTATGCCGCATTTCCTGAGGCACCATAGGGGGTAGAGGCGCTGGTGTGCCTTGTTGAGCATTGCCCCCATGTTGTGGGTCCCCTCTAGGTCGTCGGAGATCTGTAGTCCCAGGAAACGGAAGCAGCTGGCGATTTCCACCGGTGTCCCGTCTAAGCTGATGGGGGAGTGGGGCCCTCGGTTGTTCCTGAAATCCACAATGAGCTCCTTGGTCTTGCTGACATTCAGTACAAGGCTGTTGTTCTTACACCATCGCATCCGCTGGGCTACGTATTTTCTGTACTGTTCTTCGTAGTTGCTTATCAGGCCGATAACTGTGGTGTCATCTGCAAACTTGATGATCCGGTTGCTACTGTGTATGGCTTAACAGTCATGTGAAAGAGACCACTTGAGGCCTGCCTGTCAGTAAGTCCATAATCCAGTTGCAGATGGGGGTGCCCAGGCATTGGTCTCTCAGTTTCAGGATCAGCTTGGAGGGAACAATTGATGTTGAATTGGTGTTGAACGTAGTAGACCTGAAGTCAATAAACAACAGTCTGACGTAGGTGTTCCTCCTGTCTAGGTGTTTCAGGGCCGTGTGTAGTGTCAGGGAGATGGTGTCGTCCACAGACCTGTTTGGTCTATATGCACTGGAGTGGGTCTGAGGAGTCTGGAAAAATGCTGTTTATGTGTGTCATGACCAAATTCTCTAGGCACTTCATGGCTATAGCCACTGAACGATTGTCATTGAGGCCTGTTACCTTGGTCTTCTTAGGTTAAGGCACGATGTTTGTCTTTTTGAAGCACTCTAGGACGACAGACTGCTGCAGTGATGCGTTGAAGATGTCCGTGAACACAGGATCCAGCTGGTCCTCGCAGATCTTGAAGTAGGGGGGAACTCCGTCTGGCCAGCTGCTTTTCCAGCTTTCACCCTCCTGAAGGTTCTACGGACCTCGGACTCAGTAATTGCAGTATGTAGTCCTCAGGATGGTTGGCCATTTTGGTGGTTGGCTCAGAGTTCTCCCTGTCAAAGCAAGCATAAAATACGTTCAACTGATCTGGTAGGGAGGGGTTGGTGTTGGTGACTCCCCCTGGGCTCCCCTTGTAATCGGTGATGGCCCACAGTCCTTGCCACATGTGTCTCGTGTCTGAGCCCCCATACTGTGATTCCAGATTATTTTTGTAATCTGTTTTAGGAGTTTTGATGTCTTTCCTGAGTACTTGGCCTTCTTGTAAAGATTAGAGTCACCTGAATTAAAAGCGCTACTCCGTTCCCTTAGCTTAATTCTGATGTAAGGGTTCATCCATGGTTTGCTGTTTGGAAATGAGTGAGCAGCCTGTTCATTTATCGTGTCTGGGGTCTTGAATACACTCCAATCCATGATTTCCAGCCCGCCCCGCAGCCGTTGTCTGTAGTCCTCTGTCCAGCATTGCACTTTTCTCACTGTTGTGGGCATAGTTTTCAACTTCTGTTTGTAAAAAGGAAGGAGGAGCATGGAGTCGTGGTCTGACCAGCCGGTTGTACGATAGCGCGGTAGGCGTGGCATATCGTGGTGTAGCAGCGGTCAAGAGTCCTTCCATTTCTTGTCAGACAGGAGATGTGTTGATAATATTTTGCCATTACCTTCTTTAAGTTGCAGAGAAGCAAATGTATAATATGTATATATTTATTTTAGGGCTGTCAAAGTTAATGCGTTATTAACGCGTTAACGCATTAACGCGTTAACGCCACTAATTTTTTTTATGGCATTAACGCAATTACGTAGTTTGACCTTTTGATTCGTTTATCACCGAAGTACTTCAAGCAAGAGGACGTGTTGTTGTTTAGGACATTGGTGGACATCACAGATGCGCCAAGGATGCGCAGTGACGCTACCGTGCCGTGCGCGACGGGCTCCGACTCAGCGTCTCTGTGGGGGGGGGTCCGTTAATTCGCGGATCTGATGGGGGGGGGGGGGGGGGGGGATCCGTTAATTCTTGGTTCTGATGGGGGGGGGTCTGTTAATTCGCGGATCTGATGGGGGGGGGGGTCCGTTAATTCGGAGCACCCCCCGAATTAACTAGATAAGACTATGAAAATGTTATTGCCCTGGCAGTGGCTACAAATATTTTTGGTTTTATATTGGATTTTGTTATTGTAATAAAAAATTAATTTGGATGTTGCTTATATTTTCCATTCATATGGCTACAACACAATACACTGCTTTTCACTTGGAAAAATCATTCAAGTTTGAGCCAATAAAAAACATGGGATTTAATCGCGATTAATCGCGATTAACTACACAAAATCATGCGATTAATCGCGATTAATAATTGTAATCGTTTGACAGCCCTAATTTATTTATATATTTATGCTTTATTCATGATTTTACCGTTCTGACAATTGTACTTTTCATATTAAAGGTTAAATTGGTAAACATGTGGTATTGGTAAATTGGTGTAACCTTTGGTAGACAAATATAAATAAATTTGAATAATACACCCAGCTTCTAGAAAGTTGCAGAATAAAAGTATCCCCAAAAAATGACCACGATTGTGATTTAAAAAAAAGTTACTGGTTCATAATAAATGTTTTTGTTGCTCCGTAAGATGCACAACGTTTGCTTTCCACTTCTAACAAGGCTTGTGAGCCAATAGTATAGTGACCAAGTGTCTGAAGATGTCAATGTTAGAAAAGTTATGAATTGCACTTTTAAATGTGTTTTCTGTCTTCTTACCTCCTTGTTATCTCCACAGAGCAAACCGGTAGCCTTTGCAGTCAAGACCAATGTGAGCTACTGTGGAGCCCTCGACGAGGATTGTCCAGTCCAAGGGGCCGCCATTAACTTTGAAACCAAAGACTTTCTGCACATAAAAGAGGTAGCTGACATGTTGCCAAAGTGGAATTTTGCCACAGTCTGTCGATTATCATAACGCTCTATGCTATTTATCCTACTCCTTATAAAGGCCTACACTCATTTAATTTGAAAGGAAGCTTTAACTCTAACCCTAGCTCAATGACCATTATGGTTTTCTGCAGGGGCTTCTCTAGGATCTGAGGACATTCTGGGCTTAGCTTGGACCTCCCCCAGAGTTTCTGTTTTGATGCTTTTTTTGGCACTTATGCATTCATTCAAAGTACATGTCATATAGTTGAGTGCCAGAGTAATTTTGAATTGTGATGTTAAAACATTAAATCTGAATATTTGGTAGTAATTAGTATTAGTATTGAGTAGTAGCCGAATACTTAATTAAACATGTATTGACCTGCTACAGTGCCAGATTAGAGAAAAATGGTTAAATGTATTAATGCTAACATTTTTCAGACACACACACACACACACACACACACACACACACAATATTCAGATACAGTTCATGCAGTGTAGTGCAGTGATAAGCCCTGTAACCGGTATGCTCTCTTTGTCTTTGTCTCTGTCTCTGTCTCTGTCTTTGTCTCTCTCTCTCTCCCTCTCTCTCTCTCTCTCTCTCTCTCTCTCTCTCTCTCTCTCTCTCTCTCTCTCTCTCTCTCTCGTAACAAGTGCTGCTCGAATGACAAACTCAAAACGTACTCGCGCCTTTGATCAATGATCGAGGGCTTCAACGCAAGAAATAAAAAAAAATACATGTATTTATTTTTACATCGCCCAGGGCCGGGCCTGACGATGCTGCTGGTTTTGTGTGTCTGTGATGTGCAGAAGTACAACAATGACTGGTGGATTGGACGGCTGGTGAAGGAAGGGGCTGACATAACCTTCATCCCCAGCCCAGTGAAGCTGGAAGCCATGCGCATCAAGCAGGAGCAGAAGCAGGCCGCCAGGTGAGAGGCCACACCCACTGGAGCCTTCTGGCCAATCACATGCGTACTAATAATCCGGTCTTCATCAGATTCATGCGTTCATTATTCAAAAGATGAACTGCCAAGTAAGCACAAATCAAGTGAGGGATGTAAACAGTACACTGAATAGAATTAGGTTACATATAACGTCAATCTGATTGTTCATTATTATTTATATTAGCCTTAAGCAAGTTAAGGTGTGCACATAAATATCATGCTATTTAAAACAAGAATTCAAACAAACGGGATATTTACGTGAACAATGTCCTTCCTGTCCGTGCATAATGGCCGCCTGTGTCCGTTAATCATCTGCAGGGGGTCTCTGCTTGTGGCCAAGCCCTTGCTAATGCGTGACAGTTGTTCAATTTGGTCATTTAATTAGAATGTTGGTGGAGCATGCCGACAGCGTGATCCCACCACGTCACTGTGGATCTCAGGGCTTTATTCACCATCTTTCATGGTGCCGAGGCGCCATCTGATACCCGGGATACTGACTTTGACCAGAAAAAAAGAAAACGTTCTGGATGCTCTGTGTTGTGTTTAGCTCTACAACCTGTTCAGACTGGTTGTTAAACATGACATCACCCAAGGGCCACATGGTTGTCATTGGGACACAAGGTTAAACCAACAGGAGGGCTTAATAAGAAACAGTCTCTCTCTGTTGCTCTCTCTCTTTCTGTCTCTCTCTCTCTCTCTCTCTCTCTGTCTCTCTCTCTCTCGCTCTTTCTCTCTCTCTCTCTCCCTCTCTCTCTCTCTCAATGTTTATGCATCTCTCTTACTGTGGTGATCAGTGCTCAGAGAGGCTCTATGTCTCTCTCTCTCTCTCTCTCTCTGCGTGAAAGTACAAACAAAGTTCATACAACGCGGGGGACAAAGTAAAACAGTCAAATCACCAGTTGTGGTTCCTGGAGTTGTTCAGTGTGTGTTTTTGAAAGTGCTCTTGTTCTAACTCGGGCCACGAGGGGACGGAGCGATAATGAATCCCGCCGCTGTGTTTGCTCGGCAGGAAGGCAGGCAACGCTGCGTCTGGCGGCTGGAGGTCCACCCCGCCATCTGCAGGTAGGTGGGAGGGGAGGGGCTCCCTGCTGCCCCCCCCCCCCCTGGCATCTTCCTGACACCAGGCCCTTCTCCCAGGACTCATTTAGCACACATGGATGGAGGCTCATCCAGGGCAGGGGCTGGGGAAATTTGGCTGAGTTATTTAGCCCAGAGCACACGGCCGTGTCGGGACAGACGCAAAATAATGTTTTTTTATATCGCCGTTCAATATAGACTTGAGTCCTAAGCGAACTGGAAAATATGGCCCCTCTTCAAACAATATGATTTATATTTCTTTCATACCACAGTATCGTCAAATACTTGATGCTGATAGGTCAATAACATTCCAAGGGTGTGAAAAGAATATTTTCATATCAGCTGATTAATTTAATAAAAATCAAATAACGTTGTCGATGAAAGTAACTAATATCTAATCGTTGTTGCTAACTGTGGTATAAGAGGAATAAACCACAGGTGTCTCTGTCCCCTTATTTTGAAAATGATGTACTTTACCGTAGCTTATTTTCCAATAACATGACACCCCGTCGTGATTTATTCCTTTCTTATGAGTTGCGCTACAAATATAAACGAAATTCCGAAAGTGCTTTGGGCTTTAGTTTAAACTCTTTTATTATAACGTTATTATAGCCATAGAATCACAGTTATTAGAGTCATACTGACTTCATGTCATCTTCATCATAGTTACAGTTATCAGAGTTAGTCTCAAAGGGCTTCCCAGGCACAGACAACACACAACCCCTTAACTCCTTAACACAGTCAATAGACACAGAATTACTTCACAAGGGGGGGTTTGGCATCCTACATATGTTATTATTATTATACGATTATATTAGATATTATTATACGACAAAGTATATATTGCAACCATTTCCTAACTCAAAAACAATCCAGATATTGTTATTGTTACTTCTTTATTATCTTTCAGAGGAAAAACACCAGAAATGCATCCATTCTTCCTTACTGAAAACAAATGAAAAGATGTCCTAAAATAAATGCAATGAAGAGTTCCTCAAATAAAAACATAACATGGCCTACATATGAACATATATACTGATGTATATACTAACATATATACATATTTTCAAACAAGCCAAATAAAATAAGCAAATGTTTAGTGGGTGGACCGTCAAAAAATGCTGGAACATTTTAAGCGACCCTGTGTGCGTCTTTAGCGCCCTCTCTGTGTTCCTGTCATTTCTGCTGCCCTGCACTGCGCTGCTGTGTGTGTATTGCGGGACTCACTGGCCACGAGAATATCCTTCCTGGCCACTTGAGGAGTGTGTCCATCTTTTTACATGTGAAAGCCTGTGCCTCTAATGCCTGCTTCTTTTTTTCTCAAACTTTTTCGGCCCCACCTTTTCTTTTTTGACATTTTCTTGTCCATGGCTGTCCTTGCCATCTGACTGCTGCGCGCTACTTGTGTATAATTACAGAACGTTAACGTGCATTAACTAACTTGGTTGTGAATTGGCCAGTGAGCCGGGGCATGCACAGCGCATCATCAATGACAGGAACACAGAGAGGGCCGGTAAAGATGCACACAGGGGCTTCAAAAACGATACAGCATTTTTTTGATGGTCCACTTGCCCACTGGTGCGGCAGCCCACCAGGATTTGTCGCGGTGGGCCCGATGGCCAGTATACCACTGTACTGTGCTAAACAGTTATTGTATATCAGTCCTTTCATTATTTTATGTTTGAATGAATGGAGGGATTCTAAGCTAGATCCTAAACTAGTGGACTGGTCGCGTTGGTCTTGGCTTGGATGGCTTGTATTGCATGTATTCTTTGACATGTCAACTCTTTATCAAACTTTGTTGAACTTATGTCGGAATAAGTAGGAATTCAAACGTTGAGCTAAATGTTTGTTTTCTCTTGTTTTTAAAGCCAAACAGAAGCAGAAACAGGTACGTTTGTTGCAATGTCATATAAAGCCAAGAAACACAATGGGTCTTAAAGTGGCATAAGCCTCCATAACATTTGCATTTTGGCTCACTCTACTGTAATTAAAATGTTGTCTACGATTGCTAAAATACACCTTTACAGTACGTGTTTCCTACTGTGAATCCTGCGTATGTGCATCCTCATGTGGTCTGCAGACGGAGATCGTGCCACCCTATGACGTGGTTCCGTCCATGCGGCCGGTGGTGCTGGTGGGTCCCTCGCTGAAGGGCTATGAGGTGAGCAAGTCTGAGACGGCCAAGCTGCTGCAAGAGCTCACAAAATCATAACACACCCAAATGCATACATACATACATACACCACATACATACATACTGTTCAAGTTCAAGTTCAAGTATTTTTATTGTCACTTCACAGTTTACACGTGAGTATAAGCAGTGAGTGAAATTCTTGTGTGCAAAACGCCCGACAGCCGACAGTATTATAAAGGAATACAAAATAGAAATAGAAATAGAACTAGGATATAAATTCTGTATAAATAAATAAAATATACAACAAATACCAACAAAATATCCAGGTGAGCAAGTATCATATAAATCAATGTACTAAAATATACATTGTTATATGCTGACATTCACAGAATGTCACAGAATACCTTCTCAGACAGTCAACACAACACACACAGCAGGTCAGAGCAGGCCATACAACATACGGAAAGTGTTCATAAGAGGTGCGAAGAGAAAAAAACAAGAAAGAAAAACATAAAACCAATAATATATACTTGAAAAAAACTAAGACATTCATCCATGTGGACAACAGTGTATACAGAGTAGTTTTTTCTGTGTCTCCCTTCAGTTTAGCATCTCCTCATTTGTCTTCATCCATTCATTAGTGTGCTCAGCTGTGCTCACCTGTGTCGTTGTATATTTAGCCTGCTAAATATATCGCCTGTCTGGATTTGTACATACAGTATGTAGTATATGCACGTATATATATTTATAATGTCCCAGCAATTTTTGTCCGGTCTCCTCTAGGGGTGTGCATCTCTCCAAAAAAGACGATCCGATACGTATCTAGATACATGGGGTACGATACGATACAGGGACGATACATTTTTAAAATGGAACGATTTGGTTCGATTCGATTCAGTAGGAATTGATACGATTTGATACGATTCGATACGATGATACAATCTGATAGAGTTCCTAGTTTAAAGTAGACTATCATTTGACATTATGAATTAACATAAGTCAATACTATAAATGTGGCATTGCTTACCTTCAAATAGATTTATCAAAGACCAGGGAACAAGTATTTTGTCACTTTTGACATGTGAATTCAGAAACATGTCAGGTTTTATTAGTGTTAACATATTGCCAGGTTTAAGAAACTTTACCAAAGCCCCTCTGACAATAAAACTATTCAATTTCACTGTTGGCACAAATTAGAGCCAAAGTTCTGGAGAGGTCTGTGTAGGCTCAGATCAGGGAACAATGAACTACTGAGGTAGAAAATTACATAATAAATAACATAAATAACAATTTCAAGACATTCCTTTTACACTCTTTGCATATCGCAAGGGTTTTATCCAGTGTCCCTTTCTTCTTATAAAATCCGAACTTCTTCCAAACTTTGGACTTCAAACTTAGCGGTGCGTTGTGAATTGACATTTTTTGTCTTTCCCTCGCAAACAGAGCGCTATCTAACGTTACTATGACAAGTCTCGCGAGAGTTTAATATGTGTGTGTGTGTGTGTGTGTGTGTGTGTGTGTGAGAGAGAGAGAGCAGCAGCACAGCAACAACATAAAACCAATTCATAACTTTGTGATTGGGCCATCGGCCGGTTCATGCTACGGTTAGACCGATCCAGGGGTCCGTGTACCGATGCACTCGCATCTTTTAAATCAAAACCGATTTTCTGATTCAAATCTGTTATTTGTTACACCCCTAGTGTATGTATGTACAGTTTGTATGTACAGTTTGTATGTATGTATGTATGTATGTGTGTACGTGTGCATGGATGTATATATGTATGTACAGTTTGTATGTATGTGTGTATGTATGTACATGTACGCAAATTGCCATGGGTCCACACTGGACCCATGGCAATTTGCGTACCGTCAAAACAGATCCACCGACGACGCGATTGCCATGGCACTTCACACCGCCCTCTCTCACCTGGAGGGGAAGAACTGTTGTGTGAGAATGCTGTTTGTGGACTTCAGCTCGGCGTTCAACACGATAGTTCCTGTCAAGCTCGACACCAAGCTCAGGAGTCAAGGCCTGCACCCGACCATGTGCAGCTGGATACTGGACTTCCTGTCGGGCCGCCGCCAGGTGGTGAGGATGGGCAGCACCACCTCAGAGCCACTGACCCTCAACACTGGAGCCCCTCAGGGATGCGTGTTGAGCCCTCTCCTCTACTCCAACGTCATCATCAAGTTTGCTGATGACACGACATTGTTGGGACTGATCGCCGACGACGACGAGACAGCCTACAGGGAGGAGGTCGCTCAATGTCAAGAAGACTGGTACGGGAACTGCACCGCACTGGAGCGTAAAACACTACAGAGGGTGGTGCGGACGGCCCAGTACATCGTTGGAGGTGAGCTTCCCTCCCTCCTGGATATATACACCAGGCGGTGCGTGGCCAAGGCCAAAAGGATTATTAAAGACAATAACCACCCCAGCCACAAACTGTTCACACTTCTACCGTCAGGCAGGCGATACCGCAGTATCAAGTGACACACGAGCAGACTCAGAGACAGCTTCCACAGTCAGGCCATCAGGCTGCTGAACAAGTTCGGCATCAATGTTAAGAGCTAAGTGCTAGTGCTAAGTGTTAGTGCTAGTCCTGGTGCTAAGTGCTAGTGTTACTGCTGGAGCTAGTGCTGGTAGTAGTGCTAAGTGTTGGTGCTAGTGCTGGTGTTACTGCTAGTGCTAGTGCTAGTGCTAGTGTTACTGCTAGTGCTAGTCCTGGTGCTAAGTGCTAGTGTTACTGCTGGTGCTAGTGCTGGTTGTAGTGTTAAGTGTTGGTGCTAGTGCTGGTGTTACTGCTAGTGCTAGTGCTAGTGCTAGTGCTAGTGTTACTGCTAGTGCTAGTCCTGGTGCTAAGTGCTAGTGTTACTGCTGGTGCTAGTGCTGGTAGTAGTGTTAAGTGTTGGTGCTAGTGCTAGTGTTACTGCCAGTGCTAGTGCTAGTGCTAGTGCTAGTGCTAGTGTTACTGCTAGTGCTGGTGCTAGTGCTGGTGTTACTGCTAGTGCTAGTGCTAGTGCTAGTGTTACTGCTAGTGCTAGTCCTGGTGCTAAGTGCTAGTGTTACTGCTGGTGCTAGTGCTGGTAGTAGTGTTAAGTGTTGGTGCTAGTGCTAGTGTTACTGCCAGTGCTAGTGCTAGTGCTAGTGCTAGTGTTACTGCTAGTGCTAGTGCTAGTGCTAGTGCTGGTGTTACTGCTAGTGCTAGTCCTGGTGCTAATTGCTGGTGCTAGTGTTGTGTTGACTGTCTGTGAAGGTATTCTGTGACATTCTGTGAATGTCAGCATATAACAATGTATATTTTAGTACATTGATTTATATGTATACTGCTCACCTGGATATTTTGTTGTGTATTTTGTTGTATATTTTATTTTATTTTATACAGAATTTATATCCTAGTTCTATTTCTATTTTCTATTTTGTATTCCTTTATAACTACTGTCGGCTGTCGGGCGTTTTGCACACAAGAATTTCACTCACTGCTTATACTCACGTGTAAACTGTGAAGTGACAATAAAAATACTTGAACTTGAACTTGAACAGTATGTATGTATGTGTGTATGTATGTATGTATGCATTTGGGTGTGTTATGATTTGTGAGCTCTTGCAGCAGCTTGGCCGTCTCAGACTTGCTCACCTCATAGCCCTTCAGCGAGGGACCCACCAGCACCACCGGCCGCATGGACGGAACCACGTCATAGGGTGGCACGATCTCCGTCTGCAGACCACATGAGGATGCACATACGCAGGATTCACAGTAGGACAACACGTACTGTAAAGGTGTATTTTAGCAATGTAGACAACATTTTAATTACAGTAGAGTGAGCCAAAATGCAAATGTTATGGAGGCTTATGCCACTTTAAGACCCATTGTGTTTCTTGGCTTTATATGACATTGCAACAAACGTACCTGTTTCTGCTTCTGTTTGGCTTTTAAAAACAAGAGAAAACAAACATTTAGCTCAACGTTTGAATTCCTACTTATTCCGACATAAGTTCAACAAAGTTTGATAAAGAGTTGACATGTCAAAGAATACATGCAATACAAGCCATCCAAGCCAAGACCAACGCGACCAGTCCACTAGTTTAGGATCTAGCTTAGAATCCCTCCATTCATTCAAACATAAAATAATGAAAGGACTGATATACAATAACTGTTTAGCACAGTACAGTGGTATACTGGCCATCGGGCCCACCGCGACAAATCCTGGTGGGCTGCCGCACCAGTGGGCAAGTGGACCATCAAAAAAATGCTGTATCGTTTTGAAGCCCCCTGTGTGCATCTTTACCGGCCCTCTCTGTGTTCCTGTCATTGATGATGCGCTGTGCATGCCCCGGCTCACTGGCCAATCACAACCAAGTTAGTTAATGCACGTTAACGTTCTGTAATTATACACAAGTAGCGCGCAGCAGTCAGATGGGCAAGGAAAGCCATGGACAAGAAAATGTCAAAAAAGAAAAGGTGGGGCCGAAAAAGTTTGAGAAAAAAAGAAGCAGGCATTAGAGGCACAGGCTTTCACATGTAAAAAGATGGACACACTCCTCAAGTGGCCAGGAAGGATATTCTCGTGGCCAGTGAGTCCCGCAATACACACACAGCAGCGCAGTGCAGGGCAGCAGAAATGACAGGAACACAGAGAGGGCGCTAAAGACGCACACAGGGTCGCTTAAAATGTTCCAGCATTTTTTGACGGTCCACCCACTAAACATTTGCTTATTTTATTTGGCTTGTTTGAAAATATGTATATATGTTAGTATATACATCAGTATATATGTTCATATGTAGGCCATGTTATGTTTTTATTTGAGGAACTCTTCATTGCATTTATTTTAGGACATCTTTTCATTTGTTTTCAGTAAGGAAGAATGGATGCATTTCTGGTGTTTTTCCTCTGAAAGATAATAAAAGAAGTAACAATAACAATATCTGGATTGTTTTTGAGTTAGGAAATGGTTGCAATATATACTTTGTCGTATAATAATATCTAATATAATCGTATAATAATAATAACATATGTAGGATGCCAAACCCCCCCTTGTGAAGTAATTCTGTGTCTATTGACTGTGTTAAGGAGTTAAGGGGTTGTGTGTTGTCTGTGCCTGGGAAGCCCTTTGAGACTAACTCTGATAACTGTAACTATGATGAAGATGACATGAAGTCAGTATGACTCTAATAACTGTGATTCTATGGCTATAATAACGTTATAATAAAGAGTTTAAACTAAAGCCCAAAGCACTTTCGGAATTTCGTTTTATATTTGTAGCGCAACTCATAAGAAAGGAATAAATCACGACGGGGTGTCATGTTATTGGAAAATAAGCTACGGTAAAGTACATCATTTTCAAATAAGGGGACAGAGACACCTGTGGTTTATTCCTCTTATACCACAGTTAGCAACAACGATTAGATATTAGTTACTTTCATCGACAACGTTATTTGATTTTTATTAAATTAATCAGCTGATATGAAAATATTCTTTTCACACCCTTGGAATGTTATTGACCTATCAGCATCAAGTATTTGACGATACTGTGGTATGAAAGAAATATAAATCATATTGTTTGAAGAGGGGCCATATTTTCCAGTTCGCTTAGGACTCAAGTCTATATTGAACGGCGATATAAAAAAACATTATTTTGCGTCTGTCCCGACACGGCCGTGTGCTCTGGGCTAAATAACTCAGCCAAAATTTCCCCAGCCCCTGCCCTGGATGAGCCTCCATCCATGTGTGCTAAATGAGTCCTGGGAGAAGGGCCTGGTGTCAGGAAGATGCCAGGGGGGGGGGGCAGCAGGGAGCCCCTCCCCTCCCACCTACCTGCAGATGGCGGGGTGGACCTCCAGCCGCCAGACGCAGCGTTGCCTGCCTTCCTGCCGAGCAAACACAGCGGCGGGATTCATTATCGCTCCGTCCCCTCGTGGCCCGAGTTAGAACAAGAGCACTTTCAAAAACACACACTGAACAACTCCAGGAACCACAACTGGTGATTTGACTGTTTTACTTTGTCCCCCGCGTTGTATGAACTTTGTTTGTACTTTCACGCAGAGAGAGAGAGAGAGAGAGAGACATAGAGCCTCTCTGAGCACTGATCACCACAGTAAGAGAGATGCATAAACATTGAGAGAGAGAGAGAGGGAGAGAGAGAGAGAGAAAGAGCGAGAGAGAGAGAGACAGAGAGAGAGAGAGAGAGAGAGAGACAGAAAGAGAGAGAGCAACAGAGAGAGACTGTTTCTTATTAAGCCCTCCTGTTGGTTTAACCTTGTGTCCCAATGACAACCATGTGGCCCTTGGGTGATGTCATGTTTAACAACCAGTCTGAACAGGTTGTAGAGCTAAACACAACACAGAGCATCCAGAACGTTTTCTTTTTTTCTGGTCAAAGTCAGTATCCCGGGTATCAGATGGCGCCTCGGCACCATGAAAGATGGTGAATAAAGCCCTGAGATCCACAGTGACGTGGTGGGATCACGCTGTCGGCATGCTCCACCAACATTCTAATTAAATGACCAAATTGAACAACTGTCACGCATTAGCAAGGGCTTGGCCACAAGCAGAGACCCCCTGCAGATGATTAACGGACACAGGCGGCCATTATGCACGGACAGGAAGGACATTGTTCACGTAAATATCCCGTTTGTTTGAATTCTTGTTTTAAATAGCATGATATTTATGTGCACACCTTAACTTGCTTAAGGCTAATATAAATAATAATGAACAATCAGATTGACGTTATATGTAACCTAATTCTATTCAGTGTACTGTTTACATCCCTCACTTGATTTGTGCTTACTTGGCAGTTCATCTTTTGAATAATGAACGCATGAATCTGATGAAGACCGGATTATTAGTACGCATGTGATTGGCCAGAAGGCTCCAGTGGGTGTGGCCTCTCACCTGGCGGCCTGCTTCTGCTCCTGCTTGATTAGTGCTAGTGTTAGTGCTGCTAGTGCTAGTCCTGGTGCTAAGTGCTAGTGTTACTGCTGGTGCTAGTGCTGGTAGTAGTGTTAAGTGTTGGTGCTAGTGCTAGTGTTACTGCTAGTGCTAGTGCTAGTGCTAGTGCTAGTGTTACTGCTAGTGCTAGTGCTAGTGCTAGTGCTGGTGTTACTGCTAGTGCTAGTCCTGGTGCTAATTGCTGGTGCTAGTGTTGTGTTGACTGTCTGTGAAGGTATTCTGTGACAGTGTGTGTGGTGTGTGTGTGTGGTGTGTGTGTGTGTGTGTGTGTGTGTGTGTGTGTGTGTGTGTGTGTGTGTGTGTGTGTGTGTGATATCTGGTAGGGCACAAAGTGATCAATAGCGCTACATTTGCTAGCCGTTATCCCATTAGCAATGATAGTAATTGCACTATTGCCTTGATGAAATTATAGCACTATAGCATCACAGGACTCTCAGATCCACTTTGAGAGAGATGGCATTATAGAGAAGCTCTCTCTCGCATTAGCTGATGTAGTCTACATGCAAGTAGTGTGAAATATAGGTTGTACAAGCACCGGGTATGATGTAACAACGTAACATTCATGACCTGGCACTGTACATGGTTACATTCTCATGAATCCTCTTGTTGCTGGTGTCCTGGTGGTGGAGGTGGACGTGTCTGTGGCGGCTGAGAGCCAGGCCCTTTGTTTCCTGAGCGCCTGTGAAATGTTTATGCTCTCTTACTGTGGTGATCAGTGCTCAGAGAGCCTCTATGTCAGCCTCCACACACACTCTCTCTCTCTCTCCCGCTCCCTCTCTTGCTGCTTCTATCTCTCTCTCATGCTCTCTATCTAGCTGCTTCTATCTCTCTATCGCTCTCTCTCTAGCTGCTTCTATCTCTCTATCGCTCTCTCTCTAGCTGCTTCTATCTCTCTCTCTCTCTCTTTCTCTCCTGCTCTCTCTCTCTCTCCCACTCTTTTTTCTCTCTCTGATGCGAGCTCTTTCTCTCTCCCTCTCTATCTCTCTTGTTCTACATCTCTCTCTCTCTCTCTCTCTCGCTCTCTCAATTCAATTCAATTTCAATTCAAAGAGCTTTATTGGCATGGGAAACGTACATTTACATTGCCAAAGTGAGTGGTAAATAAAAACTTTATTTATAAAGAACTAAATATAGACAGTAAAAGTAAAAAAAAATACAAAATATAAAAATACAAAAATAAGATAAAAGGAAAAAAGAAATTAGAAGAAATTAAATATAAGTGTTTTTACCAAAAAAATGAAATAAAAAGATATATATATAAAATATATATATACAGTATATAATAATAATACAAAAATACAAAAATACAAAGTAAATTATGATGATAATAAAAAGTGGCATTGACAGGAGGTTGACAGTCTTTATGGAGGTTGTATTCCGTTGGATGTCCTTTTCCTGTCGCAACAGCTCACGAATCTTGCTGCTGTGTTTGCACATTCCTGTACCTCGCCCAGCAGATATGGAAGTTTTTGGTTGTTTGTTAAGTTTTCAAAATTATTTTGGGTGTTTGAGATCTGTGGGAAGTATGTATCTCTAATGTCTTGGTATAGGTGGCAGGTTGTTAGGAAGTGTAGCTCGGTTTCCACCTCCTGTTGGGTGCAGTGGGTACAGAGTCTGTCTTCTCCTGGTAGCCAGGTCTGCCGGTGGCGGCCTCTCTCCACGGCGAGGCTGTGCTCGCTGAGTCTGTATGTAGTCAGGGATTTCCTGAGCTTGGGATCGGTCACAGTGCTCAGGTATTCTGCCGTTGTGTATTGTCTGTTTAGGGCCAAATAGCATTCTAATTTACTCTGTTTTTTGGTTGATTCTTTCCAGTGTGTGAGGTAGTTCTCTTTTTGTTTTCTTATAATTTGGTTTATTCTAATGGGGTTTCTGTCTGGTGGCTCTGCTTGGTTTTGTGAATAGAGTCCCAGAACCAGCTGGCCGAGGGGGCATCGCTCTAGAGTCTCTCTGTGGATGAGGGCTTTGTTATGGAGCGTGTCGGGCTCACTGTCTTTTAGGTGGTTATGAAATTTGAATGCCCTCTTTTGAATTTTTATTATTAGTGGGTATCGTCCTAATTCTGCTCTGCATGCATTGTTGGGTGTTTTCCGTTGGGTGCGGAGAATGGATTTGCAGAATTCTGCATGTTTGTCCCAATTTTGATGTTTGTCCCATTTAGTAAAATCTTGGTTTGCAAGTGGACCCCAGATCTCGCAACCGTAAAGGAAAATGGGTTCGATAACTGAGTCTAGTATTTTGAGCCATATTTTTATTGGGATGTCTAAGTTTCTTTTTATGGCATAAAAAGCCTTTCTTGCCTGGTCTCTCAGGTCGTTTACAGCTTTGTTGAAGTTACCTGTGTTGCTAATGTTTAGGCCAAGGTAGGTATAATTCTTTGTATTCTCTAAGGGAGTTGTATCGAGAAAGAATTTATATTTGTGTGGCTGGAGGCTGGGTCTTTTTTGGAAAAGCATTATTTTTGTCTTGGTAAGATTTACTGTCAGGGCCCAGGTCTGGGAGAATTTGTGTAGTAGATCAAGGTGCTTTCTTTGGTTGGAGACAGCAGCACCAGATCATCTGTGAACAGGAGGTGTTTGACTTGTGTGTCTCCTAGGGAGATGCCAGGTCCCTCAGATTGTTCTAGAGATTTCACCAATTCATTGATGTATATGTTGAAGAGGGTTGGGCTCAGGCTGCATCCCTGTCTAACCCCCCGGTTTTGGGGAAAGAAGTCTGTGTGTTGTTGGCCAATCTTAACAGCGCATTTGTTGTTGGTGTACATTGACTTGGTTTTTCCTCCAACACCGCTTTCCAATAGTTTGTACAGCAGACCATCGTGCCAAATAGAATCAAAAGCTTTTTTGAAGTCAACAAAACAAGAGAATAATTTACTTAAGAGATTAAGTGTTTTAATATAGCGAATTGGAATTTGAGGTCTGTGAATTTGATCATTTCATTTAGGATCCCGTCGACACCACAGGCCTTCTTGGTTTCCAGTGATTTTATTTTGTCTTGTAGTTCCTTTAGTGTGATTGGTGAGTCTAGTGGGTTTTGATGGCCTTTTATGATTGACTCTAAACTTTGTAGTTTATCTAGTAAGTGTTTTTGCTGTGTATTATTTTCTATTGGGCCAAAGAGCTTGGAGAAGTGGTTGACCCACACATCTCCATTTTGGATTGGTAGATCCTCATGTTTTTGCTTATTTAGGGTGTTCCAGTTTTCCCAGAACTTGTTTGTTTTTATGGATTCCTCAATAGCATGTAGCTGGTTTTTAACATGTTGATCCCTTTTTTTCCTTATTGTATTTTTATATTGTTTTAATGTTTCACTATAGCCTAGACGTGTGTTCTGGTTTTCTGGGTCTCTATGTTTTTGGTTTGGCCAGATGTAAAAGGGTCCTGTTTTGATGAGCTTAATGGAGTGGGTTAGTTCTGATTTGTACCATATTAGAATACCACCCGAGTCTCTTCCCTGTTTGATCCCTGTTAGCTTGGTGGATGGTACTACAAGTTCTCTGTAGTTCACCGGGCAGCCGGTGGGACCATCTCCTCTGTGCCATGTCTCTTGTAGGACAATGATATCTGTGTTTGCAATTTCTTTGTTGAAGTCTGGGTTTCTGCTCTTCATGCCAAAGGCAGTCGATCTCAGACCTTGTATATTCCAGGATGAAATGGTGAAAGATTTGTATTCCATTATTTACAGTGTTATTATTCCAGTGGTTTTAGGCCTGGACCATGATTGTGTAGAGCTCGCGGAGCATCTGGTGCATGCTCAGGTCACTGGGTGGGGCTCCACCTGGTGTAGGGTTGGGGCTTGCTCTGCTTACAGCCTGCGCGTACATGTGGTATGGAGGTAGCAGGGGGGAGGTGGGCTGTACCTGTGGTGCAGAATTGTGCCCGGTAGTTCTAGCAAGGTGTCCTCTGGTTGCAGCCGGGTGTCCTCTGGGTGCAGCCGGGTGTCCTCTGGGTGCAGCCGGGGGTCCTCTGGGTGCAGCAGGGTGTCCTCTGTGTGCAGCAGGGTGTCCTCTGGGTGCAGCCAGGGGTCCTCTGGGTGCAGCAGGGTGTCCTCTGGGTGCAGCAGGGTGTCCTCTGGGTGCAGCCGGGGGTCCTCTGGGTGCAGCCGGGGGTCCTCTGGGTGCAGCAGGGTGTCCTCTGGGTGCAGCCGGGGGTCCTCTGGGTGCAGCCGGGGGTCCTCTGGGTGCAGCAGGGTGTCCTCTGGGTGCAGCAGTGTGTCCTCTGGGGTCCTCTGGGTGCAGCCGGGGGTCCTCTGGGTGCAGCAGGGTGTCCTCTGGGTGCAGCAGGGCGTCCTCTGGGTGTCCTCTGGGTGCAGCCGTGGGTCCTCTGGGTGCAGCAGGTTGTTCTCTGGGTGCAGCAGGGTGTCCTCTGGGTGCAGCAGGGTGTCCTCTGGGTGCAGCAGCTCCTCTGGATGTTGGTCTGGGTGGGATGTCTGTCTCTCTGTTGCTCCTGTAGGATGTACTTGGTCTGCGGTTGAGTGCGATGTCCTTCAGAGTCTTTGCAAAAGTTGGGACTGTTGCCTTGAAGATGTGCACTTGGTCGTACAGACTGTGCAGTTCCAGGGTCGGGTGGGGTGCCAAATAGACATTTGCCTTCATTGCACAGTCTCTGGAGATTTGTGCATTTACCCTTTGGATGAAGGCAGGGTGGAAATCCCATCTGGGTAGCAGGGTAGAGATGACTACCTTTGCATTGATGAATGTAGAGGTGGCTTTTTCTATCACTCCCTTTACAGACTTTACCACCTCTTCTCCCTGCCTTCTCAAGTCATTTGTGCCGGTGTGGATTATGATGTGGCTGGGGGACCCCAGGTGGTCCTCGGTCAGCAGTTCCATGGCGTGGCTGGTGTTCCGGCACTTGAGTTTTAGAACTCTGTGGTTTGGGAAAAGTTTTTTCTCTTCCACGTATCTCCCATTTGAGTCCATGAGGAGCACAATTTGTGGGTTTACTGTGGGGTTGCTTTCTGGAGATCTGGGAGTGGGGTTTGATGGGGGAGGTCCGGGAGTGTTCTCTTGTGTTTGTGGCTCTTGACTTGGTGGTGCTGCTGTTTGGCTGGGACTGTGTTCTGGGTCTTGTTGGTCTGTTTTCCGCTCGTCTTTGAGCTTTCGCACCTCTTCCTGGAGCCGGCTAATCTCTTCCTGGAGCCGGCTCGTCTCTTTCTGGAGCTGGCTCGTCTCTTCCTGGTGCCGGTTCGTCTCCTTCTTCGAAGCCTCCTCCTTGGCTTTGAGTCTTTTCACCTCAGTCCAGAGGGCAGACGAACCTTTCTCCCCCTCTGAGTCACAGGGTGTGGCTTGGGAGTTGTCCTTGCTTTGGACTGTTGTCTGCCCGGATTGAGGTGTGTGGAATTTGTGTTCCATCTCCACTTGCTTTCTGTCCAGCTGTGTGAATCTGTCTCTCAATTCAGCAATTGTGTCTCTCCATTCAGTGAATCTGTCTCCCCATTCAGCGAGCAAGGAGGACTCAGTGGTGGGGGGTTGACTCTCTAGTGGATGTTCTTCTGTGATGGGCTTTGGGTGGGGGTGTCATCGCCAGTGTGGGTTTTCTTCTCCTGGGCTCTCTCTCTCTGATTTTGGAGAAATCTTCTTCAAAGAGACTAAGGTTCCCCTGGACTTTCACTGTTCCACTCTTGTAGAAGAAAACAGTGGCTTTTTCATCCTCATCATCTGGGTTTATTGTTAGTTTCTGCCCAAGACTAAAACCTCCTTTCATGATGGAGGGGTAGTGGCCGATTATGGCATCATACCATGCCTGGAGATTGTCAGTGTGGAAAATTAGGAAGTTTTTGTTTCCATTTTTCCGACAGTCTACATAGAGTGTCTCTGAGTTGTTCTGCAGGAGCTCCTCTTTGTGCTTTCTCCTTGCAGAGTCGTTTGTAATTGCTGCTGGATACTCAACTTGAATGGCTTCTGTGTGGGGTTGCATAGGGTCCAAGGAGTGAATACAAGCATCAGCATTTGTGGAGGGCCGGGCGTGGAGCTCTGCTTCCATTGTTAAGGTCAAGTACCCTTTTCACACCTCGGGGTTGCGTCCAACCAGGTCTATTGTCCTAGTAGACTTGGTGTCCAAGTGTTATATCCAAGATGATATCTTCAAGTTGTAAAGTGGTATATATTTGAGGACAGTATTGATATTGTTTAGTCTTTGGGTTACCTTACTTCTGACCAGCAGTGCTCCTTCAGGATCGATGTTGTTGCCAGGTGTGAGTTTAGTTCCCAGTGGAGAAACAATCCTTGAGTTGGTCCCTTTGTGAGTCCTTTCTTCAGAGGATCCGTTTCTGGTAATTGTGTCTAAAAGCAAGTTTTTAACTTCTGATTTGGATGTGTGGTGAAAATATGTTGAAGTTGGTATAATCCTCTTTGAGTCCCTGTAGAAATATCCAGGTATATTCCACTATGAAGGTATTTTTGTTTTGGTTTTACAACAAAAGTTTCAGGAGCTCAGGTGAGCATGACCTCTCTCTCCGGTGTCTAACTCTCTCTCTCTCTCTCTCTCTCTCTCTCTCTCTCTCTGGGTCTCTCTCTCTTTCCTCTTGATTGTGTCCACAGACGATGCTTCCACCCATCCTCTTCCTCGTCTCTCTCCTCTCCATCCCTCCATCTCTGTGTGCTGTGTGTGTGTGTGTGTTGGTTCTCCACCACAGACTGGGAGGAGGGAGAACACAGCTGCTTATGTTCCTTATTTCACTGAGCATCCACTTTAACATCCCATGCAAATAGTACGTGTGTGTGTGTGTGTGTGTGTGTGTGTGTGTGTGTGTGTGTGTGTGTGTGTGTGTGTGTGTCAGTAGATTGAACAGCAGTGTTCATGTTCGGTGTGCTGTATAGAGCATTATATGCACAGGGCTTGTGTGCGTGAGTGTGTGTGTATGTATGTGTGTGTGTGTGTGTGCGTGCGTGCATGTATGTGTGTGTGTGTGTGTGTAACTGAAGAGAGAGAGTCCTGGTCTCGGAGGTGCAAGGCTCATTTTTATTTAAGCTCGCTGTCAGATCCACTCACATCACCACCTCCACAATACAGAGAAAGAGAGCATGCATACACTGTGACAACCCAGACGAGAAGCAGCACCATGAACAGCGCTTCGAGCCGCCGCACGGCCAGGTAGTGGGCGGAGTCTACAGACTCCTCGGCTCCTCCCGCCCTAGCCAGCGGGAGCACAGCTGTTCCTACTCGGCTCAGTGGAGACAGCTGACGGCAATGAGAATTAGGAGGGACCGGATATAAAACCGGTGGGGTTGACTCCGGAGGGGGGTTGAGTTGGTGTGGGTTTTGTATGTACGAAGCTAACCTCATGGATTGTGTTATGCCCCGACCAGGACTGACCCCATACCCCGCGGAGCACGGCTACCCGGGAGGAGGAGACCCAGGACAGAGATCTCCTGTTTATTGCTACTGTGGATTGTAATTACCTGAGTGCATTGGGAGTGTTGGGAATAAACGGCCGCCACCGAGCCTTAACAGAGTGTCGTGTCTATTCCTAAGCGTCTCGCCTATGCCTCAACTGGGTTGCCACAACACACACATGTGCGCGTGCACACACACACACACACACACACACACACACACACACACACACACCCCTTCTTACTTAAACTCAGAGTTTCTCTGCTAAACGATCAGAATAGGTCCGGAAGATTCACAGTACAATGTGTGTGTGTGTGTGTGTGTGTGTGTGTGTGTTTACTTTAAGATGGGCATAAACTACAAGTGGTTATATGTGTTTGTGTTGGTATAAACTGCAGGGTGTGTGTGTAAACGTTCCTTTTCCTGTTTACCTGTGTTTCCCTAGGTAACAGACATGATGCAGAAGGCGTTGTTCGACTTCCTCAAGCACAGGTTTGACGGCAGGTGGGTATGACCGCCAGCCCGCCGCTTGTTAGCTCCAGTAAAGTCGCCGTCTGCTAAACCGCCGTCGGCAAACATCCGCTTTCCCTGGGATGAGTTTGGAAGATGCATTCATAATTCAGGAGCGCAGGCGTGTGAGTGCGGCCTGTGAGTGCGGCCAGTACCTATCGCTTACATGCTCTGAAAACGGTGCAAATCTTTGCACGTATCAAATGCCGCGGTCGATACAAGCGATTGATCCCGGCCTATTTTTAGGTGTAAAGTGATCAAGTGGTGGCGCTGAGGCAGATATGATCTCCTCTTCCTCCAGGATCTCCATCACACGGGTGACTGCGGACCTGTCCCTGGCCAAACGCTCGGTGCTGAACAAGAAGGCCATCATGGAACGCTCCAACACACGCTCCAGCATCGGTACGGGGCTGCTGCTCTGCTCACTGGGAAGCCAGCCTGTTGTGTTGCTCAGTGGACGCCTGCAGTGGGGTTGTAGGCTGATGGTTTGGGTTTAGATTTCTATGATTCTAACTCACATTAGTTTAGGGTTGTTATTGCCTCAAACCACAGCACTCAAACTCTTGAACTGAATGCACAAGCTCGAGCAGGCTGCAGTTCAATTTCTGACCATAGGGGCCAGTAATGAGAAGGAATTTAAAGGCAAATTTTTTGGTTTTGTTTCGACACAAAGCACTTGTGTTTATCATGTACGATTGTTTTATTTATGATTCCTTATCTTGCCATGGCAATGAGACTTTCATTGCAGAACTCATATCTCTCTACACCCTACAATGTCTGATGATGTGGTTCATTTATAACCACCAGAGGTGAACAAAGGTGACATTGATGTATCAAGTCTGTGCCAGAGAACATACAGCACTTGTTGTCCTCCTATATATTAACCAGGTCACCTCTGTTCCTCCAAAATGTGTTTTTCTGTGTGTGTGTGTGTGTGTGTGTGTGTGTGTGTGTGTGTGTGTGTGTGTGTTTATGCGTGCATGCGTGCGTGCGTGCGTGTGTGTGGCTGCAGCTGAGGTTCAGAGTGAGATTGAGAGGATCTTCGAGCTAGCAAAGACCCTCCAGCTGGTGGTCCTGGATGCAGACACCATCAACCACCCGTCCCAGCTCCTCAAGACCTCCTTGGCCCCCATCATCGTCTACGTCAAGGTCTCCTCGCCAAAGGTAAGGCAGAGCATGTACCACCATGTCATACTGGGCCACACATCTTGGAAGTAAATAGGACAATAGCTTTCTACAGCAGTGGTTCTCAACTGGTCTAGCCTCAGGACCCACATGTTTGTCTTTAGCCATTAAGTCACAAACCGAAAATAAAAGAAAGATTTACCAATATTGCAGTGATCAACAATGCCTTTCTGTTAAATATGTTGTATAGGCCCAAAGCACACGGTGCACATTTCGGTTCACATTTGTAGTGCTAAAAAAGAAGTAAAAAAAAAGAATTAGACTCATTATTTTCGTGGAGCAAACTAAAATGCAGACAGAGAATGTTGCAGGGCTGTATTTTTCCACTCGCTTAGTATAGGACAGTAGGAATAAAATGGAGGTGTTTTTGTTCAGCGCGCTCTCTCTCCCTGCTAATCTCTGATGTGTCTGCCTCACCTCACAGGTTCTCCAGAGGTTGGTGAAGTCTCGGGGGAAGTCGCAGAGCAAACACCTCAACGTCCAGATGATGGCCGGGGACAAGCTGGCTCAGTGCCCTCCTGTATGTACATTACCCCCACTAACACGTCATGATGATAATGAATAGGATGTGTAGGTACATTACCCCCGCTAACTAATCATGATGATGATGAATAGGATGTGTAGGTACATTACCTCCGCTAACACGTCATGATGGTAATGCATAGGATGTGTATGTACGTTAACCCTGCTAACACGTCATGATGATAATGAATAGGATGTGTACGTACATTACCTCCGCTAACACGTCATGATGATAATGAATAGGATGTGTAGGTACATTACCTCCGCTAACACGTCATGATGGTAATGCATAGGATGTGTATGTACGTTAACCCTGCTAACACGTCATGATGATAATGAATAGGATGTGTAGGTACATTACCCCCGCTAACACATCATGATGATAATGAATAGGATGTGTAGGTACATTACCCCCGCTAACACATCATGATGATAATGAATAGGATGTGTAGGTACATTACCCTCGCTAACTTGTCATGATAATGAATAGGATGTGTAGGTACATTACCCCCGCTAACACGTCATGATGATAATGAATAGGATGTGTAGGTACATTACCCTCGCTAACTTGTCATGATGATAATGAATAGGATGTGTAGGTACATTACCCCCGCTAACTTGTCATGATGATAATGAATAGGATGTGTCGGTACATTACCCCCCCTAACTTGTCATGATGATAATGAATAGAATGAGGGGAAGATCTGTGTGCTGCCTGTAGCATCCATAAAATAGTTACAATTTACCTAAATGACACTCAGGAACTAGAATGAGAACATCTGTTTGGTGCATAGATCATATTATTATTGTCATTATTTACTTATTTTATTGTGGTTATCATCATTTTTAAGTGTTTACACGACAAGAATTCATGTGCTAACATGTCAAATTTGGATGTGATGAATTTGTATACATTGACACATACTTTCTAGACTGTATTTGCTCTGATGGCCGACCATAGCAGCCGTACGTGGGTCTGGGCCACCGTGTCGGTGATTGGCTCTTCCCCCCGTCGAGGCGATACGCGATTGGTTCGTTATCAGTAGCATCATGAGTATTATTCCGTCCAGCTGAATCCTACAGCTTCTCTACTCTCTCCCCACTCCTATGATGTCGTGGTTAGGAGATGTTTGATGTCATCTTGGATGAGAACCAGCTGGAGGATGCGTGTGAACACTTGGCTGAGTACCTGGACATATATTGGCGTGCAACTCACCTTCCTGGTTCCGCCCCCCTTAACCCCCTATTGGACCAGAGCGTGGTGACCCCACCCTCAGCCAACTCCAGCCAACAGGTCAGTCGGATTTGCAAAGAATGTATGTACTGTATTGTAAAGTACTGAACGTGACAGTTTCTTGACTTGTGTTTTATGTTTTGCAGTTTTCTGAGACACAAGAGTTAATAGAATGATCACTTCCACAAGCATCGGTGAGAAAAAAATCTTTATTGCGCAGTTCACACACAGCGACGATAAATGAGGTTTTATTCTCCGATGCTTTTTACTCCTTGTAGGTGCCGTCTGTACTGTGACTGAGGTCCAGAGCAGCAGAATAAACCGTAGTGTGAGGTGACCGGGGATGGCCACCAGAGGGCAGCAGTCTCTCTATAGCCAGCAGCCACCACCTCCTCCAGGCATATCATTCTCTCAACATGGGGGGGTGGACTGTTGGCCTGTCTCCAGGGTGATGATGAGGATGAGGATGATACGTTGGAGGGTGAAGACTGAGGAGAATGTGAGAAGGTTGAAGATTTGACTACCGTTGCTACAAAAGCTTGGAGGAAGAGGAGGAGGAGGAGGAGTCGTGCCTCACTGCTGCCCCCTAGGGGAGATCTCCCTCCCTGTGTCTCCCACTACTGTGTGACTCAGGGTCGCTTTCTACCGCCACACACACCCACCCGGCTAGCACACTAGGACGCAGAGAAGCTACCACTGACGGACAGACGGACAGAGCGACGTACAGACAGACGGACGGACAGACAGACGGACAGACAGACGGTCAGACAGACAGACGGATAATGTACATACGGATGGACCAACTAGCATGCCACCTACACAAGCCATGGCCGCCCCCCGACCCCCCCCCCCCAGGCTGTGTGTGTGCTCACACACTCAGGGCGCACAGTCCCACACAGTGTGTGTGTGTGTGTGTGTGTGTGTGTGTGTGTGTGCACGTGCGTGCGTGTGTGCATGTGTGTGGTGAGTGGTGATATTTTCTTTTCACTACACCAGTCCAGTTTGTCTTCCATTTCCCACAATTCCCTGTGAGCCACTCCTCCCCGCCTCCTCCTCCTTCTGTCCATGCACATGTTTGCTATAAGGCACACTAGCCTGTAGCAGAGTCAACATACTCTCTCTCTCTCTCTCTCTCTCTCTCTCTCTCTCTCTCTCTCTCTCTCTCTCTCTCTCTCTCTGTCTCTCTCTTTCTCACACACACACACAAACACTCCAGAGTTAAATATTCCTCACTTCCATTTTATTTATTTATTTATTTTTTGTTTCAATTTGCTTAATAATTACTGTGACTACTCCTGTTTCAGGCTCCTGAATCTTTATTGCTGGTATCGCCGTCACTAATCAATAGGCATTACATGACAAACATATGCATGACAAGCACAAAGTTACAATTACAAGTCATAAGAGCATAGTGTTTCACGGCTTGCTTCGTTTAATTAGCATCGATTAGCATGTTAATGTGGAGGCATTAACGTGCTAATCATTTATCAAGGTAAACAGATTTAATTATGGAGAGAGACAAGTCTGGCGACATACACTATAATCTAGCCATATTTTATGATTTCTGTAAGAGAAATTTTTATTTATTTATAAAACAGCCTATTGTTTTTTAATGATCAATGGCAAAAACATTTCTTTATAAAAGAACATGCAAAGCAATATAATCCTATGTAGCCGAACTTGCTTGCAATTTCACTCTTTGATTAAACTATTTTAATCTTAACCACTGGGGAAATAATTCAGTAATATATACTAACCAGCACTTACGTAGAACCCTTAAAACTGTCATTGATATCAGCTGTTTTAAAGTCATTGTTCTGTGAACAAAAAACATTACAAAGAAATAGTAGGCCAACCGGAAACAATTAGAAAATGTTAAAACACATTAGATTAGATTGGCAAGGCATCATGTGTAACGGTAATACATAAACGTGTACGAGAGCACACGTTGTATTGAGCTGTGTGTTAATTTCTACATAGTCAAGAAAGTATTCTTGCATGCCTTACCACCAGAACAGCCTCCAGGGTCTGGCCATCCCGTAGCCTGCATTCCCCAAGGTAGCCCTCATGTCCTCCAACACAGCCAGGGCTCTGATGTCTACATGAAACCACCCATGTGTTGTACTGCTCTGCAAGAAACAGCAAGTTCTGTTCAACTAACATTCTTTATGATACATGATCCAAGGCCATAACACGATGTCATCTTGACGTATGAGAGGCCATAACACGATGTCATCATGACGTATGAGAGGCCATAACACGATGTCATCATGACGTATGAGAGGCCATAACACGATGTCATCATGACGTATGAGAGGCCATAACACGATGTCGTCATGACGTATGAGAGGCCATAACACGATGTCGTCTTGACGTATGAGAGGCCATAACACGATGTCGTCTTGACATATGAGTCACACAGGCCATAACACGATGTCATTGACGTATGGGCCAAACGGTATGACGTATGAGAGGCCATAACACGATGTTCATCATGACGTATGAGAGGCCCATAACACGATGGTCGCATCACTGACGTATGAGGATGTCATAACCAGATTGTCATCATGAACGTGATGAGAGGGCCATAACCACGAGTGTCATCATGGACGTATGAGAGGCCATAACACGATGTCATCAGTGACGTAATGAGAAGGTCATAACACGATGTCATTCTTGACGTATGTAGTAGGCCATAACACGATGTCATCATTGACGTATTGAGAGGCCATAAACACCATGTCATAAATGACGTATGAAGATGGGCCATAACACGATGTCATCATGACGTATGAGAGGCCATAACACGATGTCATCATGACGTATGAGAGGCCATAACACGATGTCATCATGAAAAGTTGAGTCACACAAACGGGAATGCTATCTGGCGCCCTCTGGTGGAATGTCCATGACTAGTTGGCTATTTGATGGTTTGGTAATAGGCTCTTAATCTTTAGGCTCTTTAGGCTTTGGTAGTTGTAAATTTTGTACAATAAAATTGCAAATACAATTAATATACCTGAATCAATTAATCATATAGACATACCATAAATAGTTCAATAATGTCATGTTCAATTCGAAAAGATAGCCTATTCATTATTTGTTTATAAATCAGCATTCATTTGGTCATGCAAACACACAAAAATCACACATTAAAGCAACTGGCTGACATAAAAGTTTAGGCTTAATAATTATGCCACATATAAATATTAGAATGTATGTGCATGGAATGGCATATTTTATTCTTCTAAAAGAAGGGCTGTTTAGGACCATCATCACATTAACTTTTTATGTCATACTTTGGAGCAAATCTACTATATAACCAATCACAGGTAAACATTATCATTACGACTTTCACGTTATTTGTACATATTGTATATTATTCCACGTTCAGTTCTTCCTTTAGTATTAGAAAGCAGAAATGCTGACCAAAGCAATTCATCCGCAGTAGGCCTACACGATTCACTCATCAAAACCTCAGAAAGCATGTATTTTATAAATGTATATTAAACATTTTCAGTTTTTCTAATAATGCACTGTAATGATTTGCGACCACCGTCGACCTGCCAACACGGACTTACTCACGCTGTCTTCTACCTTCAACACTTAGAAGACAGCTGACACACAACCACTCTCTAAGCACAGTCCCCTTAATTGTAACAGAATCAGCTGCTCTTGTCGCTGGAATTTGAAGTACAAACTTTGGACATCCAAAGCACAATATTTTAGCTATTTTAATAATTTCACCTTTGTTGATTTTGGTTTTTACATGCCTAAATTCTGTATGCAATACAAAGTCTAACATTGACAGGCACTAGCCGAGACTATCAAGATATCTCTTCAATTATGTTGAGGTATAATTGCACTACTTGCATTTGTATGTCTGATATATCTATAATGCAATAAATGCACCAAATGTAATGCTGTAGCCACCTCCAGTATGCTGTCAGGTCTGATGTCCAAAGGTCCCCATGGTCCAAGAAAAAATGTTAAACAATAACCAAGTATGTCATTAAGATGTGGCTCGATGCATATATTGTCAGGAGTATATTGGAAAGAGGTTAACAAATAAACATGACATTTTACTAATGCTTTTCTCTGCGTCTTGTTTTCACAAGTCCAGGCCTTTTTTTTTTACGTGTTGCGATTCAATAATCTACCACTAGATGGCAGGAAAGATATCTCTTTGGAACTGAAGCGTTGAAAAAGAATGTGAGCATATTAGGGTTTAGGCCTAAAAACTGTAAACTATAAATGGTTTTTGGTTTTTTTCTGTGTTTCTACTTGGCTCTGGTTGTCACTCCCCTCATCACAAACTGTTATTTATTTCATGCTAAGGCCGATCTGTTTATTTGAGAAACGCGTTGGCAGTCAGCTGTCATGATTCGGCTGTCCAACAACACGAGGGATGGGAATCTTAAATTAAATCTCTGATGTTGGCATATAAAACCATCTGAGAGCTAAAATAGCTCTCAGATTGGTTAATACAGGGTTTGATTGTTCACATAAATACATAGAAATCTATGCTTTTTTGTTGTTGTTTAAAAGAATCAATGAACTGTTCTTGAATACAAAACAGCTGATGTTCAGTTCAGTTTAGTACAATGTAGATAAGCCCATATCTCACAGTCTCTGGTTCAACTCATGCTCTATTTCCATTTCTAATATTCCTCTCTGGTCATTTTCTTTCATGATCACCCCCATCTGTTGTATGGGCCTGCTTTAGCTCTTGGTCAGACACGACTCCCTCTCACAAGGTAACATATGAACATATTTCCCGTTGCATAAACAATGGACAACTTTGCATGCCTTCCTTGGGAATTACAGATGAATCTCATGGGGACACCATCTGCTAATGAACTGTAAATGAAAACAGCCAGCCCCACACCCCCGCCCATCCCCCATATCGATCTATAATCCGCGGAAAGCATCCTCCATTTGTCCCAAACTCCCCTGTTAAAATAACACCACACCAGGCTGTCACTCGGGTTATGCTAACAAGCCACACTTTATGCAAACTGAGTGACTGTGAGCCTTTGGGTTTCCAGAGGTCAGCAGTCAGAACTCACACCCGCTACCTTAACACCCCCCACCCCCTCCCCTACCCCAGCTCCAGTGTGTCGGCCATATTGGAAGGTGTCGTTTCATGAAAACTGATTATTCACAGCCACCTGTCTGTGCCTGTCCCACCATGAGAGAGAGAGAGGGGGGGGGGGGGGGGGGGGGGGCAGAGAGAGAGAGAGAGAGAGGGGGGATCAGAGAGAGAGAGAGCGAGAGAGAGAGAGAGAGAGAGCGAGATGG
The DNA here is from genome assembly GCA_002895965.2 of Coryphaenoides rupestris. NCBI lineage: Eukaryota > Metazoa > Chordata > Actinopteri > Gadiformes > Macrouridae > Coryphaenoides > Coryphaenoides rupestris. The sequence goes on from PIJE02000001.1 coordinate 724,083, forward strand.
AGAGAGGGGGGCGGGACGAGAGAGAGAGAGGGAGAGGGAGAAATGGAGAGAAAGAGAGAGACGCAATGCAGGAGCAGAGAGCTATGCGGCAGGGCTAGGACAACCTGAAGGGGTGAGAGAGGGTTCAGACCATCCACAAACCACTTCACTCAACTCTGGTCGCCATCCACCCCTTGTAGGCTCCTGGGTGTGTCACTGTGGGCATCCTCACTGTTCGCCGTGTGTTGCTGAATATATTCCTGCTCTGCACACTGCGTTCTCCAGGACAGACTACAGAGGTGAAGAGGAAACATATAAAACATGATTGGCTGATATATTACAATTGATTTGATGGTGCTGGGAATAACAAAGGCCCAGGACCAACAGCATAGATGGGAAGATAGGGCGTTTTGCATAATTACATTAATTAGTCTGCAAGTGGATAGAGGCCTGGCTAATTGGCCTTTGTTCCTGAGATCTTATCGCTCCGCCACAAAACAACAAGGGTGCATCCCTTTGTTGTTCTCTCCCCTGGCTAACAGTAGTGACATTTGACGTGACCCCCCTGTGGGCGGGCCTTGGCGAGCAGCCTATCAGAGGGCTGCTGTGGTGTGACATCATTGTGTCTCTGTAGCACTGAATACCAACACTGACACAGGTAATCAGATAACCTATAGCGTAATCACAATGTGTGCACCTTTACACACACTGTGGGCCCTTAACCAAGTGGGTTCTGTTTCACACAGGATGTGGAAATGTGAATATCACAAGTAAATAAAATAATCTCAAAAATAATCTCAAAAATAGTGAACAGATAATAACACAAGAGAGAAATAAATAATATTGGCAGTTTATCATTCCCCCCTTCAGAGGGGAATGCTATTCACACTTAATTTAAGCAAACAACCTGGTCTTGTGTGGCTGCCTAACGCTCTCATTGTCCTCTGCTCTGCTATTGATCTCGGGGGCCAACTAATCTAATCTCTTTACTCCTCATTAGATTTGTAGTGAGCCAAGCAACAATTGACTTAAGTCACACATCTTAAACCATATCCAACTTGGGTTAATAGTTGCATAATTGCTGTAAAGTTCTGCCAAAAATGTAGGCCATTGGTAGAATATGTATCCAAAGTTCAGAATTTATAAGAAGTAACTAACCACTAATTTATAGTCATAGTCAATTTATAGAGGCAAAACAATTGTCAGATAAGATAGAACTTTATTAATACCGAAGGAAATTCTTGTGCCAGGTTGCATAGCAATACAGTACAATAAAACAATAGAGAAATCAACAGAATAATAAATATAAACTAACAGATTTACAAATGTACAGACAAAATATACAAATATATTGGCAAGATAATATATTCAGACGGCAAAAACAATTTGTCATAATTGAAGTGTAATACTGTGATAATAATAATGGTAAGGGGACGTATTGCACATGATAGAAAGAATATTAAGAATATTGCACATAATGTTGAAAGTATAATTTATATATATATTTATATATATATAGCCTATATATTTATATTTTATATAAGAATAACTAAACGTATAATGATGTTATATTGGTAATTGGTAATTCTTTCCTTGTATATAATGTTTTAACCTATATGTTACAGTGTATGGTTGTAACCAGGACATTATTCCTCATGATTCCCAGGGCGGAGCGGCGGCAGCGCGGCGGTGGAACGCAGCGCTCCCATTGGCTGCGCGCCGAATATAAAGACGCGCAGTGGCAAGTTCAATCACGTCAACTGCGGGCATCCTCCGAGACCTGGACGCTGCACAGGGACGCTTTAAACACTGACTTATTAGGCCTATCTTTTTTTTCCTCAGACATATACACACACACATATATATATACACATCTCCGCAAAGCGTTGGACAATTGTTATCACCTCCACAATGAAGGAAAGGAGAAATACCCAGCCGCTGGTTGTGAGATGTAAACTGGTTCTGGTGGGAGATGTTCAATGCGGAAAAACGGCGATGTTGCAAGTCCTGGCTAAGGACTGCTACCCAGAGGTATGTGAACATCCTAGTGCGTTCTCAGAACTAGATGCATATAGGCTGGCCCATGTGTGTCATCTGTGCATCTGCGATTATGTTGCGCTTAAAGTATGCGCCCATCGCTACATATCATCTATTCTTTTAGTAAAAATAAAAAAAAAAGCCGAAATCTATTCCACGTCATTTGCAGGCAGGCGCTTCAATGCGGATTTTCTACACTTGCTCTCAGTTTATTATGTTTTAGCTAAAGTGCATGCTTATTAAAACAATGGAAAATATAACCGTTCATCTCTGCAGCATCGATTAACTATACAGGCATAATCATGTGTCTAAAGCATGTTTAGATCCGACGTTCCCACTCAATATGTCATATATATATATATCTATATATAGGCCTATGGTGAGCAGAATGCAATCGATTGCTTTCAAACTGTTCAAGCACGGATGTCATGTTTCGATGTAAAGCTATACGAGACGATGGGTCCCCTATAGCACAGTACAGCCCAGTGTGTGAGGATGACCTCTGTACTATAACGACTCCCCAGACCTACGTGCCCACGGTGTTCGAGAACTACACCGCCTGTCTGGAGCTGGAGGAGCAGCGGGTGGAGCTCAGTCTGTGGGACACGTCAGGTAAGCTGATTATTTCTGAGTTCTATCATATTTTCATATCATGGAGGTGCACGTGTCTGCAGCACCACTGCTGGAGCGATGCACTTTGATCTAAGGGAGGGGGGGGGGGGGGGTCCTCATCCTGCTCCTCCTTCTCCTTCTCCTCCTCCTCCCCCTCCTCCATCTCCATCTCAGCACCATCAGCAATGTAGCCTACTCCATTTAATACCGCTATCACTTTGAGACGCAAAGATGTAGACCTACAGAAAAGGCTATAGACCTTCATTTTGAGAGAAATGACATTATTTCCCGTTCACAGTTAATAGACAGAATGGAATCCATCGTCCAACATTCAGTAATATTATTGGCTGATATATATAACAGTTCTAAGTCCATATGAATAGACTGGTAAAGGCTATGACTATGCATCACAGAGCTACATACAGACACTCTTTAGCTGAAAGATTAACTTATTATAACTTCTGATACTTTTGATTATTGAAGTGTATTTTATATAAAATACTGTTTAATGGTGGACTGATGGAATACTTTTAACATTGTCTGAATTTTTTTTCCACCACTGCCAGACAGTCACCAAATGACAATTCTGAGAATCCATGGTGTTTATTCCACAAAATTCCAACGCATTGTACCAACAAGTAAACCCAGCCCGACCAACTCCCACTCCCTCGCATTATCTTGTTGACGATGCGCTGTCATCTACGCAGAAATAAAGAGGATTGGGCTTTGCCTCAGCTGCTAGCACTACTGCTAAAGCTGTGGCCCATCTATAGCCCACATATTCATATTAATGCTTCTATATGTGGAAAAACAGGGTCAATGTGTTAGGGAAGTCCTCCCCGAGGGTCTCTGTGTGTGTGTGTGTGTGTGTGTGTGTGTGTGTGTGTGTGTGTGTGTGTGTGTGTGTTGACCTGGATACACTGCTGCAAAAAACCTGGGTCTCCAACAGCACCTGTTGGTCTGTGCTCAACATGACTCCATCCTCCCTCTGCTGCTGGATGTGTGTCACTCAGCTTCACTAGGTCATCCCGGCTGATTAAGTCAAGCCGGCAATAGCTTATGTGTGTGTAAGTGTATGTGTGTGTGTGTACATGTTTGTGTGAATGTGTGTGTGTGTGTGTCTATGGTAAGCATACTGACATTTTAAAACTCTTATTAAAGGGGAAGTGATCCCAGTGATTTTTGTTTTAAACATGGTAATGTATCTTATATGATCGTCAACATATATTAGCTACTGCATTGTGTCACTGTTACGAAAATATCATCGTCATTTAAAGAGAACAGGAGTTGCCAGTCTCTGCCAACCCCGCCAATGCAGGGGTGTGCCTTTTGTGATGTCAAAGTTCAGACACACATTGACATCACAGCACATCACATGCTGATGTCAGTGTCCAAGAGAAAATTAAGTTTCTTGGACAATGAACACAGTGTGTGTTGCATTTCATATACAACATCACTCATTACATAACAATAACAATACCAGCTTTGAAAAAAGTATCACAAAGCTGGCGTGGGTCATAACCATGGGAATAACTCACCCTCCCCCCCCCTTCCTAGAACTCTTAGCCTAAAATAAATGTTTACAAATCTC
>PIJE02000001.1:733301-805985 GCA_002895965.2 Coryphaenoides rupestris
GGAGGGGTGGGAGGAACGCTTGATGCAGACGGTGGATTCCAAGGCTGTTGCTGTGGAAACAGAAGGACCGGTGGTATTGCGCACGGCGCAGAGGATTGTGTGTGTGTGTGTGTGTGTGTGTGTGTCTGTGTCTGTGTGTGTGTGTGTCTGTGTGTGTGGGGCTTACTTAAGGATTCTAAACATGAGTGGGAGCGCCTGCCTGCCCCGCGTCCCACTCTCTCCACTTGTGTAATCTACTTCTAGAGAAGAGCAAGGGGGTCTCTATACCACCCATACCCCCACCCCTGATAGTGATGGAGCTGATAGGGTGGAGCAGGGAAAGCAGCACATTATGGCTCAGATTGAGATGTGATACTTATCAACACATAATCCCTGCCTCTGTCGCTCTCTCACAGTGTCTCTCCCTCTCTCTTTGCTCGCCTGACACAGTCTCTTCAGTAGAATGTAAATACATGAATAAGTGATATGAAAACATACATTGCATAACCACAGAACAACACACAGTGTTTCACCTCCTTGAGCAAGTCCCCGGAAGTCACGTCACCAAGGCCTAATTCAAATAATCTGTGCTGCCCTAGACCAGGGGTGCCGAATACGTCGATCGCGATCGACCGGTCGATCGCAAAGGAAGTCCGGGTAGATCGCATGCCATTAAATGAGATGTTATCAATCATTCTCCCGATGACATTTGCCACTTGATTGACGTACAGGGCAGTCATTCTGAGATCTCGTCTTTTCTCGTCTTGTCGGGCACGGTGGCACAGTGCTTGCACTGCTGCCTCACAGCAAGAAGGTCCTGGGATCGATTCCCGCCTGGGGCGCTATTAACTGTGGGGTGCCCAGGTGGGTGATCTCCCGGCCTTTCTGTGTGGAGTTTGCATGTTCTCCCCGTGCTCCGAGGGGTCTCCTTACGGAGTAAAAAGAACCCCAAATAAAAACATGTGAAGATCGCCTCTCCTGTCCACATCCCTGACCAAGCTGTGGACGTACAACCTGGAGCTGCTGGTCCCCGGGCGCCGTTGAGTTGGCTGCCCACTGCTCCTGCTGGCCGCAGGATGGGTTAAATGCAGAGGACAATTTCCACGGGCCACCCTCCCTGCATGCGTGTGTGTGTTTGGCGGCCACCACTTCCCGCTGTGTGTTGTGTGACCAATACGTGTGGATCAATAAAGAGATCTTCTTCTTCTTTCTAACACACGGATCACCGCGCATGTGCAGTCAACCGCGTTGTTGACGGAGGGTAATTTTGGTTTGGTCATTTTAAAAGTAGATCGCAAGTTGAAAAAGTGTGGGCACCCCTGCCCTAGACCTTTAGCGTTAGCTCTCTCTGCGTCTCCCTGACCATAAAGGGACATTTTCTTAGCAACATGAGAGTGGACAAAATATGCTTGCTTTATGCAAACAGGATTCAAGCATTAATAATTGGAAGGTTAATAGAACAAGTTTTATAATGGAACAAGTTTCATAAAATTCACAGGCACTGAATTTAGCATAAACATATGCTCACACAGGTGAAGCATGTACTGATATGCTCACATCACCCCTCATGGCAACACAAGCACATGAAATGGAGCATGTAATGTACAACAGCAACGTTGGTCAGCTAAATGTTCCATTACTTCGGTCATGTAATGTATGAATTGGGCTTGAGTTTACAATGTTGTCGTTTAAAACCAATACATTTAATTCATTCCGCCAGTTACTCACTGGGCACGGTGGCACAGTGCTTGCACTGCTGCCTCACAGCAAGAAGGTCCTGGATCGATTCCCGCCTGGGGTGCTATTAACTGTGGGGAGCCCAGCTGGGTGATCTCCCGGCCTTTCTGTGTGGAGTTTGCATGTGCTCCGCGGGGTCTCCTTACAGAGGAGAAGAACCCCAATTAAAAACATGTGAAGATCGCCTCTCCTGTCCACATCCCTGACCAAGATGTGGACGTAAAACCTGGAGCTGTTGGTCCCCGGGTGCCGTCGAGATGGCTGCCCCTGGAGGGGCAGCAGGATGAGTTAAATGCAGAGGACACATTTCCACGGGCCACCCTCCCTGCATGCGTGTGTTTGTTTGGCGGCCGCCACTTCCCGTTGTGTGACCAATATGTGTGGACTAATAAAGATGTTCTTCTTCACTGAATGTCGATTGTCTGAATGAGTGTCGTACTATGCATTCATTTGCATAAAGTTAACTGAACTTGTCCCATCCAATAATACTTTTTTGCGATGTACACATGTGTTAATGCAGCAAAATACAAATTTATGTTACCGCATTATTATCAGGTTAACTTTGACAGCCCAAACATTGAGTTGTAATATATGTTCTCTGCTCTCTCCCCACTGAAGGTTCTCCGTACTACGACAACGTGAGGCCTCTCTGCTACAGTGACTCAGACGCCGTGCTGCTCTGTTTTGACATCAGCCGTCCAGACACCGTCGACAGTGGTCTGAAGAAGGTACGTCTGGAGAGCCTTGTTTTAGAGCCTGCACATTTTCTCTCTCTCTCTCTCTCTCTCTCTCTCTCTTGCTCTCTCTCTCCATTTCCATTACTATCTGTGATTTTATTCCAACATCATTTTTGTTGTAAAAGTACAATTATCTGATATCTGAGTGTTTGGCAAGATACGCAATGATTTGGTAGGATGGTGAGGTGGTTAGGGTGTTTGACGAAAGGCACTGGGTGCGTTCCTCAATGTCCACAGTCTACCAGTAGGTGTCCTCGAGCAAGATGCCTAACTACCTGCTCCCTAAAGGTTGTAGGTGTGCATCTGAAATCACTGTAAGTCGCTTTTTGATCTGCAACTAGACTAAATAGTAAATAGTCAAATGGTCCGAGTTAAGACAAGTTCAAATCAGAAGGGTTTAAAGTCTTTTGTAAAATCTGGGGAATCCAATTGCTTGGGTGTTAGCATGAGAAACCCACTGATGTCATCATGTTCTGTGTCAACAGTGGAAGACTGAAATCCTGGACTTCTGCCCCAGTACACGCATCCTTCTGATTGGCTGCAAGACTGACCTGCGTACCGATGTGTGCACACTGATGGAGCTGTCCAATCAGAAACAGACCCCCATCACCCATGAGCAGGTCAGAGAGAAATACATTCTCAGGATCCCCTGTAATTCACATTTTCGATAAACTTAACGTAGATATTAACTATTTAAATTATATTTAAACAAGCACTAGGGAATTTCTACTGCCGGCATCACCGAATATAACCTATCCACCCATGACTCAATCAACCGCCCAAAACAACATTTATTTCTCTATCAATTTGATCCGTGAAGTGAAAATATAACATTTATATTGACAATAGAAAGGCTACTGTGCAGTCTGTGTGGTTGGTGGCTGGTTTAAGCAGCCTCACCTGGCCCGAGTCTGACTAAACTCTGGGTTGGGTGAGACACTTGTGGTGCTTTGTCCAATCAAGTCACACAGGTTAAACCAGCCATCACCACACACACTCAGGAACATGTTATCATGGTACCGCCTGCTAGATCATGGTACCGCCACATAAAGTGGTCACTTTAGGTGGTGTGTGGCAGGATCTGCTGCTACAGTAACACAGTGCAACATTAACACATCTACCTGAAGACCTCCTAACTGTCTCTCTGTGTGGACGGTGCTCTGGTCCCCAGGGCTCAGCCATGGCCAAGCAGCTGGGTGCGGAGGCCTACCTGGAGTGCTCCGCCTTCACCTCCGAGAAGAGCATCCACAGCGTGTTCCGCACGGCCGCGCTGGCCTGCATCAACAAGCTGCAGCCCCTGCCCAAGTCCAGCCCCACCCGCCGCCTCTCCAAGAGACTGCTCCACCTTCCCAGCAAGTCCGACCTGCTCTCCTCCACCTTCAAGAAGGAGAAAGCTAAGAGCTGCTCCGTCATGTGAGGGAGGGAGGGAGAGACCCTCGGGTTGCCCTCTCCCAACATCCGGCCCATCTTCCTCCCCCTCTCCCCCCGCCTGCCTCTCTCGCCTCTTTGGGTCTCGGGACGTCGGGGGTGGGGGGGGGGCGGTGGGCACGACGGCTTTACCAGGGAAACACGTCTCCCTGCTGAAACCGTCCCCCACCCCCCCTCCAGGAAGTGACCAACCATCTCAGCAGCGATGGGCACGCCGTGGTCCACTCGCTCCTGAACTGTCCAGCGCACATCCATGGGTTTTTTTTGTGTTATCTTGCTTTTGATATTGACATCAATCAAGGTTGGACATCCTCAAGCTATGGTTTTCCTTCTTTTAAAAAATGTTTTTTATCATGGTTCAGCGTCTCCAGGCAAGTGTTTTGATTTTTGTCCCAATGTTGGGAAAGGTGCAGCGCACAATGTTGAATCTTGTGACGTAAAGATTCAAAAAACCCCAACATGCATCTCTCTCTGGCCAGCTAGGAATTATTCTCTCCAAACACTAAAAACAAGCCTAGCATGAATACCAGGCATTTGGAAAAACCATTAGTATCCCTCGAACCGTGCCCCCATGTGCTGAGATACAGCCTAGATCACCTGTGTGCTCGAAATAGCTCTGCAAAGACACACAGGGCTTCGGTGATGAGGTACCGGGGGGCGGTTATGGGATGTTCCGCGGCGGCAGAGAGAGAGAGCTATTAGATAAAGAACCATTCCATGTCTCATTGTCTCCGCGGTGATGGGAGCTGGGATATGAGGATGAGTGCTATTAGTGTCTAGACGGAATGAGGACCTGGATGGACGGCCGCCGCTGTGTGGCCCCGCCTCCCGCTGGGACTGAAGTGAGGCGACGCTGAAGTGATTGTGTACGTATGGACTGATTGGAGACAAAAGACACGCGATAAGTCCTCTAATCAGGTTTCTTTAGTGGTGGGGGCTTGAGGAGGAAGGGGGTCCTAGCGGGACATTTTAAATAGCATGCGTTGGAGATGGGTGAGGGGGGGGTGGTAAAGATGAGGAGAATTAATGCTTTTGTTGTTTCGTTTTGGGGTTTTTTGCCGAATGGGAAGCAAGCGTTTGATGCCAGGCTGTCCAGTGTTGTAATTCACTCCTACCAGTCAGTCTTATGAGACGTTTAAAAGGATAGGTCGCGGGTGCAACACTAACCAGACCCATGTCAAACCATGATTCAAATCTGCTTCCCAGTTTAAAACATTCAAACAGAAAGGACTTGTGTAGCATTGCGCTGTTGGTTTGTTAACAGTGCTCCAGTTGTATGCAGTTTTTAAAAAGATGCCTTTCGTATCTTGTTTCACGGTGTCCATTCAGATGTTTTGACAAATATGCCTGTGGGTTTCTTATCTTGTTTTTGTTCTTTTGAAATAATCCAATGTAGCACTCCAGACCCCTCTTCCAAGAGGGGTCCTTTAATTTAGTCGTTCAGTTGATAATCAAGTCCATCGATCGACTTCCAATGAGCAGCACTTTGGGTGACCTGACTGACGGAGGAAATTTGACCCATTTATGACCTTAAATCTTGAGCTTCATGGTGGCATACTGTGTGTGCGCAGCATTGGCTCCTCCCTATGCTTTGAACCATCAAGCAATAAAAACGATTTAAGTGCTTGTGATGCAAAGTAAACCCGTGTGGCAATAACGATGCAGCTTTGTGATAAACCTCATCATGCGACAGCACTGATACACAACACACCCCACCGAGCGCTCACACCATCTCCGCTGTACAAAGAAGCTGCTAATCTGTGTTTGCCTCGTTCTCTTGTTCCTGTGACTAGCCTCTGGTGTGTAGAGCCGACCAGGACCATGTTGTGTGCCATGAAATAGATCTGACTTTGTGAGTACTGGTGAACAAGTGTTACTTGATTTTTGAGATGCTAGACTTTGCTATTAATCATAATTAAGAAAAAAAAAGTTGAGGCGTCAATTAGTTCCGGATTCATTTCCGGAAGTAAAGCCTTCCGGTCTAAACGACTCGTTGGCCATGTTGACCTTGGTGGCTTCTTAGATTAGGACCTTACTTTGGAAACTGTTGTCAGAAGTCTAACAATCAACGTGAGAAAAGGGCTAGTGAGAAAGGGAAAAGGAAATCCGTAGAACAGGAAATCAACAAAAATGCACAGGCTGGCCCTGTCCAAAGAAAGCTATTTTTCCATTGTTCGTTTCTCAGTTTACTTTTGTTTATACTCTTGTATTTGGAAAGAAAATTGACATAAGTCCAGGTGTATCTGAGGCGCTGGTAGTGTGGTGGTGTTTCTCGGTGTATTCTGAGGCGCTGGTAGTGTGGTGGTGTTTCTCGGTGTATTCTGAGGTGCTGGTAGTGTGGTGGTGTTTCTCGGTGTATTCTGAGGCGCTGGTAGTGTGGTGGTGTTTCTCGGTGTATTCTGAGGCGCTGGTAGTGTGGGTTTCTCGGTGTATTCTGAGGCGCTGGTAGTGTGGTGGTGTTTCTCGGTGTATTCTGAGGCGCTGCTAGAGTGGTGGTGCAGCTGTGCTCTGCCCCCCGGTACACAGATGGACACAAAAGTGCTGATTTGCACAAAGGCTTTCAGGCCACGGTCACAAACCAAATTCCTCTGCATCGCCTAGCAACAATTCAGCATCGGGGAACTGGGACTAGCTCTCGGGGCTGGTCGTGCAGATAATAAATCATGTTTAAAAAAAAAAGAGTTGGCTAACAAGCAAACATATATCCAAAACCAGTACAGCTTCAGTTATGCTTTTATTGCCTGGCTTGATGAAGAAAAAAAATGTATCCTTTTTTTTTGTTCTTTGGGTTAGCAAGCTTTTGTTGGGCTCCGGCCAGGTGGAGGGCGCGAGCAGCTCTTGGACCGCTGTGTCAGTTAATATGCAGCCTTTATGTTGTAGTCAGTGTGTGGTACAATGGTGCAGTCAAACTCCTAAGCATGTCCTATTAAACTTGTATGATTGTACATACCGTATCTTGTTTTATAATCTTTGTAAGACATCTTTAAGAATGTCACATGATTCCAGTTGTGGAAGAGGAAATGTCGATGTGAATATTTATTTCATAGCTATTTTTTGCCCTTTTTTTGTTGATATGTTCTTTCGTTGAAATTCTATTTTGGACATTCGACTTTTTCTTCTCTTTTTTTGCAGTGTTTAATAAAGCTTGCCCTGTTGGGCACTATTGTCCATCGTTGTTTTATTTATAGAATTGCTTGTATCATAGACCATATGTTCAGTGAAACTCATTTGTTTTTTACTATTGGCTGTTCCTCCTCCTCAATTAGGTTGGAACCACACTGTAATCCTGAATCAGTCTACAACTGCTCAGTTCAGCCAAGCCATCTTTTTTTTTACTTTTGAATTTTGAGTGCCAAAATATTGCCTATTGAATTAGGCGATATTTGAATTAGGCACTTTTTCTTTCAAACAAAGACCCAAATGAGTTGGTTTTGTTACCAACATGCTATAAACATACAGAACATAGAATTCAATACATCAGATAATCTGAAATACAGTAGAAGTGTGCACCTTTCACACCTTTGCCATATGTTTTCAATGTACAGCAGCTAAAGTTCCATCAGGTTGACCATATTCCCCTTCTATTTCTTATTGATCTATGTCTGGGTTCTTCATTCCCACACTGTCCTACAGGCCATCATCAGGACATCGTGGTTTCATCACCTCTGGGACTTTAGGCTCCACCTTTCCACAGAGAAAGAGATGGTGTCCTCCAGGGCCAAGGAACTCCATCCATAGTCACCACCATCACCAGTGCCTTGACACCGTCAGGGGGAATCTCATCTCCCAGCAGACTTCATGGATCCATCGTCTCCATGAAGAATCATTTTGATACTGGTCTCTCCCTGATTGTCATCTCAAGGAAAAGATCAAAGTGAACTTATCAAAGGGGGAACATGTGTCTCCAATCGGTTGCATCATTGCTGCAGGAGTCCGGGAGCCTTCCTGTGTGTAGGTCCATGATCAAAAGCCTGAAGTTGGGCCGCTGTAGCTAGGCCGCTTGTCAGAAGGTCACATGGAGGCCGGGCAGCACTTCATCCCCTGGGCTCCAATCACTGTCACACGAGATCATGAACTTGAGCTCCTTCATGGCCGGGCGCTCTGGGGTGAAGGTGCCTGCCACTGAACAGCATGCAGCGGTGTGCTGGTTAACCCATAACCACGTGATCCCTAATGGATTGTGTTTCATTTTCATGAGTTTGGGTTTAACATAGCCCACTTAGCGCTAGCCACTTTAAATCAAGCAAGTTACATTTAAAGAGTGCTTGGAAAGTGTACTTAGTCAATACATTTCCATTCTCTGTATGTAATGGAACATATTCGATTAATTGTGGAATGAGTTTCAACAATTTGTCGGCAAATCACAGGTTTACAGACAAATGACAGATGAGCAAGGACATACTGTACATAAATAAGCAACAACCAACAGCAACAACAGTGTGTTGTGACACACTGCAGGCCGCGACGGACTTGTACAATCATACAAGTCCAGGGTTCCAGGGTGGCGGGTGCTGCCAAGTGGAGCACCTGCCACCCTGGAACCCTGCACCTGCTCCTGGGTGTCAACCTGTCACCCTTCTCCCTCTCAGCTGTCTCCACCACATCTGGTGAGGTGTGTGAGCATGGAGGGTAGGGTAGGGTGGGGGTGGGCTTTCATCATCCCAGCTGTACAGTCTCTGAACCTAGGCAGATGTCAGGGGTATGTGCCCAAGATCCAACCAGACAATGAAGTGTTACTGTGTGTGTGTGCGTGTGTGTGCATGTGTGTGTACAGCCTGCTTAGTGACCCGGAGCCCCCAGCCCGGGTCTCAAGTGGTTTGGTTAGATCATCTAGTTGAGCACCGATGTGTTATTTTTTGTGGGGTTTTTTTCTCTCTTTTTTTTCTGCGGTTCCAATGTGATAGTTATTACTAAGATAAGACAAGATAAGATAAGATAGAACTTTATTAATCCCGAAGGAGATTCTTGTACTATATGAGGATTATGAGATGGGGCTGACATGATAGCAAGATAGAGCACTCCAACTATGTGCCCACCACCCTAAAATACACTTTATAGCACCAAGGGCATCCTCCAACATCCTGACGTATAGAACCAGAGTAGATAGAAGAGGTGATTACCCGCACCACACTGGGCGTGCCAGGAGGATATGCAAATGCTGCACATATGCCGGCGGTTATACTGAATGAGGCCAACATCTGGGCAGGCGTGCAGAGTTTAAATAGCCAGTGATCCATGGCGTGTACCTCGGGGCCCGCAGACAGTTTGCGGAGACCTGGCATGGGGACACGGCCAAGCCACCCTCAATAGGGTTTACTCTGCCTTTTGGTGAAGACGCGTCCCCCTGGTCACGCCATGAAGAGAGAGACCTCTCTGCTTTTGGTTGATGTCACGTGTCAAGTCAAGTCAAAGTGTTTTATTGCCACATGTACATCACAACACAGGGCCATTCTGAACACTGAAACTCTTGTGACATGGAAGGCAACGTAGGAAGTAGCAACGGGAAAAAAAAACACCCACACAGACATTTAGATAAATATACTGTATATATATAGAAAACGGCACAATATACATAATAACGACAACACAATATGCATAATAACGATTACAAATGTTTTAACGTAACAGCTGTTTTAGAAAATGTAGGAATGGGGAATATAGCCCCTACATCCAGAAGTATTGAATATTGAGTATTATAAATGTAAGTAAGGGCAGATGCACAAGTGAGGGCAGTAGTAGCAGAAATATGGCATATGGCATAGAATAGCAGAAATATACATAATAAGATAAAAGAATCAGAAGCATATGCATCCAGAGTATTTAAATATAGCATATGTAACCAGAAGTAATTGAATAATCTGAATATTATAAATGTTATAAATGTACATGGTGCACCTGTAAAAGTTAGTGAGGGTTTTTGCAGACATGCCAAATTTCTTGAGTCTCCTCTTTGATGAACACACAGAGGAACTTGAAGCAGGAGACTTTCTCCACTTCAGCTCTGTCAATGTGTATGGGGCACATCAACGGAGCCCCCCTGTCACTTCCTGAAGTCCACAATCATCTCTTTAGTTTTACAAACGTTGAGAGAAAGGTGTATTGCCCTGGCCAATTCCCTGACCTCCTCTCTGTAGGCGTCGCATCATTGTTGTTCAAGTTCAAGTTCAAGTATTTTTATTGTAACTTCACAATTTACACGTGAGTATAAACAGTGAGTTAAAAACTTTTTGTGCAAAACGCCCGACAGCCGACAGTAATTATAAAGAATACAAAATAGGGTAAAACTACAAAATAGAACTATAAATAGAATTCTATATAAAATACGTAAATGAAATCTAAAATGAAATGGAATATACAGTAAAATATCCATACACATATAAATCGATGTACTAAAATATACATTGTTATATGCTGTATGCTGACATTCACAGAATGTCACGGGATACCTTCCCAGACAGTCGACACAACACTAGCACCAGCAGTTGGCACCAGGACTAGCACTAACACCAGCACCAGCACTAGCAGTAACACTAGCACCAGGACCAGCACTAGCAGTAACACCAGCACAGCACTAGCACCAACACTTAGCACTAGCATTTAGACATTGATGCCGAACTTGTTCAGCAGCCTGATGGCCTGACTGTGGAAGCTGTCTCTGAATCTGCTTGTGTGGCACTTGATACTGCGGTATCGCCTGCCTGACGGTAGGAGTGTGTACAGTTCGTGGCTGGGGTGGTTATTGTCTTTAATAATCTGTTTGGCCTTGGCCACGCACCGCCTGGTGTATATATCCAGGAGGGAGGGAAGCTCACCTCCAACGATGTACTGGGCCGTCCGCACCACCCTCTGTAGTGTTTTACGCTCCAGTGCGGTGCAGTTCCCGTACCAGACGGTGATGCATCCTGTAAGAACACTCTCGATGGTACAGGAGTAGAATGTTCTGAGGATGCAAGGGCACATGTTGAATTTCCTCAGTCGCCTGAGGAAATACAGGCGTTGTTGGGCCTTTTTCACCACGTGTGTGGTGTGCGTGGTCCATGTGAGGTCCTCGGAGATGTGCACGCCGAGGAACTTGAAGCTGCTGACCCTCTCTACTGCAGCACCGTCGATGGAGATGGGGGCGTGCTCTCCTCTCCGCTTCCTGTAGTCCACGATCAGCTCCTTGGTCTTCTTGACGTTGAGGGCGAGGTTGTTTTCTTGGCACCACTGTGCAAGTGATCCAACCTCCTCCCTGTAGGCTGTCTCGTCGTCGTCGGCGATCAGACCCAACACTGTCGTGTCGTCAGCAAACTTGATGAAGACGTTGGAGCTGTGCATAGCCATGCAGTCGTGGGTGTACAGGGAGTAGAGGAGAGGGCTCAACACGCATCCCTGAGGGGCTCCAGTGTTGAGGGTCAGCGGCTCTGAGGTGGTGCTGCCCATCCTCACCACCTGGCGGCGGCCCGACAGGAAGTCCAGTATCCAGCTGCACATGGTCGGGTGCAGGCCTAGACTCCTGAGCTTGGTGTCGAGCTTGGCAGGAACTATGGTGTTGAACGCTGAGTTGAAGTCCACAAACAGCATTCTCACACAACAGTTCTTCCCCTCCAGGTGAGAGAGGGCAGTGTGAAGTGCCATGGCAATGGCGTCGTCGGTGGATCTGTTTTGACGGTAAGCAAATTGCCATGGGTCCAGCGTGGCAGGCAACATGGAACAAATGAAGTCCTTGACCAGCCTCTCGAAGCATTTGCTGGCAATCGAGGTGAGGGCTACAGGTCTCCAGTCATTCGGGCAGGTTACCTTGGGGTGTTTAGGGACAGGCACGATGATGGACATCTTGAAGACCTTGGGAACAACAGCCTGGGACAGGGACAGGTTGAAGATGTCTGCGAAGACTCCTGCCAGCTGGTCTGCGCATGCTCTGAGGACGCGCCCCGGGATGTGGTCTGGGCCCGCCGCCTTCCGGATGTCCACCCGCTTGAAGGCTCTGCGCACGTCAGCCTCTGAGATGTTCAGCAGGCTGGCCTCCTCAGGCAGCGCTGACTTCGGCGGGCTGCCGTTCACGTCGAACCGGGCGAAGAAGGTGTTTAGCTCGACAGGTAGGGAGGTAGAGGAGTTCTCTACACCGCTGGTTCTCCCTCTGAAGTCCGTGATTGTCTGTAGCCCCTTCCACACACCCCTCACGTCGTGGCTCTTGAATTTGTCCTCCACCCTGTTCTTATACTCCCGCTTGGCAGAGCCGATGGTCTTGCGGAGGTCGTAGCGGGCTTTCGTATATTCCACCATATTCCCAGAGTCAAAGGCGGTGTTACGCGTGCGGAGTGCGGCGCGAACATCGCCATTAATCCATGGTTTCTGGTTGGGATAAATCCGAACCGACTTAGTAGGAACAACATCATCTATGCATTTCTTGATGAACCCGGTGACTGAGGACGCGTACTCACTGATGTTATTGTCCGACGCGACCCGGAACATATTCCAATCCGCGTCACCGAAGCAATCCTGCAGCATAGACTCCGATTGGTCCGACCAGCATTGGACCTCCTTCACAGCGATTGGTTGCTGCTTCAGTCTCTGCCTGTAGGCGGGGAGTAGTTGGATCGAGCGGTGATCTGATTTGCCGAACGGTGGGCGGAGGAGGGACTTGTAGCCGTCCCGGAAGGGGGTGTAGCAGTGATCCAGGATTCGTTCGCCCCGTGTGTTGCTTGTGATGTGTTGGTAGAACTTCGGGAGAACTTTCTTCAGGTTCGCCTTATTGAAGTCCCCCGCCACGATGAAAGCAGCCTCCGGGTGAGCCGACTCCTGTTCGCTGATAGCCCCATAAAGCTCCTTCAGCGCTATGTCCGTGTTGGCTTGAGGGGGAATGTACACAGCAGTCACGGTTACTGCTGTAAACTCCCGCGGTAGCCAGAATGGTCGGCACATAAGCATCAGGTACTCCAGGTCCGGGGAACTTGAGGGTCTGCACATGACTTGAGGGTCTGCACATGACTCTGGTTGCACCAAGATCTATTTATCATGAGACAGACCCCCCCCTCCACGATCTTTACCGGAGAGAGCCTTTGTTCTGTCCGCGCGGTGGACGGAAAATCCTGTCGGCTCGATGGCTGAGTCGGCAACCCCCTCCGACATCCATGTCTCCGTCAGGCAGATGATGCAGTTCTCCTTAGTTTCCCGGTGGAATTGGATACGAGCCTGTAGCTCACATAACTTATTGTCCAGAGACTGTACATTAGCCAGTAGAATGGTGGGTAGTGGAGGACGATTGGCACGACGTCTCAGCCTGACCAGCACGCCGGCTCGCTTCCCTCTCCGTCGGCGACGCCTGCGGCTGATCGCGCCTAAAATGGACGGAGATAATCCAGCCGCGACTCCGGGCGGGACGTCCGAGTCGAAAGACTTGAAAAACTCCGGTAGGCGGCGTGCGACTGTCGTTCTAATCTCCAGAAGTGTACAACTGTCGTAAGTGAACCCTGCTGCTAACTTCTTGTGCAAAGGTAGTCACAATTAAAAGAATGTTGGTGATGAGACCCAGGATGGTGGCTTCGTCCGTGAACTTAACTGTGTAGCCACTGTGTTGTTCTTTTAAGAGCTCTCCTCACGTCCGCCGTGGTTAAGGACAGAGTGCAGTCGTCCTGGTACTCAGCTAGCCTCACTGTAGGAGTGGTGTTGCTCACCTCAACAAACTGTGCATAGAAGGTGTTGAGCTCATCGGGGAGAGAGGCGACAGGCTGGGTATCACTGATATTTCTCACTTCATAGTCTGTGATGACTTGCAATCCACACCACATGAGTCTGGGGTCAGAGCTATGGTAGTTGGACTCCAACTTGTCCCTGTAGTCTTTTTGCACTCTTCTGGCATCTCTGGTGGCGCTCCGAAGATCATATCTGTACCTCCTCAAGGTACAGATATGATGTTTTAGTCGCTCTAGGTTGGGAGGAGAAGATTTGCATAACATTTAATTAGTACATTTTTCATTGCTTTGTGAGAGAAATTAAATGAGTATCTGTGTAATAGATATTATATTATGTTTTTATAATACAGTAGACATAATCTTTGATTCTCAACTAATTAAAACAATATTTGCTCTACTGGAGAAGACAGCATCGCAGCTTGTAGTTAACAGCAGATGGAATGCATTTAGTTGTAGATATAATTAGTCATATACATCTGAACAAATAACTACAGGAACCACAAATTACAGACACTGATGTTACCTTGGATAGGATGGCTTCTGCAAGCCTCTAAAGTGAGCCCCATTAGAATAGCCATGGAACAGTACAATGTACAAACAGTATGAAACAGTACAAAGTGTATGAATGAGTACAAACAGTATGAAACAGAACAATTGCTATGAAAGAGTATAAATGCTATTAAATAGTAACCACCTTGATGCTAGCACAAAATGCTAGCAGAGGTATTCTGTGACTATGTGGGTTTTTCACTCTTAAATACACGCACACACGCACGCACGCACACACACACACACACACACACACACACACACACACACACACACACACACACACACACACACACACACACACACACACACACACACACACACATACACTCACACTCACATTCACACACACACACCACACACACACACAAACCTCATTCACTACTGCTCCTGCTGCAGTAAGGGAGCAGGCCAGCACATTAATCCAGAGCCATCAATTTCCAATTCAGCCAGATTCACTTCGCTCATAAAAAGGATTGTAGAAGGAGCTGAACAACACATAAATGTTACTTTATGTAGGCCTATATGTACATAAACTACTGTACAAGAAGAATGTGTGTGTGTGTGTGTGTGTGTGTGTGTGTGCACGCGTGTGTGCGCGCACGTGTGTGCGTGCGTGTGCGTGTGCCATAAACTCCATAATATATCTCTTAGAATGTTTATATGCTTATTCATCACTCTCATCATTGCTAATGAAATCGCAACTCTCAAACTTTTCCTCTGAATAATCTCAACTGACATTTACAACCACACATTCCTTTTTAACACCTGATTGGGTGACCGCTGACCCAACAGCCACATTATTGGCTTATTCTCTCCCCCATGAATCTCCTGATTTCCTGTCCACTCTACACATGAGATCATGCAGATGTTTGTTTCCTGTTGTGCAATGCAGGTCACCGCCGCTCCAAACGCAGAAGTCTGCATTCCATGTCCCTGCGTTCTCCAGGACTGGCTTTAAAACATATCTGGAGGGGTGCGTTCAAGCACACAGAGCGGGAATGGGATGAGTAATTGCTGGTATATTTTAATCCCCATCCACTGTAGTGTACACCAGCGCGTCTCTTGGTGCACGTTCACTTGCTTTCATCCCAGGGAATAAACCAGCTTCATTAGTCCGGTTCACTTGAGGAAGCCGAACAGATAATAATAACAACGTGTGCGGAGTGAGTGTGCAAATGTGTGTGTATGCCATGGAAATATTAAGGTTTAAATGTGCGTGTGTATGTGTGTTTGTGTGTGTGTGTGTGTGCCTTAGTGTGCATGCCCGTGTATGTGTGTTCATGGCAAATGGACGGCATTTATGTAACACTTCTCCCATCCCCACAACCTATCACAGCTCCTTCCAGGTAATTCCCTCCTCCTCCTCCTCCGCCCTCGCACACGCCCACAGCCATGCGCAGTGTGACAGCGGTGTGTGTGTTGTTAACCATGCGAGGAAGGCAGCTACCAGCTCACCCCGACCAATTAGGGGTCAGTGAGTTTCGTCGTGCCGCCTTCGGCACTCTCACCAGGAGGAGCAGAGGAGCGATCAGCCCTCAGGTCTCCAGATGAGATGCTGAGGCTCCAGTGAGCACAGCATACCCGGTGCATGCACACACACACACACACACACACACACACAGCCGTGTGCACTGTATGTTCTTTATGGTGCATACAGTATATAGTAATAACACAGACCAAGCCACTGACATACAAGAATCCTCCCCCAACACGCATGCAAACACACACACACACACACACACACACACACACACACACACACACAAGACATGCACACACTATGCAGCACTATTGGTGATCGCTAGGCAACTGCACACAAAGACAGGGGCGTGCTCTGACGTGCATAATGTGACAGTATGAACGAGAGAGGCGGGAAGAGCGATGGGCTACATTGCACACACACAGACACACACACACACACACCCACACACACACACACACACACACACACACACACACACACACACACACAGACACACACACACACACACACACACACACACACATAGACACACACACACATGCAAATGCAGACAGGTGCACACACATACATGCACAACCATGCACACATAAAAGCACACACACACACTCATATATACAGTATATTGTATATAGAAATGCAAAAACACACACACATGCACACACACACACAAACACACACAAAAGCTTTCACACGCACACATAAAAGCACACACTCACACACACACACACACACATGGTTTTGTAGGCATGCCAGACTCGATACAGGGCTCTGGGAGCATGGCCTGGCTGAGGGCTCCGCCTCTTTGTCCTCCCCCATCCTCCTCCTCCCCATGCTAAACGCTGCAATAATAATACCCACAATACCTTTCACCCACCTTTGTTTTCACCCTACCCTACGGTCCGGTGGGGAGACATATGGTGCCACTGTATTCAAATGGTATGTGTGTGTGTGTGTGTGCGCGCGTGTGTGTGTGTGTGTGTGTGTGTGTGTGTGTGTGTGTGTGTGTGTGTGTGTGTGTGTGTGTGTGTGTGTGTGTGCTGCACACTTGAAATATGTCCTTAAGTTCCCTGGGGCGATGTGCACAGAGGAGGAAAGGGGAGGGGGGCAGGAGGAGGCGGAGGAGGAGGAGGAGGAGGGGGTGGGTGGGTGAGATGGAGGTTAGGATTACAGAGGAACAAGGGCCAACACAGGGCTACTGCAGACAGCACTCTCCCTCTCTTTCTCTCTCTCTCTCTCTCTCTCTCTCTCTCTCTCTCTCTCTCTCTCTCTCTCTCTCTCTCTTTCTGTCTCTGTCTCTCTGCTATCACTCCCCAGCACACAGGGAACCATGGCTACGGGCTGGAGCATTTGCCTAGGCCATCCAAAGAGAGTGTGAGAGGAGACCCCACCCAACCACCCACCCACCCACCCACCCACCCATCACAATGTGATCTAGACCACTGGGACCCGCCCACTGACTCCGTCACTCTGCTCTGGTGGAGGAGAGAGAAAGAGAGAATAAGAGACAGAAAAAGAGGGGCGGGGGACAGAAAGACATGGGAAGGGGGCGTAGGAAGGAGGAGGCGATGGGGGTGGAGGTGAAGTCATGGAGGTGTATTAGCAGGCCCGTGGACCCCAGGTCTCTTTTCCCCCGGACCGCCCTATTTAATATTCTATATTTGAGCTGGAGTTTAGCCGGCACTATCGGGACGAGGGGATGCACCAGAGAGACGTTTATGGAGTACTAGTGAGTCATGTCAGTGGTGTGGCGATTAAAGAGCGCACCGCTACCAGGGAGCTGAGGCGGCGACGTAGATCCGTAGTGACACCGGGCCGTAAAAGACGTAGCACTCAGGAATATGCGCCGTGTGAAGGATGCTCCTGGATACACTCCCACACAACACGGGGGGGTGGGAGGTGGGGGGTATGTGGGGGGAGAGTGAAGCATGGAGCTGCAGCAGATTACATAAGAACTGCATTAGAAAGAGGGTGTTCTTGCTGTCGGCTGGCTAGCTGGCTGGCTGGCTGGCTGGTTGCATCCTAGTTCCTCACGAGGAATTCTGCTGCAGCAGAGGAGCTCTGAGGGGGTTGACACTGGCAGGCTCGTTATCCTCCCAAACCAGGATAGGGTATCAATATAATGATTTATTAATGCATATCTGTTTTTTATTGGTGCTCCGCTCACTCAATGTGTTTTCACTGCTTTGTTGTCATGACGACAGCATGGCGGGTATAAACCTAGGGCGTGTGATAAGGGTCCTATTTCCCATCACGTCCCCCCTCTAGCTGCAGTTTGAGGGATTTTGCACACACACACACACACACACACACACACACACATACACTATGGAGGAGAGGACGGAGGCGAGAGCGGAGGAGTCTGCCTCCGTAGTATTCTGACCAGCATCCTCCTCTCTCAGTTGCAGTTAGAGGCACTGTGGCACTGGCTAGAGATTTTAACCCTTTGCAGTGAATTCCTAAAACGCAAATTGACCGGATATGTCATGGTTCTCCATGTAGGGGAAATATGGAGGAGATGTCAAATGTTTAGATCATAGTAGAAAGGTGGTAAATAAAACTATATGAAGGGAAAGCACCAAGATTAATAATTCAAGATGCAAGAAGTTTATTTGTCACATACACATACAGGATGTGCAGTGAAATGAAAAAGTGGCGATCCTCAGCGGAATGTGCAACAGAACAATACAAATATCACAGATTGAAGGGATCACAATCAGAACATCCACAATATTTACAGTATTTACAGCAACAAGAGCAGCTTTTTTTTTAGGAATGAGAAATATGATGAAATAAGAAAATAAACAGCAAGGCATATAAACAAGTAGGCATATCAACAACAAGGCAATATAAAACATGTAGTAACACAGTTAAGCAGTAGTGTGTGTGTGCGAGAGTGTGAGAAACAAAGCTTGATTGGCTAAAAACTATTTTTAAATTGATAATACCACAGAAAAAATGGATTCCAATGATGTTGTAATACATGTGAAGCACCACCATAAGACAGAGCCTTCCATCACATTGGTGGACAGACCCCCTATCGTGTGATCACATAACTCGTAGTCATCCTACACAACACAACCCTCCACCGCACACCCGCCCCCTCTCTCCCCCCGTCTGATTTTGACTACATATACTGTACACTACAGAATCTGTGAGAAATGTATAAAATACTTATAGCTACATCTTACATCAACTTACATGAACTTGGATGTCAAAATACCCCAAATAAACATTAACATTTTATTGGTGTCTTAGGACACAGGAATAGACATTCCGAGCGATCTTAAGCACTTAATATTGTTATTTTTTTATTTTATTGTTAATTATTATTAGTCTCCATTTAAAATAGACTAACATGAGGCTTGTGTTGGAGCATTAGTCAACCCACAAGCCCACACTCCACCGGTGATACCGCTAGCTTTGTTCGTCCATCCTACACCTTGGCAAAATAACTTATAGCTGCACGTTGCTGCAACAAAAAGCTATTTCCAGAGCGAGAAGAGTTACAGTGTTGGAGGTATTTTGGACATCGCACAATAATTAAATGTATGATGCTGCCACAACACGAAACAGTTGTATCTGTTTGTTTTAGCTTCTTTGTTTTTTTAAGAATACATATAATGTTAGAATACATATTAAACATGATGCTGCTTTCTCTCCATGACAATTCCTCAATTTCTCAACGTTGTTTACATCTAAACTGATAGCATCTTAGTTTAAAAAATAGGTCCATTTGTTTTGTGTAACACTGATAAAACAAACAAATTAAAATGAGATCTTAAAGGTGAGAGAAAGAGGACACACTGCTACTGAATACCACAATGCACTGCTATCGGCATTATAGCGATGATGAATTCGTGTGCAGCCGATGCAGCGACGCTTCGGTGCACCATGCAGCATTTCCAGTGCCACAACGTATCAGGCTTTTGGATGCAAAATCTGCAGGCCTCTGGATGAGAGGCACTGGAGCTTAAAGGTCTGTTCATATGAAGGCTTTATTAATGGCTTCATCGCCTCCACACAAAAACACACTCTTCTGAGACACTAGGGGGACCCTTTTTTTATGATGCTAGCTTTCAGCTGTGAGGAGGAGTACAATAGGCATGTGTCCAGGGCAAAACATATCAGATCATCTGAGGACTATATCTGAGGAATTGTAACATCTAAACATGCATGGTGCATGAGAGAAAAGTGTTGTGGGGAACAGAGTTGGTCGGGGCTGTGGTAGAGCACAGACCAGAGACCTTCCCTTGTGGCGCACCGTTGAGTTGAGGATAACTCGAACAATGTTATTTTATCGGATATATCTTTTTATATATTGAGCAGCCTCCAATGATCAAGCATTACTTAACGTGTTTCCACTTTAAAAAGCCTCTAATATCACTATTTTCAAATTTCTACTTCTTTTTTTTCATTCCTTTATGTTTGAATAATACACAGTGGGATAATTCACAGTAGGATACTGACATTATTTGAATACAAACAATAATTTGTATTCAAGGCTTGCTTATTTTAAATGAATCAATATGTCTGTAGCTGTGTATTGCTGATTTACCATGCTGGTGCACTAAGTCCCTGTGGCTGAGTATCACAAACATATCATCACATGCTCATACCTTCCTTCATACGGTGGCTTTATGACGACAACTCGCAGGTGCTTGGTGCTGGACACTATTTCCATCTCTCTCCCCAGTACAGCCAGGTACTCGTTCTCATATCGTGGAGACAGTGAAGAACAGCGTGTGTAGGGACGCCTCCAATCTCTCTGTCTAGCCCAGCCAGAGCACAGCCCCCAGCTCTGCCACCTGTCCCCAGAAGTGACGTGTTATTAAGGAAGACAGAGGGTCTCTTCTGCTAGATTGGGCAGACAAAAAAAAATCATCACATCGTAGCCATGGCCATTCATAAAACCACAAAAATGGTGAGACACATTATATATACATGTATATCCCCAAATTATTATTAATGAACACATGCACTCCATACATTTACATACTGTGTAAACAGAGATCAAGGACACAGAGGGAAACAACAAGTAGAAGACGTAACGCAGGGCACCCACACAGCACCCTCACCACGATGCTGCAACTGCTGCTGCTGCCAAGCCAACAGCCGGGGGCAGGGAGAAGCAGGAGAGTATAGGAGGGGCAGAGAGGAGGAGAGAGAAGGAGTAGATAGGAGCGTGAAGGGGGCAAGGAAGGAGACGTTAAGGAGCAGAGAGGGTGATGAGGAGAGGAGGGGAGAGTTGCTGTGGGCTGATCTGCTTCTGCAACAGAGCGATATTGTTTGGTGATGCGATGCCTCCACAGGGTCCTCTGGGCCTATTATTCAACAAATAGATACAACACCATTGGTTTGATTTGTTTTTTAATCGCTTCTACTGACTTACAAGCAAGACTCAATCAGAGCTTTATTAGTCTTCTAGACGTGACGCAACGTGTGGAGGGGTATTCATCCATCCGTCCTTGTTGATGGAGACTTGAAGCCGTTGGATATTGGAGCTCATTACAGTGAAGGCAAGAGGACGCCTGGACGCCCTGCACCTGAGTAGGCAGGAGGCTCCCTGACCACACTGCTGCTAGCCTGCAGCGGAGGGGATGGAGACAAAGGCAGAGGGAGGGAGAGAGATATAGAGAGAGGGAGAGAGAGAGAGAGAGAGAGAGAGAGGGGGCGGGGGGGAGACAGCTAGCAGACAGTGTCATGGATTCCCCCCACAGCCTGAGACACTCTAATTAAAGAGCACAGTGGGGAGAGGGGGCAAGGTTCTTCTGTTTTCACAAACGCTCTCCTAAAAAACCCACAATACACTTACTATTATGATTATTATTATTACACAATAAAACGTCCCTGTCCCAATCCCTAAAGGCAACAATTCAAGGACAACCTGTACGCAACAGCAAAAATAGTATTGAGGTCAAATGAATACAAGCAGCGAGCCAAACCTCGATCCCTTCTTCGAAATCGTGCTCCCTGACTCATCACCCTCATCATCATCATCCCCATAGTCCTCACCACCCCGACTGCAGACAGTGAGCTGTCAAATAAAATTTACATGGACGCCTGATTATTCCGCCCACAACGTTACTCTACATAATCATTTTATACATATTTATCATGCTGGGTACATTTCAGGTGCCCCCCCCCCAGCCAGCCCAGACGGATGTCAGTGCAGGAGATATGCCTGTGAGGACAGAAGTGCAGAGAGTTGCACAAATCAACCACCCCCCCTTATAGGGTTTTAATGGAGCGCCTGAACTCTGGAGACTGGATACTGTGCCACTGGCAGGCTGGCTGCTAGCGTGCACCACCCAAAGCACATGCACTGGGGGCCAATCATGAGAGGAGCCATTGAAATGCATTGGGAGTGATGCTTTGGAAGGGGGTAGGCACACTGCATGAATAAAGGCAAGCACATGGATGGATGGGTTATGAAAATACATTCCCTGACACTACTTCTGCTCTAAAGTAGCGTGTGTGTGTGTGTGTGTGTGTGTGTGAGAGAGAGTGAGGAAGTGTGTGTGTGAGTGTTTCTTTCTCTCTCTCTCTCTCTGTCTGTCATCCATTCATACAACACAGCAGCAGATGGCTACCACAGAAATAGGGACACATGTAAATGTATATATTATATGAATAAATTGAATATATGTATGGCTGGAATAAAGTAAAGAAGTAAATGAATTGATAGATGGAAGGGCAGGGGGTGGCGGAGGAGGGGAGGGTTGGTCTGTGTGTGTGTGTGTGTGTGTTGGGGGGGGGGGGGGACTGACCAGATGGACCCTGTCCTGCTCTGAGAGCACCAGATGCCTAGAGATTTTTTACATTCAGGGCATTTGACAGACGCTTTTATCCAAAGCGACTTACAAAGAGTACATTTGTTGAAGGAGAGGCAGCAATATAACACTGTGGTACCTGAAGATAAGAATAGAGCTGTCTTCGAGCATTCATATTTATGAGACGAATAGAACGAGTTTCATAATTGCTAAGTTGCCTGCATAAGTAGCTGGGCAGGCGTGCAATTCTAAGCATAATACAACATCTGAGAACGGACAACAATGCTAAGTGCCATTAATACATTTCAAGACGTACAAACATGCAGGTTAGTGCTAGGATTATCAGAGGAGGGTGTGGGGGGGGGGTTATGTAGAGTCCAGGTGTACTCTGAACAGGTGGGTCTTGAGTCTCTTGCGGAAGCTGGCGAGCGACTCTCCCGTCCTGACATGAGCCGGGAGCTCATTCCACCACTGAGGAGCCAGAACCGTGAAGAGTTGGGACTTGGAAGAGCGATGTTTGGCTGCTTTTAGTCGTTTGGCAGAAGTTGCCGAGCGGAGATCCTGGGACAGAGAGATACCCCCCAGCACCACAGGGTCAGTCCTAAAGAGGCCAAGACGCTGTCACAAATAAACACATAGCACTTCATAATTCATGATCAAAAATTACAAAAACACACAGGCTTGATAGAACTGAAACCGAGTGATCCACTCTCTGAGGGCCGGTTAGAGTGAGGGAGAAAGTTCTTGGAGAAATAAGTATATCTAATAACAGTGGGTGTGCTAGGAAATGTAACAATGGTATATGACAGTGTAGATACATTTAGAAAATGAAATTAATACCAAAACTTTGTTAATGGTCAACATCTTTATAATATATTTTAGAATATACGGTTCCTACTGATCATTCAGTACCAGGATCAATGAAAGGCAGGTGCAGTTCATCAGGTTATTGTGTCTGTTCTAAAGGCCAGTGCATCAGCATAGACATATAGAGAGACACTTCATGTTCAGGCTGGATGCCTATAGTGTACTTAAATGGAATAATATAAATACTATATTTTATTATTTTTCCCAAGCATCTTACAATGTCATGAATGCATATAATATAATATATTTAAATTCACATACATACATGTTTATATATATATATAAACCGTATAGAAGACAAAACATTTCAATGTAAATGAAGAAGATGAAGGCCGTCTGAACCGTGTCTGCTCCATCGTATCTGCTGCGGTTAAAACTGCCCTGAGCCCCTAAAACATGACTCATCTTCTGTAGCAGATGCTCTGCCCCTCTCACTGACTCTGGGATATGAACGATGGGGAGGGGAGGGGAGGGGAGGGGGATGGGGAGGAGGGGAGGGAGGGGGATGGGGATGGGAGGAGGGGATTGGAGGGGAGGGGAGGAGGGGATTGGAGGGGAGGGGAGGGGGACACAGCGGCGGTGGCGTTGCTGCATTTCAAGCAGACGCTGTAACAGTCTTCATTTGAGAGTACAGCGACCTCATGTGGTCAAATGGTTTACCTGCGCAGTAAAAAATAAGAAAAACCAAGTTGTGTTATTTTTATGATACCATCTCAGAACGATATCAGAGAAGTAATGTTACCATGTTTTCAATTAAAGGGCTACATTATATTTGTATGTAAATGCTGTCTAGCAGTGATTATGTAGATCAGTGCGAGTCAAGAGAAAGAGAAAGAGAGATTGATAGAATATTAACATTCATTAACAAACAAACCGATGTTGTGGGGTTGTGTGGGTGGGTCCTCTGTCAAGTCATCCGCTGTCACCCCTTTAAGTTGGAGCTCCTTCTGAACCCTGGACAGGTACCCTGGGTCTGGATAGCCAAATCTGCAACAGCAAGATTAAACACGTTGCGTTAAGCAGTTGGGCAAACAAAGCCTCTACTCTTCAAAACATGACACCAACATTTTTGCATACAGACACTGCATGATATTTCATAGAATAGAATAGAATAGAACTTTATTAATCCCGAAGGAAATTCTTGTGCCAGGTTGCATAGCGATACAGTACAATAAAACAAGGAAAACAACAGAATGATCAAAATAAACTAACGGATATGCAAATGTACAGTTAAAATATACAAATATGTGGGCAAGATAATATTCCGACGGCAAAAACAATTTGGCACAAATTAAGTGAAATATTATTGGACATGACATTAAGAATATTGCATATGATGACGAGAGGAGATGAGAGGTAGTGTTATAGATAATATTTATAGACAACATGATAATAATAATAATAATAATATAGCACATAATAGAGTATTGCACGTAATGTTGGACAGTAATTTTAATATTGCACGTAATACTGAGGAAAGTAATACTGAGGAAAGTGAGGTAATATTGCACATTATATTGCTGTGTTCATTGTCTTGTCCATCCATCCATCCATCCATCCATTCTCGTCCGCTTATCCGGGGTCGTGGTGGCAGCCGGCTAAGCAGCGCCCCCCAGGCTTCCTTCTCCCCAGCCACACTCTCCAGTTCCTCCTGGGGGATCCCAAGGCGTTCCCAGGCCAGACGAGATATATAATCCCTCCAGCAGGTTCTGGGTCTGCCACTGGGTCTCCTCCCAGTTGGACGTGCCCGGAAAACCTTGAAGGGGAGGTGCCAGGGGGGCATCCTAATCAGATGCCTGAACCACCTCAGCTGACTCCTTTCGATGCGGAGGAACAGTGGCTCTACTCCGAGCTCCCTCCAGATGTCTGAGCTCCTCACCCTATCTCTAAGGCTGAGTCCAGCCACCCTGCAGAGGAAACTAATTTTGGCCGCTTGTATCCGCGATCTCATTCTTTCGGTCACTACCCAAAGCTTGTGACCATAGGTGAGGGTTGGAACGTAGATGGCCCTGTAAATCGAGAGCTTCGCCTTCCAGCTCAGCTCCATCTTCACCACAACGGACCGGTACAGTGCCCGCATTACTGCAGACGCTGCACCAATCCGTCTGTCCATCTCCCGCTCTATTTTGCCCTCACTCATGAACAAGACCCCGAGATACTTGAACTCTTTCGCTTGAGGCAGCAACTAATTTCCAACCTGGAGGGAACACTCCACCGTTTTCCGGCAGAGAACCATGGCCTCAGACTTGGAGGTGCTGACTCTCATCCCGACTGCTTCGCATTCGGCTGCAAACCGCCCCAGTGCATGCTGGAGGTCACGGTCTGATGTAGCCAACAGAACCACATAATCTAAAAGAGCAGAGATGCAATTCTGAGGTCCCCAAACCGGACATTCTCCTCACCTCGGCTGCACCTTGTCCATGAAGATGAACAGAATCGGTGACAAGGGACAACCTTGGCGGAGTCCAACACCCACTGAGTTTGTGCCGAGAATACGGACGCAGCTCGCACCTTCTTTGTACAAGGACCGAATGGCACGTACCAACGGCCCCGGTACCCCATACTCCCGTAGTACCCCCCACAGGATTCCCAGAGGGACACGGTCATAAGCCTTCTCCAAGTTCACAAAGCACATGTAGACTGGATGGGCAAACTCCCATGCCCCCCCCAACAACCCTGCGAGGGTAAAGAGCTGGTCCACTGTTCCACAGCCAGGACGGAATCCTCATTGCTCCTCCTGAAGCTGAGGTTCGACAATCGGCCGGAGCCTCCTTTCCAGCATCCTGGAATAAACTTTCCCGGGGAGGCTGAGCAGTGTGATACCCCGATAGTTGGAGCACACCCTCCGGTCCCCTTTTTTGAAAATGGGGACCACCACCCCGGTCTGCCATTCCACAGGTACTGTCCCCGACCTCCACGCGACATTGACTAGGCGTGTCAGCCACGACAGCCCGACAATGTCCAGTGCCTTCAGCATCTCAGGGCGAATCTCATCCACACCTGGTGCCTTGCCACTGAAGAGCTTTTTGACTACTTCAGTGACCTCTGCCAAGGATATGGGTGAGGCTTCCCCCGAGTCTTCAGACTCTGCCTCTTCCACAAAGGACGTACTGATCGGGTTCAGAAGTTCCTCAAAGTCTTCCCACCGCCCGACAATATCCTCAGTCTGGGTCAGCAGTTCTCCTCCCCGACTGAGCACTGCCTGAGCCAAGCCCTGCTTTCCCTTCCTGAGTCGCCGGACAGTTTGCCAGAACTTCCTTGAGGCCGACCGAAAGTCCTTCTCCATGGTCTCGCCGAACTCCTACCACACCCGTGATTTTGCTTCAGCGACCGCTGAAGCCGCAGTCCTTTTGGCCTCCCGTCTGCTGTTTCAGGAGACCCCTGGGCCAACCAGGCCCGAAAGGCCTCCTTCTTCAGCCTGGACGGCTTCCTTCACCACTGGTGTCCACCAACGGGTTCTTGGGTTGCCGCCACGACAGGCACCGACAGCCTTTTTTTAAATATAGTTTTTATTTGGAAATGTGCAAGATACAACCACCAATGATAACAATGTGTGGCAGATGGCCACTGAGGGGCCGACTAGGGAGTGTGGACGATGGTCGGGGGAACCGCAGTTCCCCATTCGGCCCCCAGAGGGAGCCAAGGAGACCAGGAAGTGGAGAGAGGCAATCAGCCTCATGGGAAGTCAAAGGCCTGGATCCAGACAATAAATAAGAGAGGACCTGGGTGGTGTGGGAGGTCGAGAGAGTGGAAGAAGGTGAGGTGGAAGTAGAAGGTAAAGAGGAAGAGGAAGAGGAAGAGGAAGAGGAAGAGGAGGTGGTGGTGGTGGTGGTGGTGGTGGTGTGGAAGAGAAGGAGGAAGTACGAGGAGAAGACCCTGTGTGGGTGAGTTGGGAGACCGGATATAGAAGTGGCTGTGTGCCTGGACGTTCTGCCTGTCTGCCAACCCGAGTTGTGTACCGACCCTTGCCTGCCTGACGACCCTCCCACCTGCCTTGCCCTGGACCCCCTTAGACCACTTCCTGGCGTGATACCCACTGCATACGGACAACTTAGAACTAAGAGTTCTAAGTTCACGTAAGTATAATAGAACCGGAACCCAGATCAGGAAGAATTTATCCCTGGACCCCCTAAGTGAGTATTTAATCTTTTCTAGATGTATGAAATGCATCAAATCACTCAACCACATAGGGGGCTTTTCCACCAAGGCGTTTTCAGGGCCGGTTCGGAGCCAGAGCCTAAAACGAACCAGTTCTTCCTGTTTCCACAGACAAAGAACTGGCTCCCGGCCAGAAAAACTGGCCGTTTATGGATGTTTAATAGCAACTGCGCATGGTACCGAGCATGGGCGTAGAATTTAGTGGGGACGCTGGGGACATGTCCCCACCAATTAACAGCGCACCCCCCCCCCCCCCCATCAGAACGGCGAATTAACAGCGCACCCCCCCCCCATCAGAACCACGAATTAACAGCGCACCCCCCCCCCATCAGAACGGCGAATTAACAGCGCACCCCCCCATCAGAACCACGAATTAACAGAGCACCCCCCCCCCCTAACAGCGCACCCCCCCATCAGAACCACGAATTAACAGCGCACCCCCCCATCAGAACCACGAATTAACAGCGCACCCCCCATCAGAACGGCAAATTAACAGCGCACCCCCCCCATCAGAACCGCGAATTAACAGCGCACCCCCCCATCAGAACCATGAATTAACAGCGCACCCCCCCATCAGAACCGCGAATTAACAGCGCACCCCCCCATCAGAACCACGAATTAACGGAGCACCCCCCCCCCCATCAGAACCACGAATTAACAGCGCACCCCCCCATCAGAACCGCGAATTAACAGCGCACCCCCCATCAGAACCACGAATTAACAGCGCACCCCCCATCAGAACCACGAATTAACAAGCGCACCCCCCCCCCATCAGAACCGCGAATTAACAGCGCACCCCCCCATCAGAACGGCGAATTAACGGAGCAGCATTGTTTTTTCTAAATAAACATTTTGTTAACATGTCTGCTTCAGTATACTTAAAGAACAGAGAAACTAATAAGATTCAGTTTTTATTTGAGTTATGACAGAACAGGTAGTAACAAAATATACAATTGTATCGCGATGTAGTCCGCCATTGTTCTTGTTGTGCTCGCGTTGCTGGGAAGGCGGAGACTTCTACAGACGTACAGTGACGTAATGACGTGGGGGCGGGTTGGCTCTCGAGGCTCTCTAGCCGGTGGAAAAGCAAACCGGTTCTTAAGTTGAACCAGCTCCGAACTGGCACTAGCACCAGCCCAGAACCAGCTCTCGGTTCACTTTGGTGGAAAAGCCCCCATAGACACCTTAGGTGGATTTCTTGATTTCCAATGCAATACAATTCTTCTACGTGCAAGCAGTGTTGTAAAAGCAATGACGTTTTTAGATATTTTCTTCATCCTCAAATGTTGCCCATCTGTGATACCAAATATAGCTGTGACTGCATTGGGTTGAAAATATATATTAAGTGCCTCCGATAATGTTTTGAAGATCATAGACCAGTAAGTTGTCAGAGCCGGCCGGGCATGACCAAAACATATGGGTTAAGTTGGCAGGGATATTATGACACCGGTCACACCTTGCATCTGAGTTAGGGTATATTTTGCCTTGGAAAAATGAGCTCGATGTAGGACCTTGAATTGTATCAAGCTCAACCTTGCACAAGAGGTACTGCTATTCACTCTTTGTATAGCACAGTTCCAAACTTCGTCTTCAATATCCTCCCCTAGCTCACTCACCCAGTCCGCTCTAATCTTCGCGAGGGATACATTTTTAAGAGAAGTCATACAATCATGTATTCTTGAAATCAGCCCTTTTGAATTTGAAGGAATCTCTAGTATATCATCCAAGCCTGGGGTTGAAGTTAAATTTGGAAAATTAGGGTCATGGCGCTGAAGGAAGTGGCGGACTTGGAAGTACCGAAATAAACTGGACCTGGGGAGACCAAATTTATGTGATAAATCTTCAAAGCTTGCAAATAACCTGCGTGTTTATATGTCTTAACACTTATTAAGACACTTAGCATTGTTGTTCATTCTCAGATATTGTATCATGCTTAGAATTGCACGCCTGCCCAGCTACTTATGCAGGCAACTTGGCAATTATGAAACTCGTTCTATTCGTCTCGTAAATAGGAATGCTCGAAAACAGCTCTATTCTTATCTTCAGGTACCACAGTGATATATTGCTGCCTCTCCTTCAACAAATGTACTCTTTGTAAGTCGCTTTGGATAAAAGCGTCTGCCAAATGCCCTAAATGTAAAATGTAAATGTAAATACAGAGTTTATGTACATGTCCTTAAATGCAGAAATGCCTAGTCTTTGCCAAAGAGAGAATGCGGAATCTAACCTAGCTGGGGGCAAAAGGTGATTATTGCACAGAGGACTTACGCTAATAAACTGTTTAAACCCAAAGTTCTGATGAAATTGAGACCATATCTTGAGGGTATTGATGACAATTGGGTTAACAGTAAATTGCGAAGTAGAAAGGGGGAGACTGGAGGATACCAGGGCTGTGAGAGATGTTGAAATGCAAGACACAGCCTCAAGTTGGCACCAGTCGGCATCTGGACTATGAAACCAATAAGTCATTTTTTGAACGTTTGCAGCCCAATAATAGTAACAAAGATTAGGGAGAGCTAAGCCCCCCTGTAGTTTAGGCCTCTGTAGTACTTCTAGACGTACTCTAGGGCTCTTATTGCTCCATATAAAAGAGATGAAAGCTCTATCAATGGATTTAAAGAAAGATTTAGGAAGGTAAAGTGGGATACATTGAAATAGATAGAGAAATTTAGGGAGCACATTCATTTTAATACAATTCACTCTTCCTGCCAG
Source organism: Coryphaenoides rupestris (assembly GCA_002895965.2). Taxonomy (NCBI): domain Eukaryota; kingdom Metazoa; phylum Chordata; class Actinopteri; order Gadiformes; family Macrouridae; genus Coryphaenoides; species Coryphaenoides rupestris. Next base: position 763,399 of record PIJE02000001.1, read on the forward strand.
GGTCAAATTAAGAGATTCCCACTTTTTCAAGTCTAGCTTGACTTTCACAAATAGGGGAGAAAAATGTTCCTGATAAAGACTATGCATGTCTCTCGTGATATTAATGCCTAAATATTTAAAGCCATTCCGTGACATTTGAAACGGTAAGGCATTATCCTGTAATTGAAGAGCCATGTCATTGACAGGGTAGCATTCACTTTTACTAAAGTTCAGTTTATACCCAGAAAATGAACCAAATCTCTTCAAAGCCTGGACAATATGAGGTACACTTAAAACAGGGTTCGATACACATAAAACTAAATCATCCGCATATAAAGATAATCTATGTTCTAATCCTCCCCTATAAATTCCATGTATTGATGGTAATGATTTGAGTGTGATGGATAAGGGCTCTATGGCCAAAGCAAATAACGGGACTGATTGGGCACCCCTGACGAGTTGCCCTTGAGAGTTGAAAGTACGGTGATTGCTTACCATTGGTAACTACAGAGGCTTTGGGCAAGGTGTATAACAATTTAATCCATGAAATAAAATTAGGACCATAACCAAATTTTTTCCAAGCATGTAAATACAAATTCCCATTCAACCCTGTCAAAAGCTTTCTCTGCATCCAACGAGATGACCACCTCTGGCACCGCACTGGACGCAGGAGAGTAGATCATATTTAAAAGTCGACGGATATTGTAAAAGTCGTCCGAAATGAAGCCAGTTTGGTCGATAGAGATCACATCATGCATTGTGGTTTCTAGGCGTAGGGCAAGAGCCTTGGCCAAGATCTTCACATCATTATTTAGGAGAGAGATGGGTCGATATGAACCACATTCCGTGCTATCTTTACCCGGCTTAAGCAGAAGGAAAATTGAAGCTTCAGTCAGTGTTTGTGGAAGCAACCCACGAGACAGAGAATCATTAAACATATCAAGTAAGATTATAGATCATTTGTTCGAAAACGTTTTGAAGAATTCTATAGGGTAGCCATCGGGGCCAGGCGCCTTACCACTCTGCATTGCCATTATTGCATTAATGATTTCTGCCAGTTGTAATGGGAGGTCAATGTCAGTCCTATGTATTTGGCTTATAGAAGGAGCCTGGAGATTGATGAAAAATGTTTCCATATCAGCACTATCATTCATTGTTTCTGAGGTGTATAGATTTGAGTAAAATGTGGCAAATGTTTCATTAATTTCTTCCGGATCAATAGTTAATTCACCATTCAGCTTCCTAATTTGTGGGATTTGTTGAGAAGCAGAACGACATTTAAGTTGATGTGCTACAAGACGGCCTGCTTTCTTACCATGCTCATAGATGTAACCACGTGATTTTAAGAGGAGCCGTTCTGTTTTAGCAGTTGATAACAGATTATATTGAGTTTGGAGGTCTAGCTTCCTTTTATAAAGTTCAGGAGAAGGGGCGGTAGAATACTGCGTATCCACTATCGCAATAGATTTAATGAGCTGGTCTTGTTCAAGTCTTTGGGCTTTATTAATTCTAGTGGAGTATGATATAATCTCACCTCTGATTACAGCTTTCAGAGTTTCCCAAAGAAGTGATGGGGAAATATTGTCTTTCTTATTGAATTCTATAAAGCTATCAATCTTTTGGGATATCAATTCGCATAAAGCATTATCAGCCAATAAAGTTCTATCCAATTTCCAGGGAGGGCGTTCCAAGTTGCTGAGAGGAAATGTAAGATCCAATAACACGGGGGCATGATCCGACTCAATTATAACTGAATATTCAACATTTTTGACACAGGGTAGAAGGGTTCTATCGATGAAGAAATAATCTATTCTACTATACGAATGATGTACTGGGGAAAAGAAGGAGAAGGTTCGACTTTGTGCATATAAGGAATGCCAGGGGTCAACACTCCCTATTCGTTCCATAAAGAATGAAAGTGACTTTTTCGAAGGGTTGGTAGATTTAGGATTCGAGCGGTCTAGTACTGGATCAATTGCACAGTTCAAATCCCCAGCCAAAATCAATTGTTGCGAGTTCAAATCTGGAATGAGTGAGGTAATTTTCCCTATAAATGTATCATCATCCCAATTCGGGGCGTAAATATTAACCAAAACGACCGGTTTGTGAAAAAGGAGTCCTGATACCATAACAAAGCGTCCCTGTTTGTCCGAAATAACATTAGTTGCATTGAACAGAATTTTCTTATGTATCAATATATCTGTTCCACGCGTCCTGGAATTTAAATCTGAATGAAACACCTGGCCCACCCAAGCTTTCCTAAGTCTGACTTGATCTTCAACCAGTAAGTGGGTTTCTTGGAGAAATGCGATTTCACATTTCAAATATTTCAAATGATTAAATATTCTACCTCGTTTTACGGGCCCATTTAAACCGCTTACATTCCAACTAATGAAACGTACGTCAGCCTTTCTTACATTAGATCTATTATCCATGTGCTATTATGAAAGCAAAGTAGGCCAATTACAACAGTATGGGTAATTAAAGCACACAGCTTCATGTTTAACTTGTCCAAGGAAATCAAAAGAGCATACACATTCAAAAGTCTAGGGGTGTCCCTTCCCATAACCCTATCCCATTCCCATATCCCGAACATGAACAAAACAAAAACTAAGCCTATACTTGTTCCTCCCTCTGAGGCAAGCTGCAGGCTACATAACGTTAGCATTACTCCTAAGAACTTCTGGTAATACAACCTTTAACCTAACTAAGAAAGCTCCCGGTGTCAAGAGTTTATTACATGAATGGTAAAAAATAAGATATAAATGAAAGATAAAAAGGGAATGGTTGTGTAGGCCAATTAACTAAATATTAATTCTATGAATCAGATGAACAACCAGTAGCCCCTTCTATATGAACAAGAAAAAAAATAAAAAATAAAAATAAAAGAACGAAACGGGCCTATATATGTTTGCCCAACAAAAACATCAGTGAGGGTAACTATTACCATACCTTAAGTTCCAGGCTGCTGTCAAGACAAGTTCAAATCGAAATCAAAAGGCAACACAAATATGTCCAGTATGGTAGGCTACTGTATCGTCCACAATAGCCTATAATAAGGCTATAGCCTACAGTCCAAAGTAGAAACAGCCATAGCCAGTGTCTAGCCTACTCCTTCTGGATCTTCTGATTGTAAAACTTCTGAGCTTCATCAGGCGATTCGAAGGTGAGCACGTCGTCCCCGTACATCATGCGCAGCCGGGCCGGGTATAACAGGTGAAACACATTCTTCTGGTACAGGGCCTGCTTTATAGCATTAAATGCAGCCCGCTTTTTAGCGAGTGCTGCGCTGAGGTCTTGATAGACCCTTATAGTGGCACCCTTGAACTTCAGCTCGTGGTTCCTGGACCAGCGCAGTGCAGCCTCCTTCTGCTGAAATCTGGAGAAACAAACCAGGAAATGGGCGGGGGGATGTTCTTCGACCGGACTTGAAGGTCGGGGTTCCGATGAGCTCTCTCCAGTTCAAGGTGACTCAGGAAAAACCTCGGGACCCATCACTTCCCTCAACACCTCGGGATATAAACTTTTGTTGTGTCTTGCCGTCCTCGGCTACCTTCAGGGATGTTCAAAAATGCAGAGATTAGCTCTTCGTGAACGGTTCTCAAGGTCGTCAACTCCGGTCCAAAAGAAACACGTTTTGAGTTTGGAGCGTTTTGATGGTGGACTCCGCTTCCGTTAAGCGCTCAAAGTTGTCCCCAGCTACAGACTCCACGGATGTTAGGCGGGTCTGGAAAGAGTTCACTGTAATTTGCAAGGAGTCCAGCAAAGCTTGCAGTGGTTTAGTGAATTCTTGGATCAGGGAGGAGACATCAACCTTAAGTGACTCTCTCTGCTTTGACAATTGATCCATTGAAATGAGCGTAGCAGGCGTGGTTTCATCGGGTGTTGTCGAGGACGAGGGGGCGCTAGCTGCAAATGGCGCTAGCTTCTCTGCTGCGGTCTTGGAAGCACGTGTGGTCGTTACTTTTGTAGATTTAGAATGACTCATTTTGCAATAAAAACTCTAATCATATCTTATTTAACCGTTTAGGTCGAGATTTCACCGAAAGGTTTGAGTAAAACAAGCAAATAACAGTGATTCGACCGGGAGCCTTCTCTCACGTGTCTTCTCACTACATTGCACAACCGGAAGTCCCTACATTACACAACCGAAATTCCCTACATTTCACAACTGGAAGTCCCCCGACAGCCTTTTGACCACAGCTCCGAGCTGCAGCCTCCACAATGGAGGCTCTGAACATGGCCCACTCAGGTTCCATGTCCCCAACCTCCCCCGGGATGCACGAGAAGTTCTTCCGGAGGTGGGAGTTAAAGACCCTACGGACAGGGGCTTCCACCAGATGTTCCCAGTTCACCCTCACTACACGTTTGGGTTTACCAGGTCTGTCTGGCACCCTCCCGCGCCATCTGATCCAACTCACCACCAGGTGGTGATCAGTTGACAGCTCTGCTCCTCTCTTCACCCGAGTGTCCAAAACATGCGGCCGCAGATCTGCTGATACAAAGTCGATCAGCGACCTTTGGCCTAAGATGGTCCGGTACCAGGTATACATGTGGACCACCGTATGTTCGAACATGGTGTTTGTTATGGCCAGTACATGACTAGCACAGAAGTCCAATAACAAAACACCACTCTGGTTCAGATCGGGCAGGTCCGTTCATCCCAATCACTCCCCTCCAGAAAGATCTCCATAGGAAATACAGGTGACTCTGACCTTTCTTATACAGGGCCTCTGTGTTTTTAGACCAGGCCAATTTATTGTCTATGTGAACACCCAGGTACTTATATTCCTCGACAATGTCCGCCTCGGTCCCCCTGATGCTGACCGGTTTCAGGTAAGTTGGTTGCTTCCTGAAATCCTGACTAGCCTCTCCAGCGACTTCATCACATGTGAGGTCAAGGCCACAGGTCTGTAGTCACTGTGGCTGCTTGCACAGCTGGGTCGCACACACCTTGAGCACTTCATCTCATATTTTATGCTGTTTTGTTGCTTTCATTTACAAATGCAGGAAGTAGAACCGGACTGTTTTGTGTTGAGCTCGAGAATGCATATAATTTTGCGACTTTTACGCAAACAACAACATTATGTTGTCAATAGTGTTATATTAACACAATAATCTACTATATAACAGATGGATGGTGGCAACCAAACTGTTACTGTAGACATCCATCACAGACAGATGCGTTAGCAGACGTTAGTTTGTAAGAAGTAACAGAATGTTATTCTTATGTAACGTATGTTACATTCAGAATGTATCGTTAGAATGTAACAGAATTTTATAAAAAAGAAGGAAACTGTACTACTATGTGGACTTAGTTCTTAAATAGGTATTTGTTTCTAAGGTGAAGTTTGATTTTCAATGGGCTTCTATTGGATGTGGTCACATATTTATGAAATATCTAAATATTGAATGACCCCAGTGTGAAAATTACCCCAGAAGTGTTTGTGTAGTTTTGTTGTATTTGGTAGCTTATACATACCATGTTCACGCCATCTACTAGTACTGACATTCCACATTTGTCACAATATACCAACATTACAACAGTGCTTGAACAGTACAACACCCCATGTACGTCATCAGTGGCCAATATGTCGGTGCATACATTACGTGTACATCCAGCACACTTACTGCTGCGGACCACCGTCCATGCTGGTCTTGTGGTGGATGTCGTTCCAGGTGATGACGTTGTTGAGGCCAGTGGTGGCGGACTCTCCGATGGTGAAGAGGAGCCGTCTGTTGAAGGCTACTTGCAACAGCCGGAGGACTTTCAGGCCCTCCTCACAGGCAGGCAGGAAGGCCGATCGAGACGTGCCGCTGTACTTGGCCCCAGGGTTTGGATGCTCAGGCTGTGGAGAGGCAATAGGCACACAGCTGAACAGTGACATACTGCCTATCCTGTGTTGTTATTATCATTCATTTAGACCTATTATGGGCCAGTAAAAGGTTGTTCCAATCATGGAAGCCAATTAATGCACATTGAATACATGTTTATTGATTATATTTTCATTTTCTTTGGATGCCAATGTGCTGATTCAAACAGGGTGCCTAGGCCTATATGACATGTATGTGCAGATCGTCAGTAGCAGGGTAAAATAACTTCCTGTTCCTGTCACTTTAACGTTAGGCCAGTTTTATGTATGTGTGGTCGCAGCACCATCATGGTCCATGTATATCTACTGGACTAGTTGTGTCTATACTGGTGCACTGTATATCTACTGGACTAGTTGTGTCTCTACTAGTGCACTGTATATCTACTGGACTAGTTGTGTCTATACTGGTGCACTGTATATCTACTGGACTAGTTGTGTCTATACTGGTGCACTGTATATCTACTGGACGAGTTGTGTCTATACTGGTGCACTGTATATCTACAGGATTAGTTATGTCTATACTGGTGCACTGTATATCTACTTGGACGAGTTGTGTCTATACTGGTGCACTGTATATCAAACTGGACTAGTTGTGTCTATACTGGTGCACTGTATATCTACTGGACTAGTTGTGTCTATACTGGTGCACTGTATATCAAACTGGACTAGTTGTGTCTATACTGGTGCACTGTATATCTACTGGACTAGTTGTGTCTATACTGGTGCACTGTATATCAAACTGGACTAGTTGTGTCTATACTGGTGCACTGCCAGACCTACTGTACATCATTAAGGTGATGCTCTACACCCGGGCTGGCCCACAGGGGGCGCTGCACACTGCATTTCCTTCAAGGGCTTTTTTCAAAACTCTGACTTATGGCGTTTGCAGCGTATTTTACAGTGTATAACATGGACAATGGCCCTAACCCGCGACACGTGGCTTTGTTTAATCCAAGAAACAACAGAAACGTGACAGATCCCATTCCACGTTCCCTTTAAAACTCACCCCTTGGACTCCTGGTGGGAACCTGTACGTAATAGCGACACTTCCGCAGTGGTCGAAGCCGGGCAGACGGCGCCAGCTCCGCTCCATCGTCATGGTGCCCTGCGGCTGCGTCCCCTCATAAAGCCCGTAGAAAGTGTTGCACACCGGGCAGGCGGGTTTATATTTGAACACAGTGTCGATACATTCGGAGCAAAAACAATGTCCACATGTTAAAGTTTTCTCGTCTTGAACTGTGTCGAGACATATGGTGCATGATTTGCCATCGCGGGTCTCTGTGGTCACAGACGCGTGGTGAGCGGGTGCCGTTGTTTCCATCTCTAAGTTGATTCTTTGCTCACTTTGTGCCGTCGGCGTGTTGTTTGTTTACCTTAGTATGGCTCGGGTTGGACGTCAAGTTATCAAATGACCGATTAGCTTCCTCCGTCTTCTCAAGAGTTTGATATCGCTACGTGTGTGGTTATGTTTTAATACGAGACCATTAATAAACTAAAAAGACAAGAAAACATCAATGAAATCACAGTTGTCGCATGGTTCGTATAAGTACGATCCGTGGCAGATCGCTGAGCCGCAGCATCGCTCCAGGAGGCGGCCACACAATACACACAACAACTGCGGAAGTGCTAGTGACGCCCCATGCCGACCATCAACATCCTCATGTGTCAGTGATCCAGTCTTGTTCCTGGCAACACTGCCTGACACAGATCAACCTTCACACCTTAAGTTGATGAAGACATTACATCCAACGTGGTTTACTTTCCGCACATGCAGTGCATGCTAGAATTATTACTACTGTACGTCACTTAATGAATCAATGACAGCTGTTTAACAGGACAAAATAACTAAATGTAGGCCTATCTCAGCATCAAAACTAAGTGCATTCCGACATTGGTCTCGTTTGTGCCACACACACAGGTGTATGTTACTTACAATGTCTTATATGTACAGTATGTTAGCTCGATTGGTACAAGTGCCAGTGTTCGTGGTTCAATTCCCACTGGGGTCACCTGGGCTCACCAATGCATGCATTCATGATATTGTAAGATGCTTGGGAAAAATACTAAAATATAGCATTTATATTATTACATTTACGTACACTAGGTATCCAGCCTGAACATCCTGGTACTGAATGTCAGTAGGATATTAAAAATGGTCCTTATTGATACTATGAACACTCAAAGCCAAACAAACCTCCAAGGCCAAGGATTATTCAGAAAGGCATTATCTTTACTGGCAGTAATTGTTGCGTACCATATACCATACAATAAATGGCATGCCATTACCAATGCTGCGCCATTGGTAAAGAGGTCTTCAAATAATGGCAGACAATCAGAAACAGAACATAACTTTTATTCAAGTATTAAAATGTAAAGCACATTGTTTTGAATTTCAACAGACCAAGTACGAATCAACGTAATTAGAAAAGCAAAACTCAACTTCAACAATCTGCTTGCAATGTGCAATCTCTCCAACTGTCCCCCCTGGCCACTTTCATGTACTGCATAGAAATGTTTGCATGGTAGCTTTAGTAAACTACAATCCTGTGTCCCAAGAATATCTGAATTGGTCCCATAACAAAATAAAATCTGTTGTGATGGGAAAATAATACAGTATATTATTGGATGTTGGCATCTAGAAAACGGTCGATTTTGCGAGCATGTTTCTGTACTTTTGCAAAGCACCTTCACACACACAACTTTAGGTTTGTTAGCTTTTTCTATATAGCTTTTAGACTACATGAATGTAGGAGTATGTATGAGTAAAAAGCAAATTCATATATCAGTATACATATTAATCATGAACTATGTATTTTTTCTATACGGAAAGCCAGGTTGTATAGCAACAAAGATAATGCTGTTAACTTATCAAATAACACCAATGCACACCTGAACTGCTTGCCATTCATTAGTAATACATGCTTATTTTTAATGTATCAAAATTTGAATATAAGGAAGGCACAAATGAGATAAATTTGCCAAAGAATCAATTAAGTATTACCAATTGTTCCTGCAATGTTTTCTTTTTTTAAAATCAGTCATGTTATTTCTCATTGCTCATTTTAAATGAGAATATCCACAGGCAATCCCACCCACCCTTTCTCCCCACTTAACTGGAACACAGGCATAGATAATTAAAGAGTGTTTGTGCCTTGGATTTGGTTTTCATGGTTGTCTATATGCCCTTTACGTTTGACATCATAAATCGAGTAGTAGTAATTAGTAAGGATCACCTCGTACTACAGAAACAGAACTAGTGTGGCTCCATCCTGGGACACGTCCTTCCGGGCTTTGAACAAGAAGGAACACAAGGGGAGGCTTTTCTCTAGACACAACCCAAGGTGCTGTAATTAGACATCAATTAACATTCTCCTTATGCAGCGCAAAAGATAGAAGATGAGGAAGATCAAACGCAGACAAGAGGAGCTCCAAGGAAAGTGACATCAACTTGTGGCCAACCAAGTTACTAGCTTGTGGCGGTGTGGACCCCCATCTGGCCAGAGCACTCTTCGCAGGAGCGGTAGCAGGACTTCTTTAATGTCGAACGTACTCCTATCCCAAAGTGCCTGTGAGTGCTTTAGACTTAAAAAAAACAAAAACACTTTCTGATACGGTGCTGACCAGCACTATTATTACAATAACAGGCATCAAAAAGACATACTCAACAAACCAAAGGATGTTTGAAAAGATAACAAAAAAACAAACAAAATCCCTGTCATGGAAGTAACGCTAACATTTTAAATGTGATATCCTTAAAAGGACATGAGTACAATGAACATGGAAAAAAAAACAGACTTTTAAAATGAGTGCATTAGATCGGTCCCTATTGCAAACAGTGACAGGTTGTGGTACGCAAGAATGCACTGCTCTATAAAGTATTCCCCTCAAAACCTCAGCTGAGAGGACCTCGGATTCAGCTGGACATTTTCCAACAGCCTCAGAACAAGAACCTTGCAGCCTCATCAAGTCACTTCAAGAACAGTTCTGGGAAAAGGTCTCACATAGTCCTCGTCTTCACAGGTGGTCAATCTGCTGTGATGCCCTTCTCTCGAAGTTCCTCCGTGACTCGAACCATGTAGGTTGGGTCCGGGTAGCCAAAACTATCAGGAGAGATGAAAGCCTTAATTTCATGATCCAGAACAAAATGAAGAAATATCCAAGTGGAGAAAATGTTCCTATTTAAGCCTGACACACGCTTCCACTTCTACTCGCCTGACGTACTTTCATGTCATGTTTATGTAAAGTAGCCTATTATTCAGTCTTTCATTTTGTGATGCTTTTATACAAAGCAATTACAATCAGTGCTAATATTTATATATACACTGTATATATATATTGACTTTGTGATAATACCATTAAGGAGCAGTTCAAAGTTATTATTCTCACTCATGGAAGCCTACAGTTGTGAGGGTTTGAAACAGGAAGTTGTGTGATGCCATTAGATATTCTTCCTAGCTCAATCATCAGATTGCTACAAAACCCCTTTCACTGCATTACTTCTAAAATTCAATTACATACAATTACATATGTTCACAGAACCTGGGCCAGACCTTTAGTCTTTAAATCATCTATTGTTATCAGATTTGATTTGAATCAATTTTTACATCTCCTAAAGCGGGCTACTTAAAGTGCATTCAGTCAGACAATGGTCAAAGCTAATGTGCTTTAGCCTTGTCCTCTTATTGAAACCCGGAAACATTTAAAGTAGGGGTGTAACAAATAACCGATTTGAATCAGAAAATCGGTTTTGATTTAAAAGATGCGAGTGCATCGGTACACAGACCCCTGGATCGGTCTAAACGTAGCATGAACCGGCCGATGGCCCGATCACAAAGTTATGAATCGGTTTTATGTTGTTGCTGTGCTGCTGAATCCTCCGTCTGCTCAGTGTCTGCAGCGCGCACGCACACGCAAGACTTGTCATAGTCTTGTGTTTGCTCTGTTTGCGAGGGAAAGACAAAAAATGTCGATTCCTCTCCAGAACTTTGGCTCTAATTTGTGCCAACAGTGAAATTAAATAGTTTCGTATCGAATCCTACTGAATCGAATCGAACCGAATCGTTCCATTTTAAAAATGCATCGTCCCTGAATCGTATCGTATCTAGATACGTATCGGATCGTCTTTTTTGGAGAGATGCACACCCCTAATTAAAAGACATTGGCCTATTCCCCACAGACCACTATTAGCGTTTTAGAGATTCATCTTGGCACACACACACACATACCAGCGGGGCCCTCCCCATATCGAGGTCTTATGGTGGATGTCGTTCCAGGTGATGACGTTGTGCATGCCCGTGGTCATGGAGGTACCGATGGTGAATATAAGGCGCTGTTCGAAGGCCCGGCGGAGCAGGCCCAGCACACGGTTCCCATCTGGGCTGTCCGGGAGGTAGGCTACGCGGTCCGTCCCTGGGTATCGTACTCCTGGGTTTGGATGCTCTGGCTGGATGAACAGAAATGAACAAATGAGTTGGTCTGCCCCCATTGATCACAGTAGGCCCTACACCCTGGATGTGTGGATTATGAGCCTGACAGAAGGGCTTTTAATGTGATATCAGTCATAATAAAACATTACTGGCTGAAATAAAAACAACAGATTGCGTGGTGTTGCTGTTCACACAATAATGAGTCACTCGTTGGGTGGATCTGGGCTTTTCAAAATAATATTAATAATACAATTAATATTTATGGGTGTCTTCAGATAAAAGGGTTTATGTCTCATTAGGAAACGTTTACTGAGAAAAAAGTTAAGAATAGTAAAGATTTCACATTAATATTTTAGATCAAACATCAATATTTAGGACATAGTTGAATATGGCATAAATAAGAACAAAATAGTAGTTTTGCAAACTCGGATCTTAAGTTATATTTACATTATACATTTACTTATACAACTGAGAATTGCAAAACCGAGCAAAATGCTGCTCTAAGCAAAGTCAGCATCTCCTCACCGCCTGTAGGCCAGGGGGGAAGCTGTAGATGATACAGATACACCCATAGCCCTCGTGTCCAGAGAGCTCCAGGTCTGGGTCTCTCTCCACCACCATAGAACCATTGGCAGGCTGGTTCCCAATCAGCTGGCCGTACACCAGCCGACACACTGGACACGCCTTCTTCACCTTGAAAGCCTGGTCCAGACAGGAGTGGCAGAAGGAGTGACCGCACCTCTCCAAGGTGGTCTTCTCCACCACGTCTCCCATGCAGATGGAGCAGACGTTGTTGGCGTCCACGTCGCCCCGGGCCGCCATGCCAGCCTCCAGGTCCTTCCTGTCGCTCACCTCGTGGAGCATGACGCACGCCTCCTCGTCGGTCGGCCTCCGGAACCGCTGCTGCTGCTGCCGCTGGGAGCGCCGGGGCTGGGGAGGGGGCGGTGCCAGGAGACTCCCCTCCCCATTGGGCTCCAGGACACCGACGCACGGCAGAAGGTTCCTTTTGCGCTTGGGCCCGCCATCCAGCTTGCTCATCTCCTTGCGGGCACAGCGGCACAAGTCGATGAAGGCTTTGCGGGTCTCGTTGGAGATGGGTCCGTCCGTCAGCCCCCCGGACGCGGCTCGCCTGGAGCCGTCCACGGGCTGCAGCCTCACGGCGCAGCAACCCCCCCTCTCCCCACGCCGGATGATGCCTGCGCTCATGCCCTGCTTGTCTTGGAAGTCAATGAGCCACGGCCGCCCGGCGGCAGCCAGGTAGTCCCACACCGCCTGAGACACCAGCACCTCATCGCTACCCTGGCCAGCACGCACACTCATCTCATCAGATGAAACTGCACAGGGCACAAACACACCATGAGGCACAGACACGTTAGCAGGCTACAGTTGAAACCCCCAACACTGTTTGTAAGACACTTGTAATTGCAATTCAGATTCAATGTATTCAAGTTTTCTTTGGAGCAAATACAAATGCAGAATTTAAATGGAAAGACAGATGTTTGACAATATTATGTTAAACTCATACCTAATACATGAATGACTATACATACATGTATGTAACGTGCAAATCACGTTTTTCACATAGAATTTGTTTTTTGGATGGACGTGACGACTTGGTCTAAATTCGTTTTACAAGACAAATAAATGTATCATCGGGTTTTAAACACACAGTGCCACAGTAAATCATTGATTCGTTGTAATTTTGTAATCTCATTGCCAATGAGTTGAAATGAACGGACAGACAGTCAACCATACAACAGGCTGAGCACTTATCAGCTGGTAAGAAATGCGGATTGTAAACAAAAGAAACTACGTGTTATCCAGAACAGTAGACTCTAAATAAAGCGTCATATTGACAGTAGCGTGAAATAAAAAGTGGTTATTAGACACATGGGTTACCTTGCGATCCCATAAATCCCCTTAATTGCGATACAAGCTTCACGATGAAGAGAAAGAAGGAAGAAACCCGCTGGACTGTGTGGGGTGCAATACACGTTTTCGAAAAATGTCATATTTCGTGGATCCAATTTCCCGACGAGTTGCGATTGTCGATACTTGTTTATTTGTCGTGGACCATAATGTACGCGTTTGCTCCGGTGACGTGATCCCCTCGCCGCGGCTCGTCGCTGCCAGCTGAGTGAGGATTAAAGAGCACTATGATCCTCCATCGGGGAGATACGAGGCCTCTCTTTCGCTTAAGCTGCTGCAGTTTATCTGCGGAGAACACTTCTTTTGTAGTCACGACATGCCATGGAGTGGAGCCCGCTGGCCATCTTCATGTGCGTGTTCCAGATCCATCCTCCCTGGCCGGGGTAAACAAACAGCCGTCCTCCAGCCCAGCGCCGCCACGGTCTCGTCTCAGTCCGACTACTTCGCCTACTCGTCCGTCCTTGGGCTGCGCTTTAACAGCCCGGTTGTCCTTATCTGCCACGAAGCACCCGAGAGAGATAAACGGAACCCTTTACACGTCTTAAGTAGCCTGCTGCTAACCATTCACTCGCTAAGTACGTCAAGAATAACCGGTCATGTAATTGATTCTGCAAAAAAAAGCACGTTGTCCAGGAAGTTCGTCACACAACTCACATGATTGGCTGAGATCGCCTCTGAATCACACTTTGTTGTGATTAATAAAAGCTGCTGTCTCAACACTAAAAGTACCACGGATTCATTTGAAATACGTACACAATATGATATGTTGTTATTATTAGGCTATTATTATTATTATTATTATTATTATTATTATTATTATTATTAGGGGGAAATGCATTCATTGCACCTATTGTAATTGTTGGTGTATTTTATTATATTCCGACAAAAACAACTGCCAAACGCAGCCAAAAACGAGGGGTCGCTTTTTATTACAATTGGTGGTAGAGGATGATACAATATCGCCCAAAAAATATACATACATATATTAATACATAATACAATCGTACAAAAATGCTAACTTTTAACAGTGATACTGTATGTCCTGACCCCTTTGGCCTACAGCCACGCCACTTGGTACACATAGGTGTGTCCCCTTATGATGCACATATTTGCCAAGAACCTATTACTTCCGTCTTGATAGATTTCCTAATTTTTATTTGATTAATCATCTGATATGCACCATCTATGGACCAATATGAACCAACCAACGAGAAGGAATGTACAATAAAAACACAGCCACCAGTAGCCAATGAAATCGACATCAAGATGGGCGGCTATGACTTTGAGTCTATACAAAAGTTGTTTAGGATACAATTTGGAATAAGATGAAGTTCCCACACAGTTACTAGCCCAAATGTCCAATATGAGCAGACCTAACTTTGGGACAGTTGGGGGTGAAGGGGGGTGAACTGCTCAAGTACAATGAAGTCGACTGACAAAACAACATGGCTGTCAGAGGCATTCATTGGACCAAATACATTTAAGGAGCCAAAAGGTGGGGTTAATGGAAGCATCAAACTTGGTTTACTGAAAGGCACATGGGTCCACATTAATCAACCCAAATTTGATCCAAATTGGACCATAGAGGACACTATAGAAATCGATTTTGTACACATATGCCGCTCCTTACAAATGCCCCTCATTTAATTCAAATTGGACTTTAGGGGACAATACAGTCATGGGTTTGATTTTGTAACCTTTACAAACACGTTGTCTAAGGATGTCGGCATCCGGGCAGGACGATTTAGCTTAATGTTCTACAGGTTACAAGTGGTTTAGTTTAGTTTATCAGTGCTGGCCGGCTTTGTGTTCATTGCTGGCCAATCGTAAGATGATGCTTTTGTTTTGGTGATCAGTCTTTGTTAATATGGAAATATGGAAGAATAAGTACAGCTCCTTATGGCAAGGGCATACAAACTGCATATAAATAAACTGACCATAAGATCGCTAATGGGATCATTGCCATTGTTTTGGGGTCTCCTGAAATCTTGCAATTTACACTTCTGTATCCGCATCTACAGGCATAGTCTACTCAACCACTATATGTGATGCTCCTGGACACATTGTCAGTGATGTTTCCTGGGTTCCTCTGTTGTTTCGTGTCTTTCAACCATCAGACACCCTCCTCCAGGCGACCCAGCCGGGATTGATCAAGCCCCAGCTTATGTCTAGGTAGCTCTACCCCTGGTGTTGGCTTCTCCTCAGCCATGACGAAAGCGATGGTCTTCTTCACTGGGCGGAGATGCTTGCAGTGGCTGATCCCACTGCAGATGGTGTCCGCTATGGTCTTCAGGACTTGGTCATGGTGTCAGCGGTAGTGTCCCTCGCCCAGGGCTCTCGAACAGCTGCTGAGGGTCCAGGGTCCCTCTCTTAAGGCACAGAGGGCAAACTGGTGACTCCACCCCAGCAGAAGTTGGACAGGCTTGGTAGAACGTCATAGACAGCCTGGATTAAGAATTAATGCAGGTAATGCATCGGGGCCCGCAACAATTTAGGGCCCACATGCACAGGCCTTTCTTTATATTGCCACCATCATATTGCAGCAAAAAGTCTGGAGAGTACATTCACTTGTGTCATGGTGTGCTCTCAATGTTTTCATCTATGTCAGGTGTGCTGTCACGATTATATTTCCATCTGTTATGGTGCTCCAACAACATATTAGTGACAGAGGTGCGTCTGGGCGGCTGCGGTTGCCTGCGGGTTGATGGACGCTGTGCAGCAGTCAATCAGTCAGTACTTCACACTGCGTGCGCAATGATCACAACGCCAGGCACTGTCCTCGACTGGTCCCTCAAGTTTAAGTTCTTTGACCGAAAAAAGGTAAAAGTGTGCTGGTTTGTGTTTTTCAGGCAGTTTGTTGTCTTGTGTCTTGTTTGTTGTCTTGTATTGAATCTTTTTTTCTTAAAAAATTGTCTCATGCCACAATGCCACATATATGGCTTAGTTTGGTTCTCCTCCAAGGTCACAGGCAGTAGTGGTGTTGAAAAGTCTGGTTTATTATAAAGGTTGTATGAAATGAAATGGAGCAGATGGTCCATAGCTAGAATTCTAGTGCTCCCAAAGTGTGTGTGCTGGTGCTGACTTAACCTGTGGTGCACTGATTAGCCATTGCACCACAGGCGTGCAGCCCCACCCCCCAAGCCAGCCACCAAACAATAGTTATGTTATTATAACCCCAGTTCTATGATTGTAGGCATAGCCATCGAGGCTTTGCCTTATGGGCTTGTCCCGTGCATGCTCTGAATAATTTCAACTATGTACCAACCAACGTGGGCCCCGCCAACATTCCCCACACTGTGCGTATATAAGGCCACCTCGGCCAGTACTCGTCCTAAGGTGAAGCTGCGAGTGGAGCCCGATAAATGTACACCTGCTGGACCAAAAAGTCCTGAGCCACACCGGACTCAATAGCATCATACTGTGAGGCCTCATCATACTCAGAGCCCTTTTTCACCTAAAAAAAAACCCTGCAGGTGTACATAGAACACAAAATGTGTCGGCGCCAGCTAGCGAATCTCAGCAAGGATAGACAAAGTCCACCCAAGCATATGATACCATGCATAACCTGACCATATGACGCAAAGTGAGCAGAGGCAGGGGTGATATCACACAGTGCTCTGATCAGTGGTAGAAGACATTCATGACAATCTGTAACCATAGTGAAGAATACCGGTCATTCTAAAGTCCAATGCAACGCTGGAGAAGCACTGAAAAACAGGGAGGAAAGCAACGTTACGAATTGTAACAGTTCTGAGTAGCAAGCCTATTCTCACACCATGTGAGGAGCACGGTACATGGTGTGAGAAACAGAGTGGCCAATAGTGACCGAAGGCCAGTAAAAGCGCCATCTTAAAAGATAAAGCATACAAAGGAGCCCGACACAAGGGCTCAAAAGGGACCTGAGATAACCCACACAACACGATGGGAAGGTCCCAATGTGGGGGAAGCACTCGAGTGACTAAACACCGCCCCACCATCACAGCCTATGTGGTCAGCCGAAACGGCCGCCACGTAGACCTTAATTGTGAGGCCAAACCTTCCTCCAGCAAAATTGCAGGAAACTAAGCACGTCTTCCACCTCACACCAAGCGGGGGTAACGCCATTGACCAACCGATTCTCCGGCGCCACCAGAATCAGCGACAGACTCTCCTGTCAGACCCTCTCCAGAAGAGAGTGGATCAGCTGCTGTGGCGCATACAAAAGCGTCCATGGCCATGGAGCATGCGCCATCACATCTACCGCCAACAGGGCACCATCGTGCTGGCAGAGAGAGATCCACATCTTGCAGCGGGCATTCTCCCTGGATGAAACCAGGTCCACCTGAGCCATCCCGAACCTCCGGCAGATCAGTCTGACAATGTCGGGATGTAAACGCCACTCTTCTTGGCGGAAACCCCCGCAGGACATAAGGTCTGCCCCAACATTCTGGGCACCGGGGATGTGCAGGGCTCTCAAGCTGAGCAGCCCACAGCCAGAGATCGACCGCTGCCTGGAGGAGCGCACCCTCCCTTGCCTGTTCACTTAAGTCACTGCCGACACACTGTCTGTTCTGATCAGCACCGCGCACCAGGTGAGAGAAGTGCAACAACACCTTCAGCACCGTGCAAAGCTCCAACACATTTATGTGAGCCACAGTCTGGACCGGCCACTCGCCCCTGACAAAGCAGGAGAGGCACCCCCGTTGTTCCACCATGGTAGAGCACATCTCTCATGCTGGTCAGTTCTGGCTCAGAATCAACAGATCGTTCAGATAAAAAAGAATCCTCTTTCCTTGATGGGTCCAGGATGGGTCTCATCTCCACTGACTTTTTGGGAACCAGAAAGTAGCAAGAGTAAAACCCCTGACACGAATCAGGAGGGGGAACAACCGTGATGGCCTCTTTCTCCAAGATGTGAGCGACCTCCACTGACAGAGCCATGCTTGCAGCGGGGTCCAGCAGTTTAATCTCCACCACCCCCTGAAGGACGAGGGACGGCTCTTGAACTGAATGGGATGTCCCCATTTCAGCGTGCTGTCCAACTATGTCGGTAAAACACATCTCTCTTGCCAAAATGCATAGCACTCTGAAAGAGGGCGTGCAGACAACTGAGGAGCACTGCTCAACAACGCACCATATACCTCAGCCTCTACCACCATCACTTCGAGTGTGACACGTCCCTAGTCCACTCATGAGGCACCAGGAACGCAGCCAAAGAGACGGCGAAACCTGGGCTAGACTACATCGCTCAAGCACCACGTCACAGCCATTGAACTGAGGGGGGGAAAGGGTAGTAAGTGGGCCTGAGCTAAGAGCGGCGCTGACTGCCCAGCCATCCCGCCACAGCACAACGGGCCAGGGGGAGGGCATGGGGACAGGTACGCGTACGTCCCTAGTTTGCTCATTAGGCACACGAAAATGCAGCCAGGGAGACGGCGGGACCCAGGCCAAACTACGTCACTCGATCACCACACCACAGCCTTCAGACTGAAGGTGGGAGAGGACAGTGGGACTCAGTCGTAGGGCGCTGCCCACTAGCCGGTGGGCACTGAGCTAAGAGCGCCGCAGAGCGCCCATTCATATCACCTCTCACCCCAACTATGGACTGTTTGCCCTCCTTCCCTCTGGGAGGCGCTACAGGAACCTTCGTTCCAAGACAAGCAGGCTCAGGAACAGCTTCTTCCCCTCAGCTGTCATCTCCCTGAACTCTGTACCACAATGAGACCCCCCAGGCTCCGCTGCCCACTGTACGAACTCTGAACTCTGTGAATATATCGTATCACCATCAACTGCCTTGTACTGTAATCACAACTAACTACCTTACCTATAGTTTACACATTTATTGTTTACATCCGTATATATATATATTTATTTATCCGTATATATATTTATTTATCCGTATATATATTTATTTATTACTATGCACTTTACTGCCTCATTTGCACTCTGGTTAGATGCCAACTTCTTTTCGCTGTACTGTACTTGTGCTGTAGCCTGGAAATCCAGACCTACATCTATAAAGCTGTAGGTCTGGTAATGAGCAATGGAAATGGCCCAACTCGAGGGGCGGCTCCAAGAATGCGTTTGAAAATATCACTTGCACGCAATTGGATAACCACTACGACCAATGCAGAAGAATACAGGGCCGGGTGACGTATCCAGAGCCGACGGAAACAAGTTTGGTTGTGGAGAATAGTTTTGACCAGAGAGACGTAAATGTAGACTAAGTGGAAATACCACAGAGGATACCACTTTGCAACCGCCAACGTGTAACCTTTGTAATATCTTAGCCAAGGAATTATTGAAATAAAGAGATGCAACCGCAGTTGTCCGTTTATGGATGTTTAATAGGCAACTGCTGCATGGGTAACCGAGCATGGCGCGTAGAATTTAGTGGGGACGCTGGGCGCACATTGTCCCCACCAATTACAGAGGCACCCCCCCCCATTCAGAACCGCAAATTAACGGAGCCACCCCCCTCCCCCCCCCCCCTAGAACTGTAATGGTTTTATTAAGTACTCGTATCGGTATTCGCTATCGGCAAGTACTCGGTCTGAAAAAAAGTGGTATCGGTGCATCCCTAGTTTGTACAGATACTCAGTCAACATTTTCGATAGCCATCTTGCAATGTTTACTGACTGATTCCGGACTGATTCCGTCGCAGCGCTGACGTCATCTGTTTAGCCCGCCTCTGGCCCGCCTATATCAGATACACCGATGTGATTGGTTGATGTTCGAAACAACGGGCATAGCTAATGAGCATGTTACTCGTTACCAGAGTACTCGCTGAGCAAATTCTAATTGTGCTCTCGCGAGAACTCTGGATTTCCAGGGCACTTGTGCTGTGCAATGACAATAAATTTGAATCTAATCTAATCCTGCCACGGCCGACGGACCAGGGGAAGGGTATGGGGATAAAGTCGGGGTCTCGGGAACAGGTACTCAAAGTCACTGAGGCGACTACATGTCCGTCTCCAGCCCGCTCATGAAGCACACGGGAACGCCACCACAGTTTGCTGGGCGCTGCTGGACTAGGAGAGTGATGTCATTCGCAACCGCAGCACTCTGTGCAGCAAAGACATACCTCCAGGCGAGGTATCCCCCTCGACCTGTAATAGCTTGGATTTCTCTTTCATACGCCAAATAATATTGTAGCGGCCAGGGGGGGGCGCGGCCACCATACAGCCGCGCAGATGACGTAGGGGGCCCCGAGGGATTATGGGAAAGTTCATGTGTGTCACGAGGGGGTTATAAAAGAGGGTGTTGCCATGCGGTTGAGTGGTTCAGGCAGTTCAAGTGGTTTATGTGGTTGCACATTGGTTCTTGGTTCAATAAAAGGTTGACTATACTCCGCGTCCGACTCCTCTCTTCAGCTCCTCTGTGGGGTTCGCTACAATATGAACAAAACAATGTCCTTGTTATAAGAAGACTGAAACTGAGGGATCATAGCTATTTCCTTTTACTGGACTTTTTAAAGCAAGTGAATAATTTGCAACAGTCACAATTCTCATCATGATTATTATTCTTCATGATTCCTTTCAGGATTCAAGATTTCTTTGTTGCCATATGGAACAAGTGCAATGGAGAACTTACTCCCCATTCACTCCTGCAGTATTTTTCTAGACATAAATTCTAAACAACTCTAAACAATTAGTAATAGTACCTAGTAAGTACAGTGGATCGTTGTGGTGTGCATCGCGGTTTGGTATCTATCATTGCTGAAATAAAAGGGAGGACGAGTGCTGGCCCAGGTGGCCTTATATACACGTACGGTCAGTGCACATGGTGTGCGCACGGGACAAGCCCATAAGGCAAAGCCTAGATTGTGTAGCCTACATGAAATAGAAAACACTCTCCCACAGTATATTTGCCTATGATATAGGTCACACACACCTAATTGGCAAATGAGGAACTAGATTAAATATAAACCCCACTCATGTACGCACATGGAAACCACCGTGAAAATGAATACCTGCGATAACGACAGAAATCAGGTGGCCAGATCACGGGGCATGCACTCTGCGTCAGGCATAACCTAGACGACAGCTACCTGGGTTTATATGGGCGGGTTGTGTGTTTTGATTGGCTGGCTGGCGATTGCTAAATGGTTTATTTATTTATTTTTCAGGGACGGTGCACATTAATCAACATTTCAGTTTCTACATCAATGTACATTTGCCAGAGTAAGCTAATGAGCTAATATTCATCTGTAGTAAATGTTTAGGGCAGTGAGACCCGGGCACTAAACCTGAATAAGCACTGCTCCATTCTGCCCAATTCTGCCACATAAAGTAGGCCAGCATGGCGGTCTATTTTACATCTTTCTTTCTTTTGCAATGCATTTAACTGTTGCTGGTGGTTTTAAACTGCATGCTTTAATTTGTTTCATTTGCTACTGACATGACGTTATGTTAAATTGTCGTAAGATTGCTGGCTAATCTATGCTCCAGCGTGTGTAAAGAGAGTGGCAGTGACACTAGGCGGTGGGTGTGTGATGAGCAGGACCGCTTTCATCATCTTATTGGTGCGCAGCGCTGACTCATCACGCCACTGGTGGCAACGCAAGATAGGAAGACAAGATCTTGCTTTTTAACCTGAAAATGACATGTTATAAGTTAAAGTTCACACAATGACTCTGCAATTATTAATCGTGAGTATATTTTTTTCGACCTGTAATAGCTTGGATTTCTCTTTAATACGCCAAAAAATATGAACAAAACAATGTCCTTGTTATAAGAATACTGAAACTGGGGGATCATAGCTATTTCCTCTGACTGGACTTTTTAAAGAAAGTGAATAATTTGCGACAATTCTCATCATGATTATTATTCTTCATGATTCCTTTCAGGATTCAAGATTCAAGATTTCTTTGTTGCCATATGTAACAAGTACAATGGAAAACTTACTCCCCATTCACTCCTGCAGTATTTTTCTAGACATAAATTCTAAACAACTCTAAACAATTAGTAATAGTACCTAGTAAGTACAGTGAAAGGTTTTCTTCTAAACAGTATTCTTATAAACATAAATACTAAAACAAGTAAAGTAGTAAAAGTCTGGCTGTTGGTCTAAAATGTAGTAAAATTGTCCATGTGCAGTACAGTAATATTCTTATACTAGCATAAAATTGGTAACTAGTAGATAGTAGCAGCAACATGTGATGGTAAAGTATAATGATAAGTCACCAGTGCAGTACAGTACAGTGGGAGTGCCTGCATGCTATGTACCCACGTTCCTAGTGTAATTGAAGGTCTACCCCTGTAAGTCTAGTGTAAATGTAAGTCCAATAATAGTCCAATAATACAATAGTCCAATAGTCTAAAAAATCTAATAATATTCCAAAAGAAAAGTAATACAATAGTGTAAATCCAATAATCCAACAATAGACTGATAATCCAATAGTGTAAGTCTAGTGTAATTGTCCAATAATAGTCCATCAGTCCAATGGTCCAATAGCCCAAAAGGTCCAATAAGCGAGCGATGAACAGTTCAGTCGGCGCACTGCCTGTGGGTAGAAACTGTTCTTGAACCTGCTTGTCCTGGTTTGAATGCTGCGGAACCGGTGACCGGACCGCAGGGGGAGAACAGTTGGTGCCCAGGGTGATTGTGGTACTGTATGATGGAGCTGGCCTTACGCCATCACCTAAACCGAAAGATCTTTGAGTACCTTGAAAAGCGCTATATAAGTCCTATGTATTATTATTATTATTATTATTATTATTATTATTATCTTGTCGATGAATGGAAGTGCACACCTGATGATCTTTTCCGCTGTCCAGACGACCCTCTGGATGGCTTTCCGTCCTGAGCAGTGTTATTGCCATACCACGCGGTGACACCACCAACCAGAATACTCTCTATGGTGCCACGGTAGAAGTTCATACGCCATCGTGTGCTTTGGTGTGCCTTCTTGAGCATGGGCCCCATGTTGTGGGTCCCCTCTAGGTCATCGGAGATCTGTAGTCCCAGAAAACGGAAGCAGCTGACGATTTCCAAAGATGTCCCGTCTAAGCTGATGAGGGAGTGGGGCCCTCGGTTGTTCCTGAAATCCACAATGAGCTCCTTGGTCTTGCTGACATTCAGTACAAGGCTGTTGTCCTTGCACCACCGCATCAGCTGGGCTACCTCATCTCTGTACTCCATTTCGTCGTTGTTGTTTATTAGGCTGTTAACTGTGGTGTCATCTGCGAATTTGATGATCTGGTTGCTGCCGTGTATGGCTGAAAAGTCATGAGTGAAAAGATAGTACAGCTGAGGCAGCAGCCTTGTGGCTCTGAGGACCAGAGTGGATGAGGTGTTGCTACCAATCGTCACCACTTGAGGCCTGCCTGTCAGGAAGTCCATCATCCAGTTGCAGTTGGTACCCAGGCCTAGGTCCCTCAGTTTCAGGATCAGCTTGGAGGGAACGATGGTATTGAACATTCCCTCCACCACAACATGATCAATGTTGCATCTTTAAACTCTGGCCTTCTGACGTTCTCCACTCTGTGTTGTGCATTGTAAATCCATTTAGCTTCATCTTCCTCACCTAAAGCGCTACAAGTGGCAGGCAATATCCTGTGGGCAGTGTTTTTTATTCATCCCTCACATTTTCTATATATCCCAAGTGTCTGACCAGATTTCTCATTGCCTCTCTCCACTATACACGCATGCATGTACGCATGCACGTACACTCACACTCACACACGCACACAGATGCACAAACACACGTTCGTGCACGCACACCTCTGGTTCTGTCCCTGCAGTCCAGTGGATGGGCTATTACTCCCAACTCCTCCAGGCACGGCCACTTTACACACATTACTTTTTGTTGCCAATGACGCATTCCTCAGCCACCTGGTGCTATCATCATATGCCTCCCCAGCCCACTACAGGTGGACATTATCAAGCAGCACTGTGATGAAGAAGTCTCTCTCTCTCTCTCTCTCTCTATCACAGTCGTCAGTAGAACGTTCCATGTGGCTGTCATTTTCTCCTGCTTTTTTACCCACACTAAGAGAACCACTAGAAGGCACTAGAAGTCAGACACCACCAGAACGCCATGTGCATGTGAGAGCTCTCGAGCGTGCCTCCATCCATTGGCTACGTTTCTCTGTGGCGGTGTGACAAATAGCTTATGCAGCTGACAAGCTGGCTGAGAATGGAGAAGGTTTTGCCTTTTGACTGGTACATCCACTGACTATACCCTGCCACTGCACCTGTGCCCACGGCTTTTGAGATTTGCCACATTGTGTATTTTCTGGTGATTACAGAAAGGCCCTGATTCCCTTCTCTGACTCTGTGGATGTTGTTGTTCCTGCCTCCTCTTTTCTGTCTGAAGCTTGACCCTTCAGACAACCTGTGGCTTCCCTGTGGCTACTGTTCCCTGTGGCTACTATTGTGGCGTAACTTCAAATGTCCTTGTCATTGATTTTTCACTATAAACCCCCTCCAGATGGAGGTTTCGCTATGGCAGGAATAGGATACAATATAGGTCTAGTACTTTTTCAAAACTTTAGCATGTTTCTGGTTTGTGGGATTAAATGTGGCAGTAAGCTGTATACAGAAGCATTATAGAAACACTTTTGAAATCTTATTAAGGAAAAAGTTTTAATCATTTCTATATTTAACATTTGTATCTAGTCATAAAACAGATTATAGCCGTTTAATGTTTTGCCGTTTTGTTACAGCTGTAGAATAATTCAATATAGCCCTCAGTATTTTCAGAATATCTCTAGCCAATCTAGTGTAATATGTGTCATATAGTTATTATTATCATAGCACCATAAACGAAGCCTCCAGTGGCGGGCGGCGCCGTCACGTCGGTCACGCGAGAACAGCGAAACAACGCGATGACTCCAGAGACCAGCTCATCTTTTAGCGTTTATAGACAGACAGATAGATAGAACTTTCTGCATTTTGTCCTCTAAATATTGTCCCGGGGCGTGATCGTCACTTCTCCTGGATACGCTGTGGTCGTTCTCGGGGTTTATCAAGTAGAAACGTAGAGGATGTAAGTGCGGGCTTATCATTTTATCGCAAAGATATAAGTTGTTGCGCTCATCGGGTGGCTGCAACTAAGCTAAGCTAAGATAGCTGCCGCCTTAATACGCAATACGGGCACACAGCGCAGCCACCTGCCTGCGCTTCTTGCATGTGTCGTGTCTCCGTTGTGTGTGTGTTTAACTTGTGCAGCATAAATATACATTATTTATGCTGCACACCGTCAACTTTGTACCATAATATTACATAAAGTGACTGAATGTGTGCAGAGCTGAAGCTAGACTACAGCAGCATGAAAGGCGTGCAGTCATGACAGGAGGATTAGAGGAGCAGAGTGACTCCCTGGCGTTTACTGGAAAAGTAATGCACACTAGAGTATTAACTGCACACTAGAGTATTAACTGCACACTAGTATTAACTGCACACTAGAGTATTAACTGCACACTAGAGTATTAACTGCACATTAGAGTATTAACTGCACATTAGAGTATTAACTGCACACTAGAGTATTAACTGCACACTAGTATTAACTGCACACTAGTATTAACTGCACACTAGAGTATTAACTGCACACTAGTATTAACTGCACACTAGAGTATTAACTGCACACTAGTATTAACTGCACATTAGAGTATTAACTGCACACTAGAGTATTAACTGCACACTAGAGTATTAACTGCACACTAGTATTAACTGCACACTAGAGTATTAACTGCACACTAGAGTATTAACTGCACACTAGTATTAACTGCACACTAGAGTATTAACTGCACACTAGTATTAACTGCACACTAGAGTATTAACTGCACACTAGTATTAACTGCACACTAGTATTAACTGCACATTAGAGTATTAACTGCACACTAGTATTAACTGCACATTAGAGTATTAACTGTACACTAGAGTATTAACTGCACACTAGTATTAACTGCACATTAGAGTATTAACTGCACACTAGAGTATTAACTGCACATTAGAGTATTAACTGCACATTAGAGTATTAACTGCACACTAGTATTAACTGCACACTAGAGTATTAACTGCACACTAGAATATTAACTGCACACTAGAATATTAACTGCACATTAGAATATTAACTGCACACTAGAATATTAACTGCACATTAGAGTATTAACTGCACACTAGAATATTAACTGCACACTAGAATATTAACTGCACATGTATTTGTTTGAGGTCAAACAACACATTGTTACTGGATGGGCTAATCTCATTTGTACGCGTCATCCTTTGGCAGAAGTAGGATATTTGTGCTGGCGTAACTGTGTTGCTTGTCTGGAGCCTTTAAACCAGCTTAGCCACACAGCCTCTATAGTTACTGTATCTAAAAACATTTGATCGTCTGTGATTATCGATTTGTGATTTGTGTTAATCTTAATTCTCTTTCCCACGTTCATCAGGCAGCCCGCACCTGCTAAGTGGTACGACAGACGGGACTCTGTTTTCATCGAGTTCTGTGTGGAGGACAGTAAAGATGTGCAAGTTAAATTGGATCAGTTTAGCATCAACTTCAGGTAAGACTTACAGAATTAATTCATTTTTATAGATGAATTATGAATTATTACAATATATAACTCATTCCATTGTTAATAACGAGTGTTATTATGGTTAGTTATTGGTAGACATTATTGGTATACATTTGTTTTTATTTGCATTTCAACTTCATTGTTCAACTGTGATTGCATTTCAGTTTGACCACCTTTAATATGTCAAATATAATGCCTCAAAATCAAAAACTCATCATCACTTCACAGAGTTGCTTTTGTTGTAAAATAATAATGGAATAAAAAATGAATAGACGAGTTCTTATCATTTGTGCCTTACATCCAACAGTTGTCTCGGTGGAGCGGAGAAAGTGAAACACCAAAATGTATTGGATCTTTATGGTGACATTGATCACAAAGTAGGTTTGCAAGTTCTTATGGCAGTGTTGTGGATACATACTGCTATGCCTATTGTGTAGTGTGTCTTCCTAACCCTGCACTCACTCGACCACAGGAATCCAAACACAGACGCACGGACAGGTCTGTATTGTGTTGTTTAAAGAAAGCAGAGGCGGGAAAGGCCTGGCCAAGGCTATCCAAAGATAAGGGGAAGGTAATTAATTTGTTGGTCCCTATCTACAAAAAAATCATCTCCATGTCTCATGATTTACTCAAACTATAAACACAGTACTTGTTGATTTAGGTCACCTGGCTCAGTGTTAACTTCAATAATTGGAAAGACTGGGAAGATGACTCTGATGAAGATTTGTCAAGTTTCGACAAATTCTCAGAGGTGAGAAAGTTACAGCGTTTAGCACTTTGGGTAGAGAAGCACGTTATAGATAAAATGCATTATCATTAGCCTATTATTATTCCAGTGATCCAGTATGAGGAGGCATTGCCACTATGGCTGAATTACATGGTCAAAAAAAGTCCTAGAAATCCTATTGCACATTGATTATTTTGACAGATATGATTCACTATTAGTAGGAATGATTATTCACAATTTTTGAGGCCTGCCTGTCAGGAAAAATTCCATATGACTGACATTTGGAGGTCTATTTTTGTAGATGTACATGTGTACAGTACTTTGTTCATAACAAGTACTGTTGTGCTGTGTTACTGTGTTATACTTCAACGCATTTTACCCTTATCAAAAAATTGCAGCTCCTACAATTTTCGAAATTGCACTTGGCCATATTGCGATTTCGCTAAGATTTTCATTAATTGTCCAGCCCTAATTGCCACTAGGGTGTGAAGAGTGTTTCATCTTGCCTGACTTTCTTCTACAGATGATGAACACCATGGGAGGGGATGCTTTACCAGACTTCGATGGTGGAGATGAAGAGGTATGAAATGAGAGTTTATTATTCATGAGTAACATTGAATTCAAAGTCCTTATTTACTTGGCTTTTTTCCATGTCATTTACAGCATGCATTTGTGGACAACGATGATGACAGTAAGTCAAATTTAAATGGTTTTCTCCTTTGTGATACAATGACTGCTTAGAATTTTCTTCTTGACCAAGTAATTTTATTCTCACTACAGAAATGCCAGACCTTGAGTAATCAATGGTAGGATGCCATTTTCCTCAGAAGTTAAAGCGTTCAAGGTGAATCTTGTCTCCAGTTTGATGAATTGGGAAGTGACATTTGGATCACACACGTGCTGACATCCAGTGCTGCATGGACACCATTTGTTTAATTACATTGTCCATTGAATGAATAACTATTGGGATGTTTTGGATCATTTGCCCCTTTCTATGTTTTTCCCAGCAAAGACAGCAAAAAATGTAAAGGTTTCTTAACATAACTGGATTCGGAATCCCCAATTTCAAGAAAGTGTTTGTAGTGTCTTATTTTTTGTAATCAAGATTATCCGTCTTTGTTTTTATTTGACATTGTATTATGTTAATTTATACACGATTTTGACTGAGTTTTTCAAATGTATGTTATTTAAAATGTTATTCGTTTATATGAAACATCTTAACACATTAAAAAATTAATACACCTTTCCATCTTACTGTGTGTGTTCAGTTTGTGGTACAGTAAAGATAAGGTTATAATATTCATATGCAGCCGCCTTAATTTTCTCTCCTTGCAAGAACAATAGGGCAATTAATTGACATATGCAAAAAGAAAATACTTCCATAATCTTTGTGAGATGAGTGTAATATCCTAGCAGAAATTAAACTACTTTTTTTTACTGAAGGTGCAAGTCATGTTAGAGAGCAACACTGCTGCTGTGTTTTGAAATGCAGTTTAATGTGTTTAATATATATATTGAGTTTGTTAAATAATATGGATGTTTTTGACATATTTTTAATAAACTTGTTGAAGAACATTGCAAATGTTTTCTCTTTTTTTTTTAAAGCAAACATTTTGACACCATAAACGTCATTATGATTTTACATAACAGCATAGCAGCATAACTTTCGGTAAAGGTAACATTGGCACTTCTCAAAATTATCTACCGTTATCATTTTATTAGGCTAAATATTTTTTTCTTATTAAGCGGAACTGTAAAGATGATTGTGCAATTGACCTGTGTTTTTATGCTTTGGGCTATATGGATAATTGGATGGATAATTATAGCCATAGATATTTGGCTTTCAATAGTAATGTTTGGAGAGTGTGAGTAGGTTGTATGTGTGTCAGCAGTCTGGCCCAAGGGAACAGGGAAAGCCCAATGCAAGCATCTTTTAAAACCCCTCCGATTGAACAGGCTTACACCCACAAAAGATGACTTACTGCTGATGGGAGCAGCAATTGGGGTGCCATTGCTATTATTACAATAAAGATGCACAAATTGTCCAATTAGGAGGCCTCAACTCTCAGCCAATATCAATAATCGTATGTCTATTTAAAAAAAGACCTACGCTAGGCTTGTCTAAATAACTTATCGACCATTTATATGTATGCTTCTATAATCAAAATTAACAGCCCTACATTTGTATAACATTGTTATTCATTATTTGTATATATTTTCCACCGTGACAGTAGGCCTAGTAGCTAACAGCGTCGCACGGTGAAGCTGTGGGCACTTTGGCTCATCGGTAAGGGAACTCTTATATTCAACAGTAGCGGCAACACATCATAGAAAGCAGCAGAAATGGTGACCACCGGCACTTTGTTTCGCTGCCTAAAAGCAGAAAGGGGCGAGCACAGCATAATCCTTTCAGCGGGCTGCGGCCGTTCTCTGTGTGCTGCCCTGGTCAGCGCGATGCTCCAGTGCAGAAGCTCAATGCCAGATCTGCTGCCCCTCTCTTCCTCTCCCAGCGTGGCTTTATCTACCCTGAGCCCAGCCACAACACACAATGTAAATCTCTGCCTAATCACTTCTGCTGCCACCAAACCACCCAATACAGAACATGCATAGAGAGATTGAGAACTCCAATTGTAGTGAACAGTTTTCGTCTCACATGTTGAATGTGATTTGTTTATTATGGGAATGGTGTAGAATATACTGTCAAATAATTGTTTGTGGGTGTTGTGTCAATCCTGGTTGTTCTGTCAATTATGGCAAGTATGGCAATTGGTAGAGTTAATGTGCAAATCCACCAGTTGATAGCCCATAATCTGATGCCTGCAAATGATATTCAAAACATGAAGGAAGCTGTGATAAGGGTTTACACATGTAGGAGTTCTGGATTGGGGTTGGGGTTGTTTTTTTTACCCAAAGAAAACCACACCAATTATAACAATGATCTCTTTATCACCTTTTTGTACTGCAAACCATGTAAAACCAACCCCAATCACAAAATGCGTTACTTTTCCAATGCAGTCAACCTTTGCTATTTCTTCAGGTCCAAGCGCCTCATTCTGTCTACTCTATTTTTTACTTTGTATCTGTTACATTTCATATGGAGGTGGAGGGGGGCAGATCATGAGCAGGGGTCACCATGTGTCGGTTCCATTGTAGGGACGGGGGCTAGTTCATGTTCAGGGTGATCTGTGGTATGAGCAGAGAGAGGTCAGTCAGACAGACGGGCGGAGGGGATTTTGTTTTGATTTGCAGCATTGTGCGGTGACCCCTCCCCTGGTCCCCCTAGACTGTTATAAAAAGCACCATCGGCTCCCCCTGCTCTGGCATAGAGGCTGAATGTCTGCAGGACATGCTTAACGTTTGTCTAGCTTTCCATGTTATTCTACTAATCACCAGCAGGGCTGCTATACATAGATGCACAGAGGCTGACCAAGCTGCTCCAACCAGCAGCTCTCTAGGAATGACAGACTGCACTCTGAAAGTATCACAGCCCATTATCTGACAGTCGTAGAGAGTTGTGTGTGGAACAGTGAACGTGCGGTCACACTTGGTTTTAGCCAGACAGTCACACTGTTGTAGGAACAGTGTAGTTGTAGTTTGCCTTCTGTCCCCGTCCCCCCCCCCCCCCCCCTCCCCCGCCCCCCGAGTTCTTAATCCTCAGGAATCGAGAGGACCGGTAGAGGAGATTATTCTAAAGGAGATCACTCATCTCCTTTCAGCTGATCTCCTGCTTTCCCCTCAACCCTCCATTCCTGAAGAACGCCAGGCTTTTTTTGGCATCATCACCATGTGGGAGTTCCGATCCATGTCGTTCTGGCGGGCGGTGTTCGCTGAGTTCTACGGCACCATGTTCTTTGTGTTCTTTGGCTTGGGCGCTGCCTTACGCTGGACCACCGGGCCACACAACGTCCTCCATGTAGCCTTCTGCTTCGGGCTCGCCGCCGCCACCCTCATCCAGTCCATCGGTCACATCAGCGGAGGACACATCAACCCGGCCGTCACCTTTGCCTACCTAATCGGCTCCCAGATGTCCCTGTTCCGTGCTTTCTTCTACATGGTGGCCCAGTGTCTGGGAGCCCTGGCCGGCGCTGCGGTGCTCTATGGCGTCACACCCAACAACATGAAAGGCAACCTGGCCCTCAACACGGTAAGAGGACCATCAGTCTGTACTTGAGCCACTTTCACACCTACGCTGTTAAAAGATCACCTAAAATGGTCATGTGTGCAATTCATGGCTTGCTACAAAATTTCTAATGGAAAATTTGGCATTTTGACATTATGGGTGTTGTTATGAATGACTAGGGCTGTAAATATGCCACACAGCTAATATGACAATGGCCAAGGCCACATATCCAATCAGTCCATGATCTTCTCTTTCATATTTTCTCTGCTCCTCTGGCTTCCTACAGCTGCAGCCAGGCATCAGCGTGGGCATGGGCACCACCATGGAGGTGTTCCTCACCATGCAGCTGGTGATCTGCATCTTTGCCGTGACCGACGAGAGGCGCAATGGCCGCCTGGGCTCTGCCGCCCTGGCCATCGGCTTCTCCGTGCTCATGGGACATCTTCTGGGGGTAGGTGGCGCCTGTATGAGGCCAACTCAGCCAACTTTTAGTCTTGTGGGACAAAGAAAAGGATCTTGCCGAGAAGGTTTTGAAGAAGCACAGAATGCAGGCATTCTTGGTTTTGATGTCACTGGGTTCACATTATTAACCTGATGATTAAACATTCTTCAGATGTACTACACTGGCGCAGGAATGAACCCAGCCAGGTCCTTCGCCCCTGCCGTCATGGTCAGGAATTTCGTTAACCACTGGGTAGGACAGTCTGCCATTCAGCATTCACCCCAAAAATACATATATAACATGTAGGTGAGTGGCAGCTTGCTCTAACTCCATATCTCTGTCCTGTTGGTTTGTTTCTGCCTCACCATAGGTGTACTGGGTGGGACCCATGATCGGCGGAGCTATGGGCGCTCTGGTGTACGACTTCATGCTGTTCCCCCGCATGCGCGGCCTCGCTGAGAGGCTGGCCACCCTGAAGGGCACCAGGCCCCCAGAGGCAGAAGGCCAACAGGACACCAGGGGAGAGCCCATCGAGCTCAAGACCCAGGCCCTATAAGCCCGGACATCAAGATATCCACTTTCTAACACCACTCCCACAACCCTCACCCACCTATCAACCCACACCCAAGCTCCTTGCCCCATCCATCCTCAAATGTTGTCCCACCTCCCTCAGCACAAATACCTCCGCCTCCCCTCTATGTCAGACCCAATGCTGTTACACCCCCCCACTCCCCAAAAAAGAACATTGATCCCCTCACACCCAAACCCCCTTGGACTGCAGGACAATTATGGAGAAGTAGTATGTAGTATGGAGAAGTGTGAAGAAGTATGGAGATGAGGACTTGCCATTGAGGAAGGTGGCCTGGGTCACTACTGGCTGACACTGCAGGTGTTTTAACTGTCTCTCTCTCTCTCCCTCCCTCTCTCTCTCTTCTCACCCTCCCTACTGATTATTACTTTTTTCCCGCTTCAGCCCCTCCTCTCTCTCTGTCTTTCCAATCGACTCTCTCTTTTATCTGCGAGGAGTGAAGCTACATTAGAACAGTGGACTTCTGCATGCTTTTCCAGTTTTAATCCAGTTTTGTTTTTTGTTTTTTCATCTTTGGGTAAATGAGAGTTATGTATTTTATTTTCCAGAAGTTTCCAGGGTTTTTTGGACTGCAAATATTTCATTTTTTGAACATGTTGAGGGCATGCATTGGTGTGTGTGTGTGTGTGTGTGTGTGTGTGTGTGTGTGTGTGTGTGTGTGTGTGTGTGTGTGTGTGTGTGTGTGTGTGTGTGCATGTGCGTGGCTGTATGTGCTTGTCTTCAATTTTATTTGAGGTTTTTGTTGCCAAAATTAATATTTGTTCGATGCTTTGTGTTTTCATTTACCACGTAAGATTATTTGAGAGAATATGCAGCCTTGCCTCCGGCTCACTAATTTGTGTAACCAGCGCAACATCCAGTATTTTTTAGGATCTCTCCTTTAGCTATAATGAAAAGCCTTTTCATCCAATTCCCATAATTACTAATAATACAAATTCTGTCTCATTTAACATGGCAAGGAGGGGGCATGCACACACATTTATATGAAAATAAACACACAAATCAGTCAACCACATGGTCGTTTCTGAGCTTAATCTTCAATACATTTTCAAATGTTTATAATTATTGCAGAATTATTTGGCTGCTGGCCGTTTTTTTATATAGTGATTCAGTATGATTTATGCATCATTTGTGATAAGTGTTATATTTTGCTATTAGATCAGTGGTTAATATAGATCCATGTACAGGTGTGTGATAGTTGGTTTGCCTTTCCTTTTGCTTGTATACCATGGAAGAAAACAAAGAAATTCAACATACTTTCATGTGGAACTAGCTTTTATACTGGATTGTTGCTTTTTGACGACTTAAAGAGTTATTTTTTCGTTAATTTCTGCTCATGTGGTTGAAATCAGAGTTAAATTAGCGTGCGGTGACTGCTTCCGGTGGCTTCTCGTTTTACATTTGAAAAAGAGGGGGAATTTAGAGTAAAATCCTTAAAATAATATCCTTTATATGAACCCCTCTTTAATTGTTTTGGTGGTCACCTTGAGCTCGACAAAAAACTTTGGGGGAATGTGCCTGTATTTTTTTTAAGACGAGTGAATGAAACTTGAAGGTGAAGCTTCACATTGGCTTTGCATCCCCTCCATATTTACCATTGCTTCCTTTGTTTACATTTTGTTCTGTTCTATGGAAGAGTCATAGAATGCTGCTAGGACTATCATTTTGGGAAAGAAGGTGACATTGGGTGACAACAGTTGCCATTCAACAAAGCAATTACCAAACCAGATGTGTAAGCTTTTTCTCTTTCCGCTTTCTCTTTTTAAGCTTCTACAGTTGGATTTTCCTGGCTATAGGATAGTTTGAATTTGTTGTTTCCAAATGGAAATGCTTTGTGATGTACAGTGTAAAGTTTTCTCTTTTTTAAAGATTTACCTTGATTATTGAAACTGGATGGATCGAGCATATAATATTCAAGTCATAC
Organism: Coryphaenoides rupestris; assembly: GCA_002895965.2. NCBI lineage: Eukaryota > Metazoa > Chordata > Actinopteri > Gadiformes > Macrouridae > Coryphaenoides > Coryphaenoides rupestris. Next base: position 797,913 of record PIJE02000001.1, read on the forward strand.
ATTGTCTTCTCTTTGGATGATGGATTATGGAAGATATGCCAATGTGATTCACTGATATGTGAAATACAATCTGCCTTGGTTCAACGGATAGTCAATTTGCTTTTAAGCACTCCTTTCTAACCTGACTGCCATGGATTCATTATTTTTATATGTTAAAAATCCCAAATCTCCAGCTCCACTATTTTTATACTTGAAACCATCAAATTCTCAGAGTTGTGCTGCAAACACTTAAAACACAAAATAACAACCTTCTTAGAAGTGGTTGTCAACCCCGTGTTAAAGTTGAGATGAATCAGTCTGCAATGATTTAGATCGGGGTGTCAAACTCAATTTCATCCCGGTGTAACAGGCCATAGTATACCCCCAGTCCGGACTATACCTGGGGTTAAAGGGGCCTAGGCTAGATTATACCCCGGGTATATTATGGCCTAGGCCAATTTATACTCCGGGGTATAAATTGGCCTAGGCCAATTCATACCCCTCAGGCCAAATTATACCCCCATGATATCAGTAGTGTTGAGTGATATACACAAGAATTACTTAATTTTTCAACATTTTATTGGGGGTTCAGCTTTGTCAGGTAAGTTAAGTGAGAAAGCTAACTGACTTAAATCTTAAAACTCTAAAACATAGACTTTTATTACTTCAACCAGAAAAACTGAAAAAATATTAGACTTCCACAAAGATCAAAGATTACTACGTCCTGAAACTTCAACTTCTAAGACTAGCAAGTCCTCGCTACAATAGAAATGTTCAAAGTTAAACACTGATAACAACATCAAAATGATCATGCTTGTTTTCAAGATAAAGTGCATGTTCTGTTGATGACTGCAGATTGAAGCTTGCGGGATAGGTCAACCAATCCATGGAGTCACCGACTTTTGTAGGACAGTTTATCCCCGGGGTATACTCTGGCCTGGCGGGGGTTAATTTGGCCTAGGCTATTTTACACCCCCGGGTATAGTTTGGCCTAGGACAGTTTATCCCCGGGGTATACTCTGGCCTGGGCCAAAGTATACCCAGGTTTAATCTGGGCGGGGGTTAATTTGGCCTGTTACACCTGGCCACATCAGCATTATAGTTGCCCTCAAATGGCCGGTTGTAACTGTAAGACTATATAAATATATCTACTCTTTATCATATTACATAATTGCTCCTGCATTTGATTATGATTGGTTTTAGTAACTACTTAATAACTACCTCAGAAAGCAGCAGACATTCAAGTGTACAGCCATTGTACAATTTAGGGCCAACATCATTCAGGCCAGGAAATATAGTCCCAGTGACGGACATAGGGTTGGGAACCGAAACTCAGTTCCAAATTGGAACCGAATCCAAAGTGTGGGTACCCGAAAACATTTTTTTAATTTCGATTCTGTTTATCGGTTCCTAAAAGAGATATCAATCTTTATTATTGCAAACAAAAGCTATATGTCTGCAAAGATGTGGCGGCTACCTGACAGGACGTTTAAAACAATGTATCTGCCAGGACCTGTCTACGTCACGCATCAACGCAACGCCGCGACGTGTCCATTTGTTTTGATACGAGCTAGCGGTTAGTGTCGTGGATTTTACCTATACTCTGACATTCGTAAGAGGGTGATCAGGAAGACCAAAGTTTGAAAGTTAAAGACTTTATTTGCCACAGCCAATAGTGACACCAAGCCTGAGTCAAATCTGCAGAGAAGACCGCCGCACCCTTCTCCGGCTCTGTCCTTTATACCCAATGCACACGTTATTGTAGTTCCTTCTAATAAGTTTCATGATGGTTCCCCTTAAATATCCAAGGGCCAATGAGGAACTATATTACTCATAACCAATAGGAATGTGCCATGGTAATAACTACGTGCTCACATGGCATGCAGCATAAACTGCAGTACTAACAGACAGGCTTCTATAGACCTGAGCTTGAGAGGTGAAGCCTTTCCCAATATCCTCATCATCATCAACAGTAAACAGACCTGTGGTAGTGTTGGACTCACCAGGTAGGACCCACAGTCACACTCCTCTCCCACCTCCACGAAGCCATTACCACACTCTGAAGGGTCCAACAGCTGTAACACACCACACACACACGCACACCACACACACACACACACACACACAGGTGCACGCACACGCACACACACACAACCAGAGGTGACCACCGCTGTTAACCGCAGAAACAGGATGGACCATGACAGAAGAAAGACTCAAATGTAACATAGGACTTGTTCTGGTGCAACATTTGCATGTGGGGAGGCGAGCCCTGGCATTAAAATGTCTAAATCCCTGCAGAAGAAACAGCACATAAAACAATAAAAGATGTTTCCAGTGTGTAGGTTGCTAGCCTGGAGGTTGTTGTTGTTGTTGTTGTTGTTGACGGCAACTTTGAAAACAGTAACCGAAGATCGCGGAAGGGAAGAAGAATTCTGAATGCCAATGGCAGTCAGAGTCCACCCAGCAACCAAGGGCTCACTCCATGCCCGACCAAGGGCTCACCTTGGTGGGCTTGTTGAAGAGGCAGCTGCCCCCTCCCTCCTGGAGGAAGCGCAGATACTCGTCTATACTGCAGCGGGAGAACTTCCTGGGCAGGAAGTACCTGGAGAAAACACATTGAATGAATAAACTTTATTAGTTAAGATGACAGGGAGGGGACCCACAACGGCACAGCAAAAAACTAGAGTGGAACAATGACTAACCATAACTTAAAACAGCATTTTAACATGTTGCCTCACATAATCAAATTCAAGGCTCCTATGTGCCTCGACTAGCACAAATACTTTTAAAAACAACGACCCAGCCGCCTATCTCGCGGCCCTCAACTGCATTTTGCCCAGTCCACGCACACAATAACCCACATAAGACCGCTGGTCTAATGGCTATCTTCGTGTGCACTCTGCCGCTTTCCCGCTATTCACTCAGTCTGTCCTTCAGCTTAGCAACGGAAACTCATATTGATTCCGTTATGCATCCTCCCTTGGTAAGTCCCTTGGTAGTCAACAGCCTTACTCTTTGCTAAGTAAAGCTACTCTCCCGCAAGAGGATTGGTGACATGCGGCAATCTATCAATTGTGTCCACCTTACTCATTAGAACATCAAGTCCTACTCTAATATGTTTTGGGTGACACGGCAATAAACAAAACAGACGCTTTAATTGGAGCGATGTTGGTCTGTTCAAACTGGTGTTGACGGATAAGTCATCTGAAGCCAAATCGAAAACCTCAATCAATAGCAAGACCATGTATTTTAAGAGCTTTCTTATTGAGCTGTCCGCCAGCTCGAGATTAGACATGAGCATGCAGTTAGTGAGAATATCCGTTCATGATGGCTTCACAGCTGCCTCTGTAGTGAGAGACGGGCCATTCTGACCATAATCGGGCATCTCTTCCCTTGATTGGTTGTGCGTGGTTGCCTTTCTTTAGTACGTTCACAATTCATTTCATTCAATATGTCTTTCAGCACTACTTGGGTGCTGCTGACCTTGTTTAATCTTACCTATGCAGCCGGCCACAAAGGAACGAAATTTAAAATGAAAGGCTATATATAGAGAGTAAAAATATTCCATGATAATGCTCAGTCGCGTGGGAGCGGAGGCCAGGGCATATTCATAAACATGCCCAGCAGCAGGGTTCTTTCATCAATCCAAACTTTATCTATAATAATAAACAGAGGCACTTTGTGCCACTGCGAGGTTGCTCAAATACAGATGGTAGGGTTCTCTCTCACCCGGTGGTCCCATGATTGCAGCCGAGCCAGGGAGTCCGATAGCAGACCCCTGCCCACCCACGGCACACACACAACACAACACACACACACACACCACACACAACACACACACACACACACACACACACACACACACACACACACACACACCACACACACACACACACACACACCACACCACACACCACACACACACACACACCACACACAACGACATGGGAGCAAACACATTCACGCACATTTCGGCAAAGTTGCTTAAATAAACTGACAAACATGATTAATCAAAATAATAATACTACATTTAGGGCATTTAGCAGCACTAATACAAAAAAGAACGAGTGCATTTGTTGAAGGAGACAACATATACACTGTGGTACATTAAAAGATAAGAAATAGAAGCCAGGTTCGAGAACCATTCATAGTTTTGAGAATGCGCTAACGCTCTAGAACAGTTTTTCATAATTGCTAAGGTTGCCTGCGCATAACTTACTGGCATAATTAAGAGCCTCTTCAGTGCCAATGTTAAACGTTCTATGCGAGCAGCACTTTCTCTTACCAATTATAGATCACTAGATACTACTCCTTCTTCATTACTAAAAAAAATTTAAAGACTGCAGTTAAAACTATTCACCACTAGATGGCGGTGTTACCTCAATAAAGACTGCCAGTGACTCAGGCTGAAGGAGTTTACTCACTATGAAGATAATGGAAATCATTTGCACCTTGACAGTTTAGTGTTGTGGTTGCACTGTGCTACGTAGTGAGCCTAAATGTCCAATAGTGGACTGCAGATAGAAATGTGAATGGCACGAAGGTTAAATGCACCCTGCGGCGGATTCTGATGCTTGTCTCTACATGCAATCGCCGAGTTGTTTCGTGACCCCCAGACTCTGACCATTTAATGCTATGGCCATCGAACCACATGACCATAGTGAACAAACAGAGTAGAAAAATAGAGTAGTAGATACAGATTTACCATACTGGAACACAAAGACGCAGCAATATAGATATAGATACAGCTACCATACTTGGAACAACAAGACGCGAGGCAATATGATATAGATTACACGTTATACCATACTTGGAACACAAGACGTAGAAATATAGATATAGAATACAACTTACCATACCTGGAACACAAAGCGCCAGCAATATAGATGTAGATACAACATTAGTGCAACACAAATACGTAGATGACTAGATATAGAACAACCGTTTACCATACTGGAACACAAAGAGCTTGGGATATTACTGTATGTATACTGTATTGTGATACCTGGACTGGTGATACTGATTGGCTGGCTGATTGCATTAATGGCACACGATAGTTCAGCTCCAAGTTGAATCGCATTCTAATTCATCCGCTAGACCAAATTTGTAACCATCGCAGCAACATTGAGATCATAGCTCTTTTTTTTTTCTTTGAGCAGGTATAGATAATGATATCATGTGTGTTTACAGATGGCACACCTACTCGATGGATTATCCCTTCCATAACATACAACTGATATATACAGTATATATATCATCATAGATAAGAGATAGATTTAGCAAAACTGTTACATTACAGTATACATACACAACATATGTCCATATCGAGCTACTACAATACGATAACATTTGTTCTAAAAGAGAGTTCAAATTCCCAGTCCATGACCAACGGAAAAGACATCCGTAAACATACCTGCATCTTTTGGACTTAGAAATCGCTTCGATACAAAGATGTTGTGTCTGATGCCCTTCAATAGTCAAACCATAAATACTAGTTGTAAGTCTAAAACTAAGTCGCATGATCCTATCACCATAGACGCTTCTGAGTCAATAAATAATTCACGCGCTACAGTAGTCGCCATCATACTGACCGTCTAGACGCAAGTAACGCAACAGTTGACTGCGAGGCGGTGGCTCTGACCTCATTGACTCCGCCCCCCGGTGAGCGAGCAATCCCAACTGACTGGTACGGCATCGGATCCTCCCACCTACCGACTAGTTCAGGTGACTGTCTCGGCCCTGGAGCGAGAGATAGATCAGAACATACAGACACATTGCAAACACATTGACGCTCCAGCCCAGACACTGCGGAATCGGACGCGCCTAGCTGGCTCAACCAAAAAAAAGTATTTCGCCATCTTTTAGACATTAAAGGTGAGCAGCTCTATGTGACAATCCCCGACTAAAAATTTTGTATACAATCTATACCGTCAGTGTGTCTCTTTTGTAACGTCCCCACGCACCATGGTGGGCCATAAAGTGTGTTTTTGTTACTGGTCTAGCTGTGATTCACTGTTTTCAGATACCCGGGTTGCCAGACTATTGAACAAATTGCCACATAAACACAGCCTGCTGCCAGCCATGGAATGAGGCAAATGGATTTGCATTCAAAAGTGTCACTAAGTTACTGCTATATAGATGAATTATTAGAGATGAAGCAGATGAACTGGGATTGTGTCCTAAGAATGATTTGATTTCTCAACATATCAGATTGTATTCTTACAACTCGCTCAAAATACTTATGCAGCTGTCTACCTGCTGTGTTGCACCTATAGTTATTAGCTCATAGACTATCGCATCTTCACTACATTGACCGACGCCGTTTTGGTATATCCTGTGACTGGTAAATATCTGAGCCACGGCCATGCGATCGCGCATAGCTAACATGACAGGACAAGCCAAGTTTAATGTTTTTGTAGCTAATCAATTCAGAGATGCATTGGCAGGACGTTATACATTAGGGATTATGATCAACTATGTACTAGAGTTCTTACTCAAAGGTTATCATCGCCGTCATCTTTGTCACTTTCCACAATGGAGTACTTGTGCATACCGTCAGCCGCTACATATGTGTGTGACTTTCATTACAGTATAGCACCTTAATTACCAACCAACAGTTTTTCCCGACGTGCGCTTGAGGAAATGGCGGGGTTTTCCATGACGACTTACGAGAAGAGGTGCACGGGGGGGGCTAAGCGGCGGTTTGTTAAACAGGAGAGTGATGGCAATCCGTGCTTTCACAACGTGTTACGATACTCGTGCGCGCAATTCCCGACGCTTTACATTCTCCTTCCCTCGGTGACTCTCATGAAGTCGCGCAGTCACCAGCGTCGTCGTCCCACTCGAGGAACACAATTGTGCGATGACTCTGATCGCCAAAGCGTCTCCATGGCTGACAGCACTATGGGTGTGTTGAGCTGGTTCCTTAAAGAGGTCTGGCAGAGAGAGAGGACGGTGAGGGACAGTGTTTGTTTTTGCACTGACATGTGCTCAGATTGCTCAGGAGTGTAAATTGTTAGGACAAGAGCTATTTACGAATACAGGATCCAAACAGGAGAACAAAGGCTTTCCACTTGATGCCATTTCTGTTTGTTTATCGGTTGCCCATCCAAGTCTTGCTGAAGGAACAGTACAATCATAGCAATTACACTGGTTAGAATATGGCAAGTAAAGCTGTGTGGTGCGCTCCTTCGCCCGTGCTCCGCCAACACACGTTACTGCCCCTAGTTATGGGCCATACGGATCTAGCCCGAACGTTCCCGGACTAAACACAAGACGTTTAGTCGCGAGAGGCCCCGCAGAGCGATGACACGCCCTGCGGAGGCGAGTACGGGGGCACCAGGTGCAGCGAGATCTTAATCAAATCAGCAGCAGACTACTTAAGTCCTTCCTGAACAATGCTCGTGTGCTAGAACGTACTTTACTCCCCTCGTCCTATCTAGCTCTCTCCGGGTGTTCTCCTTGCCTCGCTCCCTACGTACTTCCTCGTCTCTGTGATTACCCTCGTCGATCCATTGCGAGTGTCGTGTATTCCCCATACGATCCAGTGTCTCCCCACTCTCGTCATTCTACGGATAACCATCACTCCCTCTCGGACCCTTCTCCCGCTCCTCTACGTTGGATTCCTTTCCCACGGACGGACCCCGACCAGACAATCCCAACATGACGACCGCGACTGCACCTTTTGTGAAGTCTCCCTAACAGCCCGCACCACCTTAAGTATTTTGTTTGTAGATTAGTTTTGGATATTATAAATTTCTCACTATTAAGGTTATATCGCATTATCTTGGAGAGTTATAATTTTCTTAGAATATATATGTGTATATAGTTTTATATGCCCATTATGCAATTCCTCATATATATATGATTAATATATTATGTATTATATACTTAAACCATACTTTCCCTACTGTTATTTTCCCTGATTCATAGTATGATTACTTTTAAAGCTGGTTCTTGTGCATTCTGGTTTATCGCATCTCGCCTCTGATTTTGTGTACTGGAGTCTGTACAGAAGCATGCAAACGTTCATTTTCAAACTTTTTTCCTTCTCAGTTAACTTCACATACCTGTTATATTGCTATCTCTCTCTCC
>PIJE02000001.1:806010-893510 GCA_002895965.2 Coryphaenoides rupestris
CCGCACCCTTCTCCGGCTCTGTCCTTTATACCCAATATTACATAAATCATGCTTATACACTCCAACCCTATGTGGATACTGTGATGAGTACCATACGTATACTCTCCCTCTTTCCGTACCAGGCACAAGACAGCACCATACGTGATTTCTTCCTCCTGCATCCTGTACAAGATAGTACCGTTTAGCTTGGCTCACGTCCATCTCCGGACATTCAGTCTGCTCTTCTGCCTTGCACATTTAGTCTTCATATGCATGTTAGATGCAAGGAGCTTTCAACGTGAACATATTAGAAGCAAAGATCATTCAATATAAACATAAGTAAACATGTGTGTCTCTAGTTGTTCTCTGTATTTCTCCACACTTAATACGCACACACAGCATATTGGCAAGACATTCTTAATAATGTACTGGAAAATATCTCCCATATTAGTCAGCAGTGTGGAAGATGGTAAACGGCCAAAAGTGTGCCTTCACTTTGTAAAAGAAAGTGACGACAAGGCTAAGTGCAGTAAATGTGGGAAAGACTGATATGGTGATCTGTCTTCTGTACTGGGAGCGTACGGCCGGGTGCTGGGAGCGTACGGTCCGGAGTACGGATAAGCAGAACCGGAACGGAACGGGAATCAATAAAATTCAAACGATACACAACCCTAGATGGACATTATAGTTTAGGTACCAGTATGTGCAAACTTGTTGGCATTAGACGGCCAGGCCACCATGAAGAGTGGCCAGTCCAGCCCTGATTTGTACGATAAGCAAATGATATTCTTTGCAAGCTCTCGCAGGCCACATAAAATGAGGTGCCAGGCCGGATCCGGCCCACGGGCCTTGAGTTTGACAAGTATGGTTTAGATAGTTCGAAAAGTTTTATTTCATAAAAAATATAATTGTGTAGTTAAAATGTAATTATACATTCCAATACCAATCCACATATCATATAACACACAAACAATATATAAAAGGAGAGCATTAAGCAAGTATGGTTATCCCAACTATGAATATACATTTATTTAACTTGATGAACAATAGTAATTCAACTTTTTCTATGTTTGATTTAAATGTAAGCAAGGCTATAAAAAAGGCAATACAAATGTACAGAGCGGTTGTGATTGTATGGACAACTTGTTATCTTTAAAATGGCAATAGTCCTGCTGCTCCAAAAACAAACATTTCCAGATTTTTTAATCATGAAAATTGTTTATAATTTCACTGTTTCATTTAAGCAGCTTACAGTTTAAAGTTAACTTCTGAGCGCAGCTATATGAAGATATGTGCAGAAGAACAACATGCAGAAGATATGTATGTGCAGAAGAAAAACTACAAGTACACATTTGAAAACATTTCAAATAATTTTTTGTCTTATTCTAATTAGTAAGTTCAATTGAAGGTCAACACCCAGAATGAAACCCTGAAAAAAACATTAAATACGGCAACTTACCAGGTGTATTACAGGCTTTTCCCTCTCTGTCTGCTGGAAATACTATAACTTTAATTACGAATAAACTACCTAAAAAAATGTACAATGGAAAATACTATATAAAGCCTGCAATGTTCATAACATGAAGCTGTTTTACCAACCCAGAGAAAACATATATTTTTATTTAATTAGGCCTATGTGTCCTACCAATAACAACTGTCAAAAATGGTGCATGGTTAATAAGCACAGCAATGTATACAGTAGATTACCTTAGTTCTATAAAAGATGGGCATATACGCCATATAAACAAACAGGGTAATTGAATTCATTATCATATGACCTGGTCAGGATAGTTCTGGATAATGCAGTGATGTCATTCGCAATATCATGCTATCCACAATTTGTTTACATCATATGTAAGTGTGTTGTCTTCAGTTGTAGCTGTTAGAAGGCCTAAATGACGGCAATAGTCATGGAAGTACATAAGACGATGGCATTAATAGCATTATCATTAATACCCAATAATTGGCGCAAAATCTCTCCTCCCCTCCTCCCAGAACTTCTCACTCTCCATCGACGGACACACAGTCACACCTTCCCCCCTGGTCCGTAACCTCGGCATTATCATGGATCCCACCCTCTCCTTCAAGTCACACATCAGCAACATCACCAAAACATCCTTCTTCCACCTCCGTAATATTGCACGACTCCGCCCCACCCTCTCCTCCTCATCCATCCACCGAATCCATTTCAAGATCCTCCTCATCACTTACAATAATCTCGCCCCCTCATACCTGACAGATCTCCTCCATCGCCACTCCCCCACTCGCCACCTCCGATCTGCCGATGCCAACCTTCTCACCCCCATCACCAAGACCAAGTACCCCAACTTGGGGGACAGAGCCTTTGCCGTCACTGCCCCAACCCTCTGGAATTCCCTGCCTCCTAACATCCGAAACTCTGACACACTCACTTCTTTTAAAAACCAACTAAAAACCCACCTTTTCAAGAAAGCCTAAAATATCTGACTTCCACCTCCACCATTCTCTTTCACTCTGTCACCTCTATATTTGTATTTGTTTCTGTACCTGTGTATGTTTATGTTATATGTTTATTTATTTATTGTGAAGCGTCTTTGAGTACCTAGAAAAGCGCTATACAAGTCCTATGTATTATTATTATTATTATTATTATTATTATAATACCATCATGCGAAGATAATGCCTAACATTTGACCAATGTCAACATTTCCATTCAAGACATTTCTTCTAGACCTAACAATTCGTCAATATCCAAATCCATATTCGGAGACGAATCCCTATAGGACACACACACACACACACACACACACACACACACACACACACACACACACACACACACACACACACACACACACACACACACACACACACACACATTGTACATTAAAACAAGCACTACATAGCACAATATGTTATAACGACTTGATATTTTGAATAGAATGATAATAATTATATAAAAAACAAAAAATTCTATTTTAAGTATTGTGTGCCTTTACATTTCCGGAGAGAAGAGTCCACTGGGGTCAGAGAAGCCTGGAGAAGTCTGGAAGCCTGGCTGTCCAATCGGAGATTCGACCCCAAACAAAGGCCCCTGGAACTGCCTGCTAAATAAAACAATACACCCAACTGTGAACCAAGCATTCAGCAGTCGTAATCTGACACCCAGATTATCTTGTTTGTGGTGGCTGGAGAACAGTACATTCATACACCACAAATGCCGCAGTTCCATTCAGGTGACCCGGCAGGGGGCAGGATAACATAGCATAGTTACCCATTCCATGAACGTACCAACACACATTAAGCTCTATTAAATACAGGCATGAATCAGCATGGCATAAGGAATGTCAGGAGGTAGCTGAGGAGGTGTAGTGGGTCTGGACTGGAAACAACCTGACACCATCACAACACAAATGTGATATGGCTGTGTGGGAGTGTGTGTGTTTATTGGCTGGCTTAATTGGCCTCACCTGGCCCAGTTAGAGTCTGGGGGGTGGGTCTGCAAGCCTGTGGTGCATTAGATAATCAGTGCACCACAGGTTAAGTCAACCAGCAACTCACACACACAGGGGAGCACTAGAATGCTAGCATGTACCATCTGTACCATACCCATCGGGGGTATCCCACCCCCCAGAGGTTTGAGGTGAGACCGTGTCTGTCACTCACATGGGGGAGGAGATGAGCTGGAGACTCATGTCCAGAGCCATGCTGGAAACATTAGTGGAGGTCGAGCCTGCTTCTCTGTGTACAACCACAAACAAACAAAAAAGACAAGTCAACAACATTCAATCTGACTTGACATTGGTTAAGATCTGCGCTACCTTTCTTACTCATCCACTCTGGATATGAGCCTCACGCCGATGTAACCTCCCGGTGGCAATGGTAAAGGGTCATCTGTCAATCACAGAGCCAACTGTGTTAGGTCTCATATGATGTCCCCGTGGGTATGACGCTCATAGAAATGGACAAAGGAAAAGGGGGGCAGGGGGTGAATACCTGTGTAGTACTTTTCGAATATCCCATTTTTGGGAATATCGGGGTACAGAAATGCCAGGAATTTGATGTCACCGATGATGTTGCCGAGGCAACGGATCTCCAAGTCTTTCTTGAGGAAGGGCTGAATGTTCTGGATTTTCTGTCCCCCATCTGTGTATTTACATGTGAGTGTTCATAAGTGAAATTAGCAAAATATTAATGATCTCTAAAGAAAACATTGCGAAGCCGCCTCAAACACTCACTCTCGCTGGCAGCCACATAAGCGATGGTGATGCCGCCGATCTCCGAGTCGCTGAAGCGCAGCAGAAAGGTTCCATTGGGCCTCTCGTTCAGAATCAAGTGCAGGTGCTGCTTCCCGATGAACCCAAATATCAATCTGGTGGAGGTCGTACACACACGGCATATATAATATATAGTATTCTCTGCTAGATTGTATCTAGGGCTTCATCAAAATTCATCAAAATATTATCTCAATCACAATATGCCCAAGTGCAATATCCAAATCGCAAGAATCGCAAATTTTTGATAAGGGAATTTGTGTAAAGGTAAATGTACAAATTAACGACTGTAGTGCTGCAAAGATTCCCTGGCCTACACACGCACCCTTCACTCCAATACGCCTTCAGTTGCCTTTTGGTCAGTTCCATGGCTCCCTCAAACCACTGCCAGAAGGTGAACTGACGCCCTGGGAGCATCTCCTGAAAATATGCAAAATAAGTGTGAGCTTACTGTATACATGTACGTGTTTATGTATATACTGTGTAAGTACGTGTGTGTGTGTGTGTGTGTGTGTGTGTGTGTGGGTGGAGAAGGACAGTGTACCTTATTGAACTGAGCCCAGGACACCATCATTTTAGTGAAGTCTCCAGAGATGTCTGGCTGATCAAAGATCTTCTGGGCCAGGAAGTGCAGATTGTACTGGTTGAGGCAGTGCTGTGTCCGTACCTCAGACATGAATTTACTGTTGAGGGTCATACACATTAGCTTCCAGGGCACGCGGTCCGGCACCTCAAATGGTATCCTGTCCTGATGACATCATCAAACATGTGAGGCTGACTTATATATTTCATGTACACCAGGGAAATATGTGTATATTTATCCATGTACACGCCACTCACTGGTTTGGAAAAGGCACAGTCCCAGATTACAGTGGCCATGGCGTTGATTTCTTGGCTACCATGTACAATGACAACCACCGGCACTGAAATCATCTGCAGACACACGCACACGTTCATTATTTAGAAAGGAGACTTCTTTAGACTTCTTTCCCAATGAGCCCTGTAAACAACCTTGACTCAGCCAGCCCTCTGTATGCCCCTGTGCTTGTGGTGGGTACCAGGGACTACAAAGAGCTATGCCGCTACCGCCGCTACCTGTATCCTGAAGGGAGTGTCACAACCAGTAATGGTGATCTCCGTGGAGAAAAGGAGGGCAAACTTCTCCTCGGTCACAGACTCTGTTCCCTTCCTGTCTGCCCTCTTGATCTTCTTGACAGACTATTGCAAAAACAAAACCCAGCATTAACATGTGAACACACTAGTTTTTATTATTTCAAAATGTTCTGGTTTAGTATCAAGGCTTTGCGTGCAATACTTACCATGTTCCTGAAGGTGGCGCACGTGTTCTTGTTAGTGGGGTTGATCTCTAAAATGGCCGTATTGTTGATCAGTTCGCCCACGTTGTCGCTGTAAGAGATGTTGGAGGATGAAATATTGGTGGAATCGTCAATAGTATAGTAGATTTTCTTTTTATAATTTCTTTTATGATAAGTTATGCAATTTCTTTAGTCTTCATTTGATACAACTTTATTTTTTAACTGGAAATATAAATGACCTCAAACCTTTCACATCAATGTATAACACATTGATTTAAAGATAATAACTTAGGGGCTGTGTCCACAAGCCTTTTTTCTGGCTATCTGGGTGCCATGCCCAGGTGAGAGCCATCTAACCTGGTACCATGCCCAGGTGAGAGCCATCTAACCTGGTGCCATGCCCACTGGCGCTGGCATAGCTGTGGGCAGCTTGAAGCACGCTGCGTCTCCATGCTTTGCTTACTGTTTGACACGTTAGCTCCTTAGCACCTATATTAACATTGTGGCGATAACTTCTTATTATACTTTGGAGTGTATGTGGTTGGTGGCTGGATTAAGCAGCATTGAGGAATCAAGGCACATAGGATAAAGCAGCCATCACCACACACAATCAACATGGCATTACCACCTGCTCTAGCTGTAACATCTTGCCCACACTCCAAAAAACTGGTTTGATAACTACCTTGATATCTACCTGTGTGCTGGCGCTCAGAAAAAAACACTAAATGAACACAAGCCCTTAATCTGGCGCTCATAAAACCAGATTATTTTAACCAGTTATTATATTGTCATGATTCCCTGAAATAACCAGGAAACTACCAAGCCTAACCCAACATCTATTCATAGCTCTCATTATGTTCACCACCCACAGCCGCACTCCTAGAATAATGCATTGCTCAATCAATCTTGGAAATGTTCCAGTACATTCCGGAAGTTTCATTTGCATGCACTACCAGGGGCTCCTTCAATGATGATCTCATCATCAACTACAGGTAGAGACTAACGCAACAGACACTATCGATAAACTACTGCAGTGACTTCCATTTTACCACTGGTACCACCACTTCTTCCATGTGCTCCCGCACTTTCTGTGTGGCCAATGATACAGAGACTTGTGGTCCGGGCTGAACTATTAGCCAGATTATGTGCAGTATGGTACAGAAGTAGATGACTCACCTGGGCATGGTATAATAATAATAATAATATTTATTATTATTATTATTATACATTTTATTATATAGCGCTTTAAATGGTACTCAAAGGCACTTTACATATGGAGCATCCAGGTACTGACTACCAGACTCCAAAACAGTTTTTTCCCCACAGGCCATCAGGCTTCTCAAACCAGCAACAACAATGTTATAACATTGATAATATTTAGATGAATTCAAACTACTTCTGGATGGATATGCCATATTCCCTATGATTGATGGTGATTCGGGTGGAGCAGGTCAAGGATGTGCCCACGGTTGTGGGTGGGGATGTTGATGTGTTGAGTGAGGTTGAAGCATCTGAGCATGTCCAGAAATCTGTGGCTATTTTTACAGTCTGTGGAGGCGATGTGGATGTTGAAATCACCAGGACAGCAGGATGGATGGAGGGTGAGATGCGAGCAGAGCTGGGTAAGACATCAAATAAGTCAGAGATAAAGGCAGCGATAGTTGCAATGACCAGGGGTTTGGGACCAGAGAGTCAGGTGTTCAAATGAGGATGGGGTTTGGATGCCTGGTCAGGCTGGTTTTATATGTTGGCCCGTGAAAGGTGGAAATTCCCCGCTGCAGCCATCAGGGCACTGTTTGTCTAAATAATGATATCCATGTATTTTGGTTTGTAGTATTCCAGGGGTTTTTTGCCACATTTCAGTGAGACAGAGAATATCAAGCTTATTGTCAGTCATGAATTCATTGAGGATAGAGACTTTTGTTGGTTTAGTGACCAGGTAGTTGAAACAGAGCATACGTTTGTTTGGACTGTTTGTCTGCCACGGATTGAGGTGTGCTGGGAATTTGTGTTCCATCTCCACTTGCTTTCTCTCCAGCTGTGTGAATCTGTCTCTCAATTCAGCGATTGACGAGGACTCAGTGGTGGGGGGTTGACTCTCTAGGAGGTTCTTCTGTGATGATGTCTTGGCTTTGGGTGGGGGTGTCATCGCCAGTGTGGGTTTCCTTCACGGGTTTGCTTCACGGAGACATGGCTGCACGACAACGTTCCGGACACTGTTGTGGACTTAGCCGGCTTTCAGCTGGTGCGGGCGGACAGGAGTTGCAGCGATAGCGGCAAGAAGAAAGGAGGGGGAGTCGCTGTTTACGTGAACAACAGATGGTGCAACCCTGGACACATTACAGTGAAGGAACGTGTGTGCAGCCCGGACATCGAACTGCTGGCAGTGAGTCTCCGTCCATATTACCTGCCCAGAGAGTTTACCCAGGCCATTGTTATTGTTGTTTACATTCCTCCCGGCTAATGCGTCGCGGGCTGCTGACGTCATCAACTCCGTGACCGCGCGTCTACAGACACTGCACCCAAGCGCGTTCATATCGATATCGGGTGATTTTAACCATGTCACTCTGACATCAACCCTGCCCACATTCAAACAGTTTGTGGACTGCAAAACCAGGGAAAATAAAACATTGGACCTATATGCCAATGTTAAGGAGGCATACAGCTCCACAGCTCTCCCAGTCTGGGCAGATTAGATCACAACCTGGTCTACCTGGCCCCTCTATAAACCTGCGGTTCAGAGGTAACCAGTGGTCACCAGAACTGTACGAGTTAATAAGGTCCAGCGAGGAGGGGGGGGGGGGGGCAGGCGCGCATTGTCGGGTTTTTATCAATCAGATGAATGCATCAAATCGTCGCGCAGTATGTCGATCTATGCAATACATCATTAGAAGGATACCCGGTCTGTTGTTCACAGCAGTTCCGGTCATCTTATTTTTTAAATGTGACTAAAACTAGACTAAAATTTTATGAGTTTTCGTCGACGAAAACTAGACTAAAATGTTCTGAGTTTCCGTCGACGAAAACTAGACGAAAACTAAGAAGGATAAAAATGACTAAATGTGACTAAAACTAATATGCATTTTCGTCTAAAGACTAAGACTAAGACTAAATCTAAAATAGCTGCCAAAATTAACACTGGGACCGAGGTGGACATTGTCGAGGAATATAAGTACCTGGGTGTTCACATAGACAATAAAATGGACTGGACTAAAAACACAGAGGCCCTGTATAAGAAAGGTCAGAGTCGCCTGTATTTCCTACGGAGACTCAGATCTTTCAACGTCTGCAAAACCATGCTGCAGATGTTCTATCACTCTGTGGTGGCCAGCGTCATCTTCTACGCTGTTGTGTGCTGGGGCAGCAGGGTGAAGGCAGCCGACGCTAACAGACTCAATAAGCTCATCAGGAAAGCGGGTTCTGTCCTGGGAGTGGAATTGGAGTCTTTGGTGGAGGTCTCTGAGAGGAGGATGCTGAGTAAACTACTCAGTATTATGGACAACGCCTCCCATCCCCTGCACGCCACACTGGTGTCACACCAGAGCACCTTCAGCCGTAGACTGAGATTACCGAGGTGCACCACAGAACGCCACAGGAGGTCCTTTCTGCCTGTGGCCATCAAACTCTATAACTCCTCCCTATAACTCCCCCTACAAGACAATGAACACAGCAATATAATGTGCAATATTATCCCTCTCAACATCATGTGCACTTTCCCCAGTTTTACGTGCAATATTATTAATATTACTGTCCAACATCATGTGCAATACTCTATCATGTGCTATATTATTATTATTATCATGCTGTCTATAAATACTATCTATAACACTACCTCTCATCTCCTCTCATCATCATGTGCAATATTCTTAATGTCATGTCCAATAATATTTCACTTCAATCATGCCAAATTGTTTTCGCCGTCGGAATATCTTACCTTGCCTACATATTTGTATATTTTAACTGTAAATTTGTAATTTATTTTTATCATTCTGTTGTTTTCCATATTGTTTTATTGTACCATATCGCTATGTAACCTGGCACAAGAATTTCCTTCTATTCTATTATATTCTTCTCCTGGGCTCTCTCTCTGATTTTGGAGAAAGAGACTAAGGTTCCTCAAAGAGACTAAGGTTCCCTGGACCTTTCACTGTTCCGCTCTTGTAGAAGAAAATAGTGGCTTTTTCATCATCATCATCTGGGTTAATTGTTAGTTTCTGCCCAAGACTAAAACCTCCTCTCGTGATGGAGGGGTAGTGGCAGATTATGGCGTCATACCATGCCTGGAGATTGTCAGTGTGGAAAATTAGGAAGTTTTTGTTTTCTCTCTCTCTCTCGGCAGTTCCCATTACCTCACTTCGTCCTCATTTCTTAGATGGCTCTCGCCTGGGCATTGTACCCAGGTAGAGGGCACTCACCTGGGCAAGATACCCAGGTAGAGGGCACTCACATGGGGATAACGCCGTGTTGGTTCAGGATCCTGGCCTGGGCCTCCGTGATGATCTGGGCCTTTACCACCACCGGCTTCCCCGGCGCAACCTTCTCCCCCAGCAGGTAGCGCACGGTGGTGGAGAACTTGGACTGCGTCTTGATGACCTGAGGAGGCTGCTTCTCCACCAGCAGAGTTCTGGGATCATGACATGAGTCTGCAAGTTAGTTCACTTACTTGTTTTTTTAAGAAAACACTTACAAATCAAGTAGCAATTAATTCATACATTCATTTTTTACTATGAATTGTATGTAAATGTACTAAATGTAAGTGATGGTAAATGTGATAAATGTAAAATGATTACATGTAAATTGATTAAATGTAAAGGATTTCTATGTATAAGTATTCAATGTAAACAGATTAAATGTAAAGGGATTCAATGTATAAGTATTCAATGTAAATTGATTACATGTAAAGGGTTTCATTGTATATGTATTCAATACAAATTGGTTAAATGTAAACGTTGGTAAATGTGAACCTTTCGATGAGAGCCTGTTGAAGGCCAGCCAGCCTCTCCTGCAGCTCTGGGATCGGCTTCCCTGCTAGCATGCCCTCCTCACGCAGCTTCCCATTCAAACCAAGCAGTTGCTCACTTTGCGTGCAATACTTACCATGTTCCTGAAGGTGGCGCACGTGTTCTTGTTAGTGGGGTTGATCTCTAAAATGGCCGTATTGTTGATCAGTTCGCCCACGTTGTCGCTGTAAGAGATGTTGGAGGATGAAATATTGGTGGAATCGTCAATAGTATAGTAGATTTTCTTTTTATAATTTCTTTTATGATAAGTTATGCAATTTCTTTAGTCTTCATTTGATACAACTTTATTTTTTAACTGGAAATATAAATGACCTCAAACCTTTCACATCAATGTATAACACATTGATTTAAAGATAATAACTTAGGGGCTGTGTCCACAAGCCTTTTTTCTGGCTATCTGGGTGCCATGCCCAGGTGAGAGCCATCTAACCTGGTACCATGCCCAGGTGAGAGCCATCTAACCTGGTGAGGGGGGGGGGGGGGGGGGGGGGGGGGGGGGGGGGGGGGGGGGGGGGCCGGGGGGGGGGGGGGGGGGCGGGGGGGGGGGGGGGGGGGGCGCGGGGGGGGGGGGGGGGGGGGGGGGGGGGGGTGGGGGTGTGCCATGCCCACTGGCGCTGGCATAGCTGTGGCAGCTTGAAGCACGCTGCGTCTCCTGCTTTGCTTACTGTTTGACACGTTAGCTCCTTAGCACCTATATTAACATTGTGGCGATAACTTCTTATTATACTTTGGAGTGTATGTGGTTGGTGGCTGGATTAAGCAGCATTGAGGAATCAAGGCACATAGGATAAAGCAGCCATCACCACACACAATCAACATGGCATTACCACCTGCTCTAGGCTGTAACATCTTGCCCACACTCCAAAAACTGGTTTGATAACTACCTTGATATCTACCTGTGTGCTGCGCTCAGAAAAAAACACTAAATGAACACAAGCCCTTAATCTGGCGCTCATAAAACCAGATTATTTTAACCAGTTATTATATTGTCATGATTCCCTGAATAACCAGGAAACTACCAAGCCTAAACCCAACATCTATTCATAGCTCTCATTATGTTCACCACCCACAGCCGCACTCCTAGAATAATGCATTGCTCAATCAATCTTGGAAATGTTCCAGTACATTCCGGAAGTTTCATTTGCATGCACTACCAGGGGCTCCTTCAATGATGATCTCATCATCAACTACAGGTAGAGACTAACGCAACAGACACTATCGATAAACTACTGCAGTGACTTCCATTTTACCACTGGTACCACCACTTCTTCCATGTGCTCCCGCACTTTCTGTGTGGCCAATGATACAGAGACTTGTGGTCCGGGCTGAACTATTAGCCAGATTATGTGCAGTATGGTACAGAAGTAAATGACTCACCTGGGCATGGTATAATAATAATAATAATATTTATTATTATTATTATTATACATTTTATTTATATAGCGCTTTAAATGGTACTCAAAGGCACTTTACATATGGAGCATCCAGGTACTGACTACCAGACTCCAAAACAGTTTTTTCCCACAGGCCATCAGGCTTCTCAACCAGCAACAACAATGTTATAACATTGATAATATTTAGATGATTCAACTACTTCTGGATGGATATGCCATATTCCCTATGATTGATGGTGATTCGGGTGGAGCAGGTCAAGGATGTGCCCACGGTTGTGGGTGGGGATGTTGATGTGTTGAGTGAGGTTGAAGCATCTGAGCATGTCCAGAAAATCTGTGGCTATTTTACAGTCTGTGGAGGCGATGTGGATGTTGAAATCACCAGGACAGCAGGATGGATGGAGGGTGAGATGGAGCAGAGCTGGGTAAGACATTCAAATAAGTCATAAGATAAAGGCAGCGATAGTTGCAATGACCAGGGGTTTGGGACCAGAGAATCAGGTGTTCAAATGAGGATGGGGTTTGGATGCTGGTCAGGCTGGTTTTTATATGTTGGCCGTGAAAGGTGGAAATTCCCCGCTGCAGCCATCAGGGCACTGTTTGTCTAAATAATGATATCCATGTATTTTGGTTTGTAGTATTCCAGGGGTTTTTGCCACATTTCAGTGAGACAGAGAATATCAAGCTTATTGTCAGTCATGAATTCATTGAGGATGAGACTTTTGTTGTTTAGTGACCAGGTGTTGAACAGAGCTAGTTTGTTTTGGACTGTTGTCTGCCCGGATTGAGGTGTGTGGAATTTGTGTTCCATCTCCACTTGCTTTCTCTCCAGCTGTGTGAATCTGTCTCTCAATTCAGCGATTGACGAGGACTCAGTGGTGGGGGGTTGACTCTCTAGGAGGTTCTTCTGTGATGATGTCTTGGCTTTGGGTGGGGGTGTCATCGCCAGTGTGGGTTTCCTTCACGGGTTTGCTTCACGGAGACATGGCTGCACGACAACGTTCCGGACACTGTTGTGGACTTAGCCGGCTTTCAGCTGGTGCGGGCGGACAAGAGTTGCAGCGATAGCGGCAAGAAGAAAGGAGGGGGAGTTGCTGCTTACGTGAACAACAGATGGTGCAACCCTGGACACATTACAGTGAAGGAACGTGTGTGCAGCCCTGACATCGAACTGCTGGCAGTGAGTCTCCGTCCATATTACCTGCCCAGAGAGTTTACCCAGGCCATTGTTATTGTTGTTTACATTCCTCCCGCAGCTAACGCGTCGCGGGCTGCTGACGTCATCAACTCCGTGACCGCGCGTCTACAGACACTGCACCCAAGCGCGTTCATATCGATATCGGGTAATTTTAACCATGTCACTCTGATCAACCCTGCCCACATTCAAACAGTTTGTGGACTGCAAAACCAGGGAAAATAAAACATTGGACCTATATGCCAATGTTAAGGAGGCATACAGCTCCACAGCTCTCCCAGTCTGGGCAGATTAGATCACAACCTGGTCTACCTGGCCCCTCTATAAACCTGCGGTTCAGAGGTAACCAGTGGTCACCAGAACTGTACGGGGGTGGTCTCAGGATGCGGAGGAGACTCTCCAGGGCTGTTTTGAGCTGACAGACTGGGATGTTCTCTGTGATGGACATGGGCAGGACATAGATGGACTCACAGGCTGCATAACGGACTATGTAAATTTCTGCACGGACTGTGTGATCCCGACTAAGACTGTGCACTGCTTCCCCAACAACAAACCCTGGATGACTAAAGATATCAAGGCGTCACTGAACAGGAAGAAAGCGGCCTTCAGGAGTGGAGACAAGGAGGAGATGAAGAAGGTGCAGAGAGAACTGAGCAAGCAAAAGATCACAGAGGGCAAGGAGAGCTACAGAAGAAAGCTTGCGCCCCCTAACGCTTCCTCTGAGTCTCTGTCTCAGACGCTGCTGCTGTGACGCCGGTGACGCTGTTTCCGCTGGTGACGCTGCTTCCGGATCATCGGATTGGTTTGTTTGGTTAGGCTACGCGGTCGCATCCACGAAATATTATCTTATATTATCCTAGCACTTATACTGTTTATATAATCCGATAGTTACTTAAGCGTTCTGTATTGTTAACTTGATCGTTGCTGTGTTTATATCGCGACTTGTATTATAACTGTATCATCACGTCGGAGCTGCCTTCTCTGTAACAAACATGGTAAGCATGGACTGTTGCTCGTGTTCCTGTGCTTCCCTCGTAGAGAAGATAGCTCTCCTAGAGAAACGTATCTGTCAGCTAGATGAGGAAAAGTCAGCGTCCATAGAAAAGGCAGATACACCTGAGAGAGTAGAGAGGGTGCTTGCCAGGCGGCCTCATAGTGCTAGCGTTAGTGTTAGCTTAGCTCAGGGTTCCCTGTCGGCAGCCCTACTCGTGAAGGCAGGCAGCCCCACTCGTGAAGGCAGGCAACCCTCCTTGCAAGTCTTCTTCGGGGGGGAAATCGCTAGTCATAGGCGACTCTATTACGCGCAAAGTTAGATTACACATGCCAGCCAACGTGATTTGCTTACCTGGGGCCAGGGCTCCCGACATAGAAGCTAATCTTAGGTTGCTGGCATGCGGTAAGGACGGAGTTAGACTAAATGCACCCACCACCGACACTAGCTTTAACAACATTGTAATTCATGTCGGCACAAACGATGTTAGGATGAGACAATCCAAAGTCACAAAAAGCAACATAGTTAGGCTGTGTGACTTCGCAAGAAAGATGTGTCAGCATCGATTAATTCTCTCTGGCCCTCTACCTGTTAGGGGTAATGATGAGCAGTATAGTAGATTAATGTCCCTAAACCGTTGGCTGGCTCGCTATAGTTTAAAGCAGGGCCGAGGTTTTGTGGATAACTGGCCCTCCATGTGGGACCGCCCTGGCGTGCTGATGGGAGACGGCCTTCACCCCACTGGGTTAGGCGCCTCAATTTTGTCGACAAACATAGATAGTTGCCTTAGTCAGGCGTGACACATCCACCTACAGCACGCTGGGATGCAGGTGATAAACGAGACTGCTAGCAACACAATAGTCAGCGTTGCAGAGTCTAGAACACTGAGTGGGTTAATTAAGCTAGTTTTGGTGGGTGATGTAGCTTGTAATGCAGACACCGAGGCGCCTCCTAGCTCAGGCCACAGCAGCGTCTGTCAACTGGAGGTTTATAGTTTACCTACTGCCATTAGTGTTGTGTCGCTGCCCCGCACTGTCCCGAGGCGTAAAGCCCGCAGGCGAAGGCAACTGCCACTCAGTGAAAATGTCATTGTTATTTCCCCAATCTCCTCCTCCTCAGAGCTGAGCAGTAACCAAACTCCCTCTGATTCTAACAATAAACCGGAGGAGGCCAAAATAGGTTTTATGAATATCAGATCAGCTTTCAACTAAAGCACTCTTGGTCCAGGATCTAATTGTTGAGCATAGGTTAGATTTCCTGGGCCTGTGTGAGACCTGGTTAAAACCAGAGGTTTTTATGTGAACTCACAACTATCACGTGATTCTAGGAAAGGTGGTGGAGTGGCGCAGATCTCTAGCTCGAAGCTGGTCCTAAGACCAAAGAGCAGTTACACGTTCTCATCTTTTGAGGTGCTTGCTTTTAGCTCCTCAGCTCGCATTAGGCAGAGAGATCACGGCATTGCAGACTCCTTTTTCTTGGCTGTAGTCTACCGCCCTCCGGGCCCTTATTCAAACTTCGTGGATGAGTTCTCTGAGTTTGTGGCTGATCTTGCAACCTACTCTGACAATGTTCTGCTTATGGGGGATTTCAACATCCATGTGAATAACCCATGTGACTCTCTTGCGAAAGCTTTTCTGTCCATTATAGACACATTTGGATTCACACAGCATGTTCAGCTACCTACCCACACCGGTGGAAACACATTGGACCTTGTCCTGACTCGTGGAGTTGAAGTTACAGATTTATGTGTCTCTCCTTACTATACCTCAGCTCTCTCTGATCACTGTCTGCTCACTTTCCAGATGGTTGTATCTTGCCCAAGGGACGACCGCCAGGCTACCTATAGCTGCCGTCGTATCACCCCTGACACCACCACAGCCATGGCAGATAAGTTACCCCTGTTACTTGCTCCTTTTGCTGACTTCAGGGGTTCAGTGGATTGTCTCACCAATGAGTTTAACACCGCTTTATCCGCAGCCATCGACTTTGCTGCTCCTCTTGTAGTTAAAAAGCGGAAAGCAAAAAGACCAGCACCATGGTTCAATGAAGACACACGTACCCTCAAACGCAAAGTCTTCTACCTTGCATGGCACAACAGCCTGCTTAGCTACAAAACTGCGCTAACCAACTCCAGAAATGCCTACTTCTCCAGTGTCATCAACTTAAACAAGAACAACCAGAAGTTCCTCTTTGACACTGTAAAAGAGCTGACGCAAAAACAACCTCACAACTTGGACTCCTCCCTCTCAGCGAGCAGCTTCCTGGAGTTCTTTGATCACAAGATCGAATCAATTAGGAAAGACATTGATGCGTCTCTTTCCACTCATCCTGAATTCGTCAGGTGCAGCACCACATATTCTCCCTGAAGCTACTTTCCAGTAGTTTAGCACAATCTCGTTGGATGAGCTTGACAAGCTAACACAGGCATCTAAACAGACTACCTGTTTGCTCGACCCCGTCCCTACCAATGTTCTTAAAGAACTTTTCCCAACGGTTGGAACGGCTATGCTCAACACCATGAACCTGTCATTGTCGACAGGCTCAGTTCCCTTTAGCTTTAAGTGTGCTGTGGTAAAACCTCTACTCAAGAAGCCTGGCCTCGACCCCGAAGCTCTCAGCAGCTATCGGCCCATCTCTAACCTTCCTTTCCTCTCTAAAGTATTCGAAGTAATTGTAGCTAGCCAAATCATCAATCACCTGATGGCAAACAACTTATTTGAACCATTTCAGTCTGGTTTCAGGAGCCTATACTCCACTGAAACCGCTGTGACCAGAGTGGTAAACGATCTCCTCCTTAGCATGGACAGCAATGCAAGCTCCCTGATGGTGTTGCTTGACCTCAGCGCCGCTTTTGACACAATTGACCATTGCATCCTCCTTGATCGTCTCGAACATTACATCGGCATCAAAGGCACTGCTCTTCACTGGTTTAAATCCTACCTCTCAGACAGAACACAATTTGTTGTCAGCAAAGGATCAAAATCGAAGCATTGCAACCTAAGCTTTGGTGTTTCCCAAGGGTCGGTCCTTGGTCCACTGCTCTTTGCAATCTACATGCTCCCTCTTGGCGATATTATTCGCAGCTTTGGCATTAGCTTTCACTGCTATGCGGACGACACCCAAATCTACATTCCCATTGGATCAAAAGACTCCCCCCAGCTCCAACAGATCCAAAAGGTTGAATCCTGCCTCACTGCAATTAAAAGATGGATGTCCCAAAATTACTTGCAGCTTAATATGGGGAAAACTGAGATGATTATCTTCGGCCCGAAGCATAAACAATCACAACTTGATGACGTCACACTCTGCCTTGAGGGATCCACTATTGCCCAAAGCTCCTGCGTCAAGAATCTTGGTGTTCTGCTTGATCCTACGCTTTCTTTTGATCAGCATGTCAAAAGTATCACCAGAAATGCATTCTTTCATCTTAGAAACATTGCCAAGATCAGACCAATGCTATCCGCTGCGGACGCAGAGACACTCATCCATGCATTTATATCATCCAGACTGGATTACTGTAATGCACTGTTCTCTGGCCTACCGAGCTCTACTACAAAAAGCCTCCAGCTCGTACAGAACGCTGCTGCTAGACTTCTAACGAGAACTAGGAAGTTTGACCACATTACTCCTATTCTCACTTCCCTCCACTGGCTCCCAATAAATGCCAGATCAGATTTTAAGGTGCTACTTCTTACCTACAAGATCCTGCATGGGTCCGCACCATCGTACCTGAAGGACCTTATTGTTCCCTATTGTCCTTCTCGGCCGCTCCGGTCTTCAGGGGCTGGCCTTCTATCAATTCCAAAAGTGAATAAAAAATCAGCAGGAAACAGGGCGTTCTCTTATCGAGCACCCTATCTGTCTGCCACCTGTAATCAGGGAGGCTGACTCTGCTGATATATTTAAGGCGAGACTAAAAACCCACCTATTTACCCTCACCTTTGGCTGCTAGGAGTGCCCCTCAGCTCTAATTTACAGCTAAATCAATACTGTTAGCACTAGCCTACCCTAGCTGCCGATGGGTACTAGGTCTGAGGATACTTGTATGTTCCCTGCTTACGGTGCTCCATCTAACCATCATGTTGTCTCCACTATCTAGGGTGCTGCTGTGATCATGACTGGATACCTGGCCACCCCACCTGACAGCTACCAGCTTGCTCTCCAGCCAGCACCCCATCATAATATTACTATTTCATTTACTATTTGTACTTTGTCGTTTACAATTTGTCATGTTTTTAAATGCCTGTATGACACCCATTGCACTCTGAACCATCCATGGAAGGAGGGATCCCCCACTCTGAGGTTCCTCCTTGAGATTTCTTCCTTGTTAATTAAGGGAGTAATTTCTTGCCCTTAGGGGGGCGGGGCTATGGCTGGGTGTCATTTATCTATAACACTACCTCTCATCTCCTCTCATCATCATGTGCAATATTCTTAATGTCATGTCCAATAATATTTCACTTCAATCATGCCAAATTGTTTTGTCAGAATATCTTACCTTGCCTACATATTTGTATATTTTAACTGTAAATTTGTAATTTATTTTTATCATTCTGTTGTTTTCCATATTGTTTTATTGTACCATATCGCTATGTAACCTGGCACAAGAATTTCCTTCTATTCTATTATATTCTTCTCCTGGGCTCTCTCTCTGATTTTGGAGAAAGAGACTAAGGTTCCTCAAAGAGACTAAGGTTCCCTGGACCTTTCACTGTTCCGCTCTTGTAGAAGAAAATAGTGGCTTTTTCATCATCATCATCTGGGTTAATTGTTAGTTTCTGCCCAAGACTAAAACCTCCTCTCGTGATGGAGGGGTAGTGGCAGATTATGGCGTCATACCATGCCTGGAGATTGTCAGTGTGGAAAATTAGGAAGTTTTTGTTTTCTCTCTCTCTCTCGGCAGTTCCCATTACCTCACTTCGTCCTCATTTCTTAGATGGCTCTCGCCTGGGCATTGTACCCAGGTAGAGGGCACTCACCTGGGCAAGATACCCAGGTAGAGGGCACTCACATGGGGATAACGCCGTGTTGGTTCAGGATCCTGGCCTGGGCCTCCGTGATGATCTGGGCCTTTACCACCACCGGCTTCCCCGGCGCAACCTTCTCCCCCAGCAGGTAGCGCACGGTGGTGGAGAACTTGGACTGCGTCTTGATGACCTGAGGAGGCTGCTTCTCCACCAGCAGAGTTCTGGGATCATGACATGAGTCTGCAAGTTAGTTCACTTACTTGTTTTTTTAAGAAAACACTTACAAATCAAGTAGCAATTAATTCATACATTCATTTTTTACTATGAATTGTATGTAAATGTACTAAATGTAAGTGATGGTAAATGTGATAAATGTAAAATGATTACATGTAAATTGATTAAATGTAAAGGATTTCTATGTATAAGTATTCAATGTAAACAGATTAAATGTAAAGGGATTCAATGTATAAGTATTCAATGTAAATTGATTACATGTAAAGGGTTTCATTGTATATGTATTCAATACAAATTGGTTAAATGTAAACGTTGGTAAATGTGAACCTTTCGATGAGAGCCTGTTGAAGGCCAGCCAGCCTCTCCTGCAGCTCTGGGATCGGCTTCCCTGCTAGCATGCCCTCCTCACGCAGCTTCCCATTCAAACCAAGCAGTTGCTCACACCTCAACGAGGAAGAGAGAGAGAGAGAGAGAGAGAGAGAGAGAGACAACATAGTAATTAAGATAAGATAAGATAGAACTTCTTCTTGTGCCAGAGGTGGCTCAAAATACCAACAACATAACATAACATGTGATCCAAGTGGTTCTGTCATTTTTGTGTCTGAGTTATTTACAGGTGCTGTAACTGATAAGACAATTACTGAACGCAGTGGTTTTTATGATGTACTTAAAACACTGAAAGTTCACAAGTGCAACAATCAAATGGTTGATAGCGACTCCACACATCAATTTACAGCAGCGCCGACACAAAAAGCTACAAAGCTCGCTAATTAGTTAAAATTCAAAAGGTTTATTTGTCACCTATTTCAGTGTACAGGTACATTGAGCAGTGAAATGTTTTTTTCGCTAGGACCAGATTGCTACCGCGCCATCGTGTGATTAATTTCTTAATTGACTTCTTTGGAAGACCAGTAAAAAGGTCTTATGTGGGTTTTAAAACTTAAATCAGAATAAAAAATTACACCTAAACTTGTTACTTCCGTTTTATTCTGATGAGCCAAGTTTCCTAACCTATTATAAAGTGCATCCCTTTTAGCTTTGGGGCCAACTAAGAGTATTTCTGTCTTACCTTCGTTTAATTTAAAAAAATTATTGCTCATCCATTGATTAATTGCGGACAGACAGGTAGTCAGGGAGTATAAGGCATTAGCATAATTTGGCTCGACAGAAATGTACAATTGTGTGTCATCAGCATAGCTATGGAAATTAACATTGATCTCTGATGATATTACCTAGTGGTAACATGTACAATGAAAAGAGAAGGGGACCAAGACAGCTTCCTTGTGCAACACCAAAAGTTACATCATATTTCTCTGACATGTGATCTCCAAGGCTGATATAAAATTGTCTCTCAGTAATGTATGTTCGGAACCAGTGAAGAACACAATCAGAGAGGCCAACCCAGTTTTCTAGCCGATTTATTAGAATGCTGTGGTCAGATCTAAGAGAATAAGCACTGAAACTTTGTTTGTAGCAACATTAAGTCTAAGATCGTTGACTATTTTAGTTAGAGCGGTCTCTGTACTATGGTTAGATTTAAAACCTGACTGACCAAACCAAACCTGAATACTATTTTCATTTAAAAATGTGTTTAGTTGATTAAAAACTACTTTTTCTAGTATCTTGCTCATGAAGGGTAAGTTAGATATAGGCCTGTAATTACTTAGTACACTATGGTCTAAGTTTGGTTTCTTCAGTAGCGGTTTCACAACAGCAGTTTTAAATGCGTTTGGGAAAATTCCAGTCTCAAGAGATGTGTTAATTATTTTTAGAACAGATGTGGAGACACTATAAAAAACATTTTTTTTTTATTTGGTAGGGACGGGGTCAAGACAGCAAGTAGAGGATTTACTCTGTCTTACAATCTTGTCAAGTTCTGTATCAGAGATGTTATTAAAGTTCCTCATAATTGCTCGCTTATTACATGGCAAATCATAAGGGTTTGTAGTGTTTCTGGGAATACCAGCTCTAATGGTTGTTATTTTGCTGTTAAAAAACTGTGTGAACTCATCACAGTTTGAGGCAGAAGCTAAACTAAGAATGTCAGAAGTTGGTGTGGGATTTAATAGTCAATAGTTGAAAATAGTATCCTAGAGTTGCTGCCATTCTCAGCAATGGACCTTTCCCTACTCAAGCGGCAAGTCCCGCCGCCCCTAGTTACTGTTGCTATGCCCCACAAGCTTTCCCACAGCTCTGCAGCATGTTAGTAATGTCCACTGAACAACGCCCCCCTGCTGATGATTCTCTCTCAATATCGCTGTATGTTATTTGCCAAATGCCGCTACTTTATCTCAGAGAGTTCTACAGAAAGGCCTGAACTATTTGACACAAGGATATATCCGTGACATTCGGATTTCGGTCAGAGCAGATGACAACATAAAACTTTATGCTAAGTGTTGGCGATCTATGCGGAAGACACAAACGCCTCACAAACTCCACATTGAAATTCGTCAGGACAAAATCGTGGAGTCCTACTGCTCATGTAAAGCAGGGTGAGTACGTTAGTGATGTGTTTACAATGAAAATAAGCCTAAGATCTGCTAACTACTAGCTACAATGGGCTAATCACCTAGCTATGCTAATCACACGATGGCGCGGTAGCAATCTGGTCCTAGCGAAAAAAACATTTCACTGCTCAATGTACCTGTACACTGAAATACGTGACAAATAAACCTTTGAATTTTAACTAATTAGCTAGCTTTTTTGTAGCTTTTTATGTCGGCGCTGCTGTAAATTGATGTGTGGAGTCGCTATCAACCATTTGATTGTTGCACTTGTGAACTTTCAGTGTTTTAAGTACATCATAAAAACCACTGCGTTCAGTAATTGTCTTATCAGTTACAGCACCTGTAAATAACTCGGACACAAAAATGACAGAACCACTTGGATCACATGTTATGTTATGTTGTTGGTATTTTGAGCCACCTCTGGCACAAGAAGAAGTTCTATCTTATCTTATCTTAATTACTATGTTGTCTCTCTCTCTCTCTCTCTCTCTCTCTCTCTCTTCCTCGTTGAGGTGTGAGCAACTGCTTGGTTTGAATGGGAAGCTGCGTGAGGAGGGCATGCTAGCAGGGAAGCCGATCCCAGAGCTGCAGGAGAGGCTGGCTGGCCTTCAACAGGCTCTCATCGAAAGGTTCACATTTACCAACGTTTACATTTAACCAATTTGTATTGAATACATATACAATGAAACCCTTTACATGTAATCAATTTACATTGAATACTTATACATTGAATCCCTTTACATTTAATCTGTTTACATTGAATACTTATACATAGAAATCCTTTACATTTAATCAATTTACATGTAATCATTTTACATTTATCACATTTACCATCACTTACATTTAGTACATTTACATACAATTCATAGTAAAAAATGAATGTATGAATTAATTGCTACTTGATTCGTAAGTGTTTTCTTAAAAAAACAAGTAAGTGAACTAACTTGCGGACTCATGTCATGATCCCAGAACTCTGCTGGTGGAGAAGCAGCCTCCTCAGGTCATCAAGACGCAGTCCAAGTTCTCCACCACCGTGCGCTACCTGCTGGGGGAGAAGGTTGCGCCGGGGAAGCCGGTGGTGGTAAAGGCCCAGATCATCACGGAGGCCCAGGCCAGGATCCTGAACCAACACGGCGTTATCCCCATGTGAGTGCCCTCTACCTGGGTATCTTGCCCAGGTGAGTGCCCTCTACCTGGGTACAATGCCCAGGCGAGAGCCATCTAAGAAATGAGGACGAAGTGAGGTAATGGGAACTGCCGAGAGAGAGAGAGAAAACAAAAACTTCCTAATTTTCCACACTGACAATCTCCAGGCATGGTATGACGCCATAATCTGCCACTACCCCTCCATCACGAGAGGAGGTTTTAGTCTTGGGCAGAAACTAACAATTAACCCAGATGATGATGATGAAAAAGCCACTATTTTCTTCTACAAGAGCGGAACAGTGAAAGGTCCAGGGAACCTTAGTCTCTTTGAGGAACCTTAGTCTCTTTCTCCAAAATCAGAGAGAGAGCCCAGGAGAAGAATATAATAGAATAGAAGGAAATTCTTGTGCCAGGTTACATAGCGATATGGTACAATAAAACAATATGGAAAACAACAGAATGATAAAAATAAATTACAAATTTACAGTTAAAATATACAAATATGTAGGCAAGGTAAGATATTCTGACAAAACAATTTGGCATGATTGAAGTGAAATATTATTGGACATGACATTAAGAATATTGCACATGATGATGACAGGAGATGAGAGGTAGTGTTATAGATAGTATTTATAGACAGCATGATAACAATAATAATATAGCACATGAAAGAGTATTGCACATAATGTTGGACAGTAATATTAATAATATTGCACGTAAAACTGGGGTAAGTGCACATGATGTTGAGAGGTAGTATTGCATAATATTGCACATTATATTGCTGTGTTCATTGTCTTGTAGGGGGGAGTTATAGGGAGGAGTTATAGAGTTTGATGGCCACAGGCAGAAAGGACCTCCGGTGGCGTTCTGTGGTGCACCTCGGTAATCTCAGTCTATGGCTGAAGGTGCTCTGGTGTGACACCAGTGTGGCGTGCAGAGGATGGGAGGCGTTGTCCATAATACTGAGTAGTTTACTCAGCATTCTCCTCTCAGAGACCTCCACCAATGACTCCAATTCCACTCCCAGGACAGAACCCGCTTTCCTGATGAGCTTATTGAGTCTGTTAGCGTCGGCTGCCTTCACCCTGCTGCCCCAGCACACAACAACGTAGAAGATGACGCTGGCCACCACAGAGTGATAGAACATCTGCAGCATGGTTTTGCAGACGTTGAAAGATCTGAGTCTCCGTAAGAAATACAGGCGACTCTGACCTTTCTTATACAGGGCCTCTGTGTTTTTAGTCTAGTCCATTTTATTGTCTATGTGAATACTTAGGTACTTGTATTCCTCGACAATGTCCACCTCGGTCCCAGTGTTAATTTTGGCAGCTATTTTAGATTTAGTCTTAGTCTTAGTCTTTAGACGAAAATGCATATTAGTTTTAGTCACATTTAGTCATTTTTATCCTTCTTAGTTTTCGTCTCGTTTTCGTCGACGGAAACTCAGAACATTTTAGTCTAGTTTTCGTCGACGAAAACTCATACAATTTTAGTCTAGTTTTAGTCACATTTAAAAAATAAGATGACCGGAACTGCTGTGAACAACAGACCGGGTATCCTTCTAATGATGTATTGCATAGATCGACATACTGCGCGACGACTTGATGCATTCATCTGATTGATAAAAACCTGACAATGCGCGCCTGCCCCCCCCCTCCTCCCCCCTCCTCGCTGGACCTTATTAACTGTTATAAGACGCAGAAGCGCCTGGTCCTGTTCAACTTTACTTGAATGAGCGTAGAAAGACTGGACGTTTTGATCAAGATCACCAGCAATGAGTTGATAAGTGTGACTACAGGGCGTCCCGGCCCCCGGGGCTGACAAGGTCACCAATAAAGAGGCAGAGATGGGGGCTCCCCTGATGCCTGAGACCAGGGCCCAGGACGGCGTTCCCCCCGTCGCTACCAGCGGCAAGAAGAAGAAATCTGCCAAGAAGCAGAAGGCTGAGTCTGCTGCCAGGGCTGACCCACAGGTCCAGGAGAGAGAGCGACTCATCACTCTGCAGGAGGAGGCCTCCATTGCCAAGGACAAAGTGAAGCAGCTCAGCCAGGAGCTGCAGGTGGAGGCCATGATGAAGGAGCTGGGAGGCATGCAGGCTAAAGCCCAGAGTGGATACCAGGAGCTGCAGGCCATGCAGAAGGAGCAGGAAGGCATGCAGATCAAGATGAGGGAGCAGCTGGAGGGCCGGATCAGTCGGCTGCAGCAGGAGAATAGCATCCTGAGAGACGCCTTCAGCTCCGCGGCCAACCAGATGGAGAGCATGCACTCTGCAGAGCTGAAGAAGGTGCACTCTGAGTACTCGGGGCTGCGGGAGCAGCTGGATGCTGAGCAGAAGCGTAGCCGTGAGCTGCAGCAGGCCTGGGAGCAGAGCCAGCAGGCCCACAGCGTGCTGCAGGAGGACTGCTACGGCAAGGAGACCGAGGTGTCGGTGCTGCGGCAGGACCTCAAGATGCAGGGGGAGAAGCTTGTCCTGGCCCAGGAGGAGCTGGCGGCCAAGGGGACCCATCAGACGGGCCTGGAGAGCCAGATCAAAGACCTGGGGCAGAGCCGGGCCTCTCTGGAGCAGGATCTGTCCGTACGATCTCTCCGGAATAGCTGGGGAAAGAGAGGAGTCGGGGGGAGGAGCTGGTGAAGGCCCAGAGTGTGTTGGAAGGCACCAGCTCCAGGTTGACCTCCGAACTCAAAGTGTTGACCGCGAAAAGCCAGAAGGAGCTGGCCGGCCTGCAGGAGGCCCAGCAGCGGTTGATCCAGCAGAAACTGGAGGTACAGGGCCAGTGTCGTGGAAATTACCAATACTCTGACATTCGTAAGAGGGAGATGCCGGGGAGACCAAAGTTTGAAGGTTAAAGACTTTATTCGCCATAGCCAATATTGACGATAAGCCAGTCCATTCTGCAGAAGAGACTGAATTCACTCCTCTTCAACTCTGGCTTATAAACACATTGTCACATGGTCATCGTCACATGATCACAGTCACATGGTCGTCGTCACATGGTCATCGTCACATGGTCATCCTACACATTCCAAAACCCTTTTATGGATACCGCCTCCAGAGTACTATACACAGGTGCTCTCCTGTACCCTGGACCAATATGGTGCCGCCAGCGAGAGGAGCAGGCCCTGGGACAGGCCAAAGAGCTCCAGGCCCAGCTGGCGGCTGAGCAGGGCCGGAGGCGGGACGAGGCGGCCGAGGCCCGGGCGCAGGCGAAGCGGACGGAAGTAGATCTTAGACTTAATGTTGCTACAAACAAAGTTTCAGTGCTTATTCTCTTAGATCTGACCACAGCATTCTAATAAATCGGCTAGAAAACTGGGTTGGCCTCTCTGATTGTGTTCTTAACTGGTTCCGAACATACATTACTGAGAGACAATTTTATATCAGCCTTGGAGATCACATGTCAGAGAAATATGATGTATCTTTTGGTGTTGCACAAGGAAGCTGTCTTGGTCCCCTTCTCTTTTCATTGTACATGTTACCACTAGGTAATATCATCAGAGATCACAATGTTAATTTCCATAGCTATGCTGATGACACACAATTGTACATTTCTGTCGAGCCAAATGATGCTAATGCCTTATACTCCCTGACTACCTGTCTGTCCGCAATTAATCAATGGATGAGCAATAATTTTTTAAATTAAACGAAGGTAAGACAGAAATACTCTTAGTTGGCCCCAAAGCTAAAAGGGATGCACTTTATAATAGGTTAGGAAACTTGGCTCATCAGAATAAAACGGAAGTAACAAGTTTAGGTGTAATTTTTTATTCTGGGGGGGGGGGGGGGGGGGGGGGGGGGGGGGGGGGGGGGGGGGGGGGGGGGGGGGGTGATTCTGATTTAAGTTTTAAAACCCACATAAGACCTTTTTACTGGTCTTCCAAAGAAGTCAATTAAGAAATTACAGTTAATTCAGAACTCTGCGGCTAGACTTTTAACAAAAACAAGGAAGAGAGAACATATTACTCCTGTTTTAGCTACACTGCGCTGGCTTCCTGTATCTTTTAGGATTGATTTTAAAGTCCTTTTACTTGTATATAAAGCCTTAAATGGTCTAGCACCTTCATACATTTCTGATTCTCATGTATCATGTATCGAAAACATGTATCATGTTTTTATTTTTTTTTCCTTGTTTATTTTATCATGTTTATTAGAATTTCTGTACTGTGCTAAAATGTTAAAGCACTTTGAGCTGCATTCTCTGTATGAAAGGTGCTATACAAATAAAGCTTTATTATTATTATTATATTATTCCTTTTGAATGGAGGGTGTGTGGCCTCACCAGGTCTGCAGGGGGTTCAGGTTGTCATCAAAAGGGTGCCCTATGGTGGCCTGGTGCTGCTCCCACCTCCAGTCCTTCAGACGGTTGATGAGGCGCGCCTGACAGTGCACCAGGCAGTCCACCGCCTCCTTCAGCAGCTGCAACCGGTTCTATCATCCAGCACGCATGCACGCACGCACGCACGCACGCCACACACACACACACACACACACACACACACACACACACACACACAGGCGCACACACAGGCGCAAGCAAGGGCATACACACACACACACAGCCGCAAGCAAGCACACACACACACACACACAGTCGCAAGCAAGGGCATACACACACACACACAGCCGCAAGCAAGCACACACACACACACACACACACACACACACACACACACACACAGTCGCAAGCAAGGGCATACACACACAAGAAAGTGCTCACACACACAAACACCCATACACATAAACAGCTCATTATAGTATGAAGCAGATACATTTGGGATTTTGTTTGGTTTGGTTTACGTTGGTAACCTTTACTTCTATTAGATTCATGAACTTTACATCTATCATCAGAGGTGGGTGAAAACATCGATACAGCATAGTGTCGCAATACTTTCTTCCATGATAAATATCGATACAGTTGTGCCAAGCATCGGTACTTAACACCCAGTTACAAGTGTCTCAAAAAATGTGTCGATCTCACTCTATAAGCCTTCTCGATTTGTTTTTATCTGGATAGATCTGACAGCAGTGTCGTGACGCAACGGAAATAAACGTGACAACAGCCAACAGTCTGCAGTGTTTGTCTCGACACGCCCATTTATACCACGGCACGAGGTGTTGTTTACCAACAGAGACGTGAAGAAAGGACACAAAGTGACGAAATTGTTGAAAAAAAGCACCATTATATGGAACTGGTTTGGTTACTTTAAAAACGAGCGTCTGCATCAACATGTTATGGGATGGTGTCAACCAAGACGTGAAACATGAGCAACCTATTGAAGCACCTGAAACGGCAGCTCTATAGCTGCGGAGCCAAGAAAGCCCTTCCACAAGTAGCAGCAGGGCCCAAACAAGCATCGATTGTGTCGTCATTTTCTGCCATTTCCCGTATGAAAGACGTTCAAAAAGAAGCAAGGATATAAATAATGCAGTATCGTACTTCATTAAGAAAGACATGATTCCTTTCTGGCAAAACACCTATAATGGTGTTAAATGATGTGCACAAGCTAAAATGTGTTGATAATAAAAATGACTGATGATTTATTTTTATTAGGGTGCCTTTGCAATGCAAAGCACACTATTACTCTCCATCATACTTATCTTTTTTATTATTATTCTTCCGCCGTTATTTCGGCGCGCTACTAGTCTCACAGCGTTGCCAGCACACACGCAAAAAATACATCAAAACGTGCGCCTTGACCGGGAATCGAGTGCTACTAATTTGTTTGTACATACCATTATTACTTTCCGAAATATTCAACATTTAACAGCATTTTTGCCCCATTGAAATGAATGGGGGTGAGTGTTCAAAATGTGTCCAAAACCACTCATATTCAACCTCTTCCCATTCAGTCATACATTCAGGTAGAAACTCCATTCAAACATTAAAACGTTCAGGAAACTTGGATGAATTCACACATGATTTCACAATTTTCATAACATTCATACTTTTGACACAATTACAGTTCAGACTTAATTGATTTTTCAGCTCCTCAGACAGTTTAACATGGGTGTGTATTGCGCCGCTCAGAGCGGGTGACGTCAGGTTAGAGCGTGGAGCAGACGAAAAAAAACCCACAATCTATTTTTAAAACTGCCATCCCGCCCACAATATTAACTCCACATACGTAATCTATACATCAAAATGTAGCTACACTCGTGACGGTCACATATATGTAACTATGGAAACAAAGGGACTTATACTTATTGATTTATGAGCCTCGAAATGACAGGAGTCCCCACCGTATTAGCTCATTAAATTGCATGACAATGACTAAGCAGTTTTTGTCCCGCTTGTTGTGTGGACACGCACACACACACACACCCCTCGTCGCGCCAATGGCGGCGACGCCAAAGCCACGCCCCCTCATCGCGCACACAGAAGGGGCGTGGCTATGGCGGTGATGCCGTAGCCACGCCCCCTCGCCAAACACAGAGAGACACACGTGTGTTTAGGGGGCGTTTATGCTGTGTGTGTGTGTGTGTGTTTTTGAGTATAGGCCTATGTATTTTATGTTGTGTCTTATGTTGTGCCAAAATGGTGCCAATCAAAATGGTGTCAAAATGGCGTCTGTGTTTGGCGTAATGGCGTGTGGTGGTGTAATATTTATAGACGCCAAAATGGCGCCAATCAAAATGGTGTCAATGGCGGTGACGCCATAGCCACGCCCCCTCGTCGCTCATACAGAAGGGGCCACGCCCCCATAGCCACGCCCCCTCGTTGCGCACACAGAAGGGGCGTGGCTATGGCGGTGATGCCGTAGCCACGCCCCCTCGCCAAACACAGAGAGACACACGTGTGTTTAGGGGGCGTTTATGCTGTGTGTGTGTGTGTGTGTTTTTGAGTATAGGCCTATGTATTTTATGTTGTGTTTTATGTTGTGCCAAAATGGTGCCAATCAAAATGGTGTCAAAATGGCGTCTGTGTTTGGCGTAATGGCGTGTGGTGGTGTAATATTTATAGACGCCAAAATGGCGCCAATCAAAATGGTGTCAATGGCGGTGACGCCATAGCCACGCCCCCTCGTCGCGCCAATGGTGGTGACGCCATAGCCACGCCCCCTCGTCGCTCATACAGAAGGGGCCACGCCCCCTCGCCAAACACAGAGACACACACACACGTGTGTTTAGGGGGCGTTTATGCTGTGTGTGTGTGTGTGTGTGTTTTTGAGTATAGGCCCCCGCCATAGCCACGCCCCCTCGTCGTGCACACAGAAGGGGCGTGGCTATGGATATGACGCCATAGCCACGCCCCCACACACGTGTGAGAAGGGGTGTGGCCGTCATTTCATATAACACACAATCTATTTTTTGTCTGTATACTGTGTGTGTGTGTGTGTGTGTGTTTTTGAGTATAGGCCTATGTATTTTATGTTGTGTTTATGCTGTGTGTGTGCTTTGTGTATGTAGACCTAATTGTTGATTTAAGATCAAGACCTAGTAATGACCTTGCTAATACAAAAGTACAATTTTATTTTTAGGTATTGCTCATGAAACATTACTTCAAAGTACATACGTGTATCTCTCTACTCCTCTCCTACACATATCTGTGTGTGTGTGTGTGTGTGTGTGTGTGTTATTGCTTGCTTAGTAGGCACCCTCAAAATTTCCCTGGAATTTTTCTAGTTATTATTACAGTTGTACTTGAATGTGCCTTGTTTACTTTTGTTTATTGTGTTTATTGAGTGTTGATTTTACACAGTTTACACAGTTAAATGTAGTTTTTTTATTCAAAATGTTTTGTACCTTTTACCAAACATTTTGCACCTTTTACCAATTTTGCACCTTTTATTAATGTCTACCTCTTGTGGCAGCCGGCCACGGAGGAGCATAAGAGAGCTATGGAAGCAGTATGAGGGACCGGCATTCCCACTTCGGCCTGTCACGGGCGCCGAGACAGGCAATCAGCCGTATTGGAATTGCCTGCGCCTCATTAGAAGAACTCCGCGGAAGCCAATCAGGACCTTGCCTTCAGGACATAAATAGGAGAGGACCTGGGTGGTGGAGAGAGTCGAGGAGAGCGTGGTGGAAGTGTTGGAAGTGGAAGTGGAAGAAGTAGACGAGAAAGAGGAGGAGGAGGAGGAGGAGGAGGAGGAAGAGTGGAGACAAAGACGCTGTGTGAGTTCTGTTGAGTATGAGAAGTGGCTGTGTGCCTTTACCTTGGAACGTATGAGACCCGTCTTGTGTATGACCCTCGCCTGCCTGACTACCCTCCCGCCTGCCTCGCCCTGATCTGTATAAGAATTATTCCCGGTGTACTAGACCCTGCTTATGAACTACGACGTCTCTGTGGATTACAGACTTGGTACTGCTACTAACGTCCTCCCCATTGCAGTCGACTAAAGTGATATTTCATTGAAACCCTGGTGTGGAAATTTAATCACGTGCACACTCGTCACCCCGAGTGTGTCACATATGGTGGAGAATGCGGACGACTGAAAATAATAATTCACCCACACCAAACAGAATGGATATGGAGGCACTGTTCGCTCACTTTATTCAGAGCAACCAGGATGGCGTCCCCCCCGTCACTACCAGCAGCAAGAAGAAATCTGCCAAGAAGCAGAAGGCTGAGTCTGCTGCCAGGGCTGACCCACAGGTCCAGGAGAGAGAGCGACTCATCACTATGCAGGAGGAGGCCTCCATTGCCAAGGACGAAGTGAAGCAGCTCAGCCAGGAGCTGCAGGTGGAGGCCATGATGAAGGAGCTGGGAGGCATGCAGGCTAAAGCCCAGAGTGGATACCAGGAGCTACAGGCCATGCAGAAGGAGCAGGAAGGCATGCAGAGCAAGATGAGGGAGCAGCTGGAGGGCCGGATCAGTCGGCTGCAGCAGGAGAATAGCATCCTGAGAGACGCCTTCAACTTCGCGGCCAACCAGATGGAGAGCATGCACTCTGCAGAGCTGAAGAAGGTGCACTCTGAGTACTTGGGGCTGCGGGAGCAGCTGGATGCTGAGCAGAAGCGTAGCCGTGAGCTGCAGCAGGCCTGGGAGCAGAGCCAGCAGGCCCACAGCGTGCTGCAGGAGGACTGCTACGGCAAGGAGACCGAGGTGTCTGCGCTGTGGCAGGACCTCAAGATGCAGGGGGAGAAGCCTGTCCTGGCCCAGGAGGAGCTGGCGGCCAAGGGGACCCATCAGACGGGCCTGGAAAGCCAGATCAAAGACCTGGGGCAGAGCCGGGCCTCTCTGGAGCAGGATCTGTCCGTACGATCTCTCCGGAATAGCTGGGGAAAGAGAGGAGTCGGGGGGAGGAGCTGGTGAAGGCCCAGAGTGTGTTGGAAGGCACCAGCTCCAGGTTGACCTCCGAACTCAAAGTGTTGACCGCGAAAAGCCAGAAGGAGCTGGCCGGCCTGCAGGAGGCCCAGCAGCGGTTGATCCAGCAGAAACTGGAGGTACAGGGCCAGTGTCGTGGAAATTACCAATACTCTGACATTCGTAAGAGGGAGATGCCGGGGAGACCAAAGTTTGAAGGTTAAAGACTTTATTCGCCATAGCCAATATTGACGATAAGCCAGTCCATTCTGCAGAAGAGACTGAATTCACTCCTCTTCAACTCTGGCTTATAAACACATTGTCACATGGTCATCGTCACATGATCACAGTTACATGGTCGTCGTCACATGGTCATCGTCACATGGTCATCCTACACATTCCAAAACCCTTTTATGGATACCGCCTCCAGAGTACTATACACAGGTGCTCTCCTGTACCCTGGACCAATATAGAACCCTGTCCTGATTGGCTCCTGTTGACTCTAGTCACTCAGTCTAGCTCCTGAACCGCCGACTGCATACCTCACCATCATAAATGTATGTTTAAACGCAAGAACCTTCAACTCAACCATTTTGGGAACCTCAATATAGACATGAGTGACAGGTGTGTGTCTCTAGTTACTCTCCACACTTAATTCACACACACACAGCATATTGACAAGACACTCTTAAGAATATACTGAAAAATATCTCCAATACCAGCTGGAGGCAGCGCAGGCTGGCCTGCAGCGGGAGCACCAGGCCACCTGGGATGCCGTAGCCCAGTGAGAGGAGCAGGTCCTGGGACAGGCCAAAGCACTCCAGGCCCAGCTGGCGGCTGAGCAGGGCCGAAGGTGGGACGAGGCGAAGCGGACGGACGCAGTGCGCAGTTGCCTGGAGAAGCTCAACACGGAGCTGATGGCGCAGGCGGACGCACACCACAAGCTGGCGGAGCAGAAGGATGCCGGCCAAGGAGAAGCCCTTGTCGAGAAGGTTCCGGCCTCGGCGGAGCCTTCAGAGGCCGGGTCAGGAGAGGGCGCGGTGCCGATGACCCAACCACCAGAGGCGCGGCTGAACCGAGAGGAAGAGGTGCAGGTGAGCCGAGACGAGATGCTGCTGACGAACCGGGAGGAGGTGCCGCAGATGAACCGAGAGGAGGAGGTGCAGGTGAGCCGAGACGCTGCAGACGAACCGGGAGGGGGTGCCGCAGATGAACCGAGAGGAGGAGGTGCAGGTGAGCCGAGATGAGATGCTGCAGACGAACCGGGAGGAGGTGCAGCAGATGAACCGGGAGGAGGTGCAGCAGATGAACCGAGAGGAGGGGCCACAGATGAACCGAGAGGAGGGCCCACAGATGAACCGAGAGGAGGTGCAGATGAGCCGGAAGGGGGTGCGGTACAAGATGTACCTGCTCCAGAGCCACCTGGAGAACAACCAGAGCTGGCCGTTTGAGGAGGGGACCCCCCGGCGAAGAGAGAGATGCCCCACAAAGCAGGGAGGAAGCCGACCTAGGGGACAGGTTCACCCTAAACCCTGCCGCCGACGTGGCCCCACTGGCAGAGCCCCTAGCTGAGCGATGCTGTTCGGCCCAGATGGAGGACGTCAACCTTACCAGGAGCCGGCTGGCTGACCAGATCCTGGGGACCGAAGAGACGGAGAGGGCCTTCCAAGAGATAAAGGACGCCCTCTGCTCAGGACCAGGGTTGGTGACCCCAGATTTCCCAAAGCCCCTTGTGGTCCAAACGGACACATCCAAAGTAGGGATGGGTGCCGTCCTCGCCCAGTTTTAAGAAGGTCCAGTGTCGCACATGGGACCCAAGGCGTCATGTCCAGGAGAGACGCCTTGGGGGGCTGGGCCGCCCCTCCCTCCCGGTCGGAGCTGAGGGGGAGGGTATGTGGCAGCCGGCCACGGAGGAGCATAAGAGGAGAGCTATGGAAGCAGTATGAGGGACCGACATTGCCACTTCGGCGCCTAGAGGGAGCCCGTGAGACACGGGCGCCGAGACAGGCAATCAGCCGTATTGGAATTGCCTGCGCCTCATTAGAAGAACTCCGTGGCAGCCAATCAGGACCATGCCTTCAGGACATAAATAGGAGAGGACCTGGGTGGTGGAGAGCGTGGTGGAAGTGGAAGAGGAGGAAGAAGAAGTAGTGGACGAGAAAGAGGAAGAGGAAGAGGAAGAGGAAGAGGAAGAGGAAGAGTGGAGACAAAGACAAAGACGCCGTGTGAGTTCTGTTGGAGTACAAGAAGTGGCTGTGTGCCTTTACCTTGGAACGTATGAGAACCCGTCTTGTGCATGACCCTCGCCTGCCTGACTACCCTCCCGCCTGCCTCGCCCTGATCTGTATAAGACTTCTTCCCGGTGTACTAGACCCTGCTTATGGACTACGACGACTCTATGTGGATTACGGACTTGGCACTGCTACTAACGTTCACTTTCCCTCCCCATTACAGTCGATAAAAGTGATATTTCATTGAAACCCTGGTGTGGAAATTGAATTCATTATTTTCAGTCACGTGCACACTCGTCACCCCCTGAGTGTCACACTCTAATACAGGGGTGCCCACACTTTTTCAACTTGCGAGCTACTTTTAAAATTACCAAGCCAAAATGATCTACCTACACTAAAAATGCTAAATATATCCCGAGTATACTTCATATATATACAATATAATTTGGCGTACCTTGCATAACTGCATGAGCCCTTGTGGCACACTACAATTCAGTACATTTTTGGTCATTACCTTACTCCAGTATTTCTCAAACTGTGAGGCGCGCCCCTCTACTGGGGCGCAGTGGTATTACAGGTGGGGCGCAGGGGGAAATTCAGAATTGTTTTATTTCAAGAATTTTATTGAGAACTTCACATATTACAAAAGTATAAAGCACACTGACATAAAACCAAAATTTTCCGATCGAACTCCCCCCCCACCCCCGTCAGCAATCTAAAATGAACGGAACTTTGTCATGCCCCCCCCCCAACCCCCCCATCAACAACGCGGTTGACTGCACATGCGCGGTGATCCGTGTGTTAGAAAAGACGAGATCTCAGAATGGCTGCCCTGTACGTCAATCAAGTGGCAAATGTCATAGGGAGGATGATTGATAACATCTCTTTTTTTTTTTTTTAATGGCATGCGATCTACCCGGACTTCCTTTGCGATCGACTGCTCGATCGCGATCGACGTATTGGGCACCCCTGCTCTAAAACATTTAACTTCATAATTCATATTTTGTACTTTATTTTATCTTAAAGTTGCACAGGGCATTTGAGCCACTTTACTATTTTTGTCTCCCTCGAAAAACATGTGAGATGTTTGCTGCCCAGCTTTCAGTTTTATTTATTTGAAATAATTTGAAAGGTGTGTTTTATTAAGGTTATTACAGCATGTTTGCAGTGTTTAATATCGACATTATTTTAGTGAATAAACTGTTCTAAAGTTTAACGAATTAACCCTCTGGTGTCTTCTTCATTTGTCATTATCAGGATACTCTTTAAACTGGCAGCATTATCAAATATATATTGTTTTAAAAAAATTCTACCAGCCCTGTCAGTCTGTCGTGAAAGCCTAGTAAGCTAGAGTTTGTTAGAATGTGGATTGTTCACTTTGACGTTCAGTTTTTCCTCATCAGAAAGAGGCTGTGACTCACTGATTCACTGCTTGCTTCTTATTTTGAGATGTAATGTTGGCAGTTTTAGGGGTATTGCTTCAATTCTAATTGTCATTTTAGATTTTATTTGACTTAAAGGAGACTGGGTTCATGAACCCAGTCAAAAACTGGGTTCATTTCAGGTTTTTGACATCGGAAGTGGGAGTGTCCACCCAGATGTATGCTGGATAGATCAGCCTACCAGCCTACCCAATGGACTGTAGCAACTGGTAGGCTGATACATCTGGGTGGACACGCCCACTTGCGAGGGTGGGTGGACTCTCTCACATGTCAAATACCGGAGATTCTGACACAGCTTGGAAACAATACACAATGTAGTGTGTAGTATGTAGTACGCCGTTTCGGACGCAGCCTCA
Organism: Coryphaenoides rupestris; assembly: GCA_002895965.2. Lineage (NCBI taxonomy): Eukaryota > Metazoa > Chordata > Actinopteri > Gadiformes > Macrouridae > Coryphaenoides > Coryphaenoides rupestris. Next base: position 842,288 of record PIJE02000001.1, read on the forward strand.
GTGTGCCATATTTCAATGCTTACCGTGGCCATGGTTGTCAAGTTATACTCCAGCTGTTGGAGCTTGTTTTGGAGTTTTTGAAGTTCTGTGTTTTGTGGATCCATTCCATTCTGTTGGGCAGGGCCTGAGAACCCAAAATAACAACACACAGTGGAACAATAAAGGATAAACAAACATTTACATGACGGAAATGTGAAGCACAAACATTAAAGAACATATGATAAGAACATGATAGGACAACATGGCTTATTGTCAAATAAGGATAGTACTACTATAGATTATGTTCCTTAAATATATAAGAATAAGGGCTGAGATGGTAGGCCTCATGTGTATTTGTATTGAACCGTACGGTATGGGGTCCACGGTCCACGGATCAGTGCGCACTGTTTGCAACAATACAGTCATCAGCAACAATATCAACAAAAATATGTAGACAATGGCGTAGACACCGGAATTAACAAGGGGGAAAATATTCACAGTCGCTCTCAGATTCTGTAGCTATGCCGGTACGGTGTTCTCAAACACGGCACGTTTAAAACACACAAGCGTCTATGGCTCAAAACATTCTGACTTGCTGAAAATAATTTCAACTTAAGCAAGCCCTGGGAGCATAGCCCCTCCCCTGCCTGAAATTGCAGCAGTGCCTTCTCCATAGGAAAACTATATTGTTTAAGGCCCTGCTGTGTGACTCAAGTTTGCCATATGCTGCTGATTAATGCATTCCAGTTATTTCTAAATGACAATTTTTATATATTATGTTATTAAGCCGGTACTACTGTTTTGTTAATGTTTGTTAATGTCCATGTGCTGAAAGCCAAGCTATCCATGTTGTTTACTGTTATGATAAAGTCTAAATACAAATACAATAATTGTTAGCTTATTTTGTCGATTTATTGAAACAGGAACCAAGATCTACCGCACCTGGACACCACCATACTCTATCGTACCAAACCAATATGTACCGTATATACAGTATATGTATATACTGTATATAAGCAGCCCGAATCAGGCGGAGTAGTCTGGGGCTGGGTGAGGCTGCACACCTGAGGTGCATTGCATGATGATATATATAAATATATATATATATATATATATATATACATACAAACTATACTAAACTAAAGTATATATCTCACACAACGTAGTGTGTTTTTTAACCATTTACACAACCGACTGAAGCAACTCAGAGACCACAACAGCAACATTGGTCAGCTAAATTTCCCATTACTTCATGATAGAGCAAAGATTAAAAAAAGTCATTCAAAAAAATATATGTTTTAAGATGTGCATGGTTTTGTGCCTGCTGTGCTCAACAACACAATGCCCGAGACAGAAAAGCACACCTTGAATGTACCCACAGCCCAACCACAAGCCATGCTGCTGCTGGTGAGAGTTTACAGTGTTGTTGAACCCAGGAAATGAAATTCAACACAAGTTGGTCACTGAACGTCGATTGTCAAATCACATGGCCCAACGCTTGCCACACTATGCGTTCATTTGCATAAAGTTAACAGAGGTTCTGTCCCATCCCTTCAGCGCGGCATAAGCCACCACCCGCACCAGCACACAGTAGAAGCAGTCCCACCATCCTCTTTCCCCCCGGGCAATATACACATGCGTAGAAAAACGTTGCATTTACATTAACAATTTGCGTTCACGCGTTATTCTTACATTAACTTTGACAGCGCCAATATATATATTTATGCATGTGGGGTGTGTGTTTTGTTTTGTGAATAGAAGTAAAGTCACCTTGCAAGGAAAGTTCTGTCTCAAAGTTCTGTCTGTCCCAGTTCAGGTCTTCCTGCAGCCGGTGGATCTTCTGTCTGCATTCCTGGACGTAAAGCACTTTGTACACCAGGTCGTCCACGTCGCTGATACTGGGCAGCACTGGCTCCCTGCTGGGGGACTGGGCCACGTGTGGAGGATTGGCTGCCTGGGCGGGCTACACAATTGAGTGGAATGGGGTGGGTTTCTTGATTTATTGTTTGTATTATTATATACAGCATATATATATATATATACACAATTATTATTATTATTATTATGGTATTTTTTCTTTTCGATAATTTTTTTTACATTACATTACATTTAGGGCATTTGTCAGACGCTTTTATCCAAAGCGACTTACAAAGAGTACATTTGTTGAAGGAGAGGCAGCAATATATCACTGTGGTACCTGAAGATAAGAATAGAGCTGTTTTCGAGCATTCATATTTACGAGACGAATAGAACGAGTTTCTAATTTTTTATAATTGCTAAGTTGCCTGCATCAGTAGCTGGGCAGGCGTGCAATTCTAAGCGTGATACAACATCTGAGAACGAACAACAATGCTAAATGCCATTAATAAGTGTTAAGACATAAACACGCAGGTTAGTGCTAGGATTATCGGAGGAGGGTGTGGGGGGAGGGTTATGTAGAGTCCAGGTGAACTCGGAACTGGTGGGTCTTGAGTCTCTTGCGGAAGCTGGCGACCATTCTGACATGAGCCGGGAACTCATTCCACCACTGCGGAGCCAGAACCGTGAAGAGTTGGGACTTGGAAGAGCGATGTTTGGCTGTTTTTAGTGATTATTTTAAGGTTCAAACATCAACACTTTGAAGGGGTCATTCATTTTTTTGACCAAACCAAATTCAGGCTAGACTTCTCTTTTTTCCAACATATTGATGTCTGATTGAATCTCGATAAGACGTCATCCACATGTAAACAGTGGGAATGAGAAGGTTTGGTGACATGCAGGTGCAACAGCTTGTGGAGCAGAGGATCTTACAGCCTTGTTGATGAGCAGCCTCTCCTTCCTGAGGATATCTCGCACCATTACTCCAAACTTCAGGGCCTGTGGTCGAAACATTTCCTGAAAAGCATGGCCGTGAAACTTCAGCGTGTTGAGAACAAAAACGTTTTCTGGCAAAGATTATTTATGACGCAACTAGTCTAGTACCTAACATCTGGGTTAATGTAGTGACTAAGTCATAGATAAGATAAGATAAGATAGAACTTTATGAATCCCGAAGGAAATTCTTGTGCCAGGTTGCATAGCAATACAGTACAATAAAACAATAGAGAAATAAACAGAATAATAAATAGAAACTAACAGATTTACAAATGTAGTCAAAATATAAAAATATATAGACAAGATAAGGTATTCTGATGGCAAAAACAAGATAGATGAGTCTACCCATCTGTGGTATGAAGTGGCCGTGGTTTAGGTGCAGGTGAAACAAGGCTGCTCCGTCCCCCTTGTTTTACCTGCCGACGCTAAACCACGCCCCCCTTCATACCACACCATCATGTTTATTTAATTATTTAATTGGTTTTCTTTAGGGGTGTCCTTGAATAACATAGACCAATCTGATTCATCAGGCCAGACCTAATCGTTGAATCATATATATTTTATTTAGTAATATATGTGGCTCAATGATGCCTACTTTTGAGTGATTTTTGTCTAATTTATATTCTTGAAAATAATCTATTGGCTTCCAAGTTTCCAACAGCCAGCTCGAGGTGAGGCACAGTGCCTCCGCTAAATGGCCCGCTCTACAAACAAATGAACAATATGAGGACAATGTGTGCCTCCGTTCATGTCAGCATGTACAGTCAATTTGACAGAAAATATCGGCTGATATTATCCTGATATACTAATATATCGTAATTAATAAATAGGCCTATCTATGTAACGGTGGCATGCAGTCTCTGGGATGAATTAACATCACTTTTTAAATGTGTTGCCTGACATGATGATGAGATATTTAAACACAAGCAGCAGTAAGAGTCATGGTGTTGAGTGAAAGACTAACGAAAGAAGGATGGTTGTAAGACAAGTTTGAACCCTGTTGCGAGGTGCGTCATGTTATGTACTACTCTCCTGCTGCTGTGTAGGTCTACGAGACTTGGTTCACTCTTAGCTGTTAGCCTTTAAAATTTATTCGCAGTTCTTACAGTCTCACGTCAGTCTGGCTGTATTCTTTCTCCCATCCCAGAGGCGGGACTATCACTTTATACATGGTTTATGTATCTGAATAAACTTTCAATCAAATGCTGCCTTGTGTTGTGTCCCATCGGCCTGCTACGCCTGCTGCACAGACTTGTTTGCCACATTAGATGACAGCTAGATACCGCACATACCAACCCCGCTCCAAGAGGAAGGAGGAGGAGCCCCGTCGGTCTCACCATGTTGCTGTTGGAGTGCATGAGCCTCATCTTCTCCACCACGTTGGTCTCTGTCTCTGCCTTCGTCCTGAGGTAGCTGATGATCCCCTCCAGCAGGGCTTGGGCCTGCAGTCGCTGGTCCAACTTGTCCAGCTCAAAGTCCTCCCTGTGTGTGAATTTGTATGCACGTGTATACGTGTGGTTAGACATTATCCAAATGTTCATGAATCCCCCCCCCCCCCCCCCCCCACCTGCAGGGTGACATTAGAGTGTGTTTCACTTTCACTTTCACTTTTGTATCCCTAACACACTCCCACTGACCCAACCATAGTTTGAATCCTATCCCCTCTTGGATCCCTAGAATTTAGGCCTACTTGTATGTTTATATGTCCTGGCACTTAAAATAGCACTTAAAATAATACTCAGCATTGTGGAGCATCTTATCCTAGCCATCTTGCTGTTTACCAGCAAATAAAAACGTACTGTACTGTCAGCGATATAGTGTTGTTTCACTCTTTCGACAAACTTTCGACAAAACTTATTTAAGTCGCTTTGGGCAAAAGCATCTGCCAAATGCCCTAAATGTAAATGTGTGTGAGTGAGAAACTGTGTGAATGTGCGTGCATGGGTGTGTGTGTTTTTGCTGGGATTACCATCGTTGCTTCTCAATCCAATCCGCCAACAGATGTCGGACGTATATGGGGAAGGCATCCGGGGGGTAAAGGTTGTCTACGCTCTCAGGGGTCATGTACGGTAACAGTTTGCTCATCAGGCCCCACTGTGCCATGGTTACGGCGAGTTCTCTGGGACACACAGAGCACACAGTCATGCACTTGCCACTTCTTACCATTGCAAAGTTAAGCCAAACAGGAAACTGGGATGTTATATATAATAAGTCGTAATATCAACATGAGAACTAAATTAAAGCACATAGTACACAGAAGAGGATCCGCCAGGGATATGCAACAAGCAGTGCGTAATGAGGCAGTTGAGAGAGAGAAAGAGAGAGAGATGCATGCTACTGGTCTAGCCAAATTTCCTGTGATATGAATCTGTTTTCATGTAACCTACGCTCCGGTGGGTAGGAGATAGAGCTGGGCGATATGGCCAACATCTTCCATCCCGATATACAGATATATATACATGTAATTTAATATCTCGATAGCAACATATATAAAGATATAGCATGTAATCTGGTAATTCAATAAATAAATAGTCCATATAGCCACATGGTAAAGCCTATTTTGTACACTCCTGTGTGAATTAAATAGTATTTATATTAAATAATAATAAAGAGTATTTCCCACTTTATTAAGAACTTAAATCCAAACAATATCTGGTAAGATCAGAGAATTACATTACTTTATTCTAATACAGCCTTTACACAATATTACGATATCCAAAATGATAAGACGATAGTCTCATATCAGATTATCCACATAATATAGATACTTGCCCAGCCCTAGTAAGAGACCTTCTGAGACCGACAAAACATCAGAGTTTGTGAGTTTTATCCAATAAGCCCAACTTGCATGTCTTTGAAAATCACAGACCACCAAAGCCACAATCACAAAAGTGTCACCAACATAACATCTACATCCCATTTTGGGATGCCATTTCTCATTTAAGGTTATTTATGATGCCCTCCTGCCTGCATTAAGGAATTCGGTGACACACTCAATGACCAAATCACCCCAACACCCCCCAAACTGGCTCTTTGTCCAGACCAGACCTCTGAACTTTTTCTGTGTAAGGGTCACGCATTATAGATGGCAGCAATATACATGAGAATGTGACATGACAATGCAGGAATGTCTATGGATCATTCAGGATGTGATACCAAGAGGAAACCTCAAGCCCCAGAGAGTTATAGAATAGAATAGAATAGAACTTTATTTATCCCGAAGGAAATTCTTGTGCCAGGTTACATAGTGATACAGTACAATAAAACAATATAACAATATGGAAAACAACAGAATGCTAAAAATAAACGAACGGATTTACACATTTACAGTTAAAATATACAAATATGTAGGCAAGATAAGATATTCCGACGGCGAAAACAATTTGGCATAATTGAAATGAAATATTATTGGACATATCAATGATGTCCTTTATCAGCTGAGACCTCTAGTGTCTTTGTAACACACAGAACCTTATCATGATCATAATGTCATGACATACAGTAAGTACATTTTCAAACCAAATATCCCAGTGATCAACTATGTTCAACTACATCGAAAGTATTATCATGTATGATTACAATCACAACATAATTATTGACATAACATGAACAAGTCAATGTAATTCATAGACAATAACAGCAACTACCGTCTTATTATTATGTTCATTATGAGACAAGAGAGGGTCTGTATTCTGTATGTAACATCAGTAGGTCTATATATTAAACAAAGAGCAGCCAGCCTTAAATGCCCACATTACTAACGACTGTACATATGTCACGTGTCATGTTTGTCACATCGGATTTGAATGCAACAACAAGGAAATGTTTTTTTACATTGAATGTACCAGGAGATGAGTAAGTGAACAACTGAAGGCCCTATTTTGTTCTTTGTTTGTATCAAGAACTTGTTATATTATGTAATGTTATCTACGATGTGTTTTGGCTCCGTTTTGATGTTATCTCCCAGTGACGTAGGGCCTAGTTTAGCGTGCAGAGCTCCAGTTCACACTGGGTGAAACACACGCAATACTGAAACGCATATAACACTGAACTCAAACTGGTTTACTGGGAGAGTTTGCATTCCAACTGCACATCTGTCTGTGTACTATGACCCAACTACTGCTCTTGACATTTGATCAAATAGATAAATGTTTCTTTTTTTATTCAATTAATCCCATTAAAGTCTGGTTAATATTGATCCCTTACCTCCAACAAAACGTTGAGTCAGCTTTCCTCCAAAAGTTCAAGTAGTGGCCTTGTCGGTCGACTTGTAGTAGATTATAGTTGTTGTTGTTGTTGTTATTAGTCGTCCATAGTGACCATCCTGTAGTTTAAGACCCTGATGTCTATTCCCATGCTATTTCATAGCCGATTTTTAAAAGTAAGTCGAGCTGAGCTGCGGCTGTAGATTATGGTGTAGCACGCAGAGTACTTCCCTATTATAGGTTCAATATGCCAGCTCACTGAGAGGCGCTCCGCTTCCTGCGCCCGTCTTCAAGCTCACTCACTTTTTAACTACATTTTTTTTAAAGCAACTACATCCAGACAGAGGCAGACCCGATCACTCGGCTATCCATAGTATAAAACCACGAAGCAGGACGTTTTTCAATATTTATATCGGGATATTAATACATTTTTTCAGCAATATGTATTGATCGGTAGCCAATATATTCTATCGATAATTACTATGTCATAGATAACTGCCTGTGTTAAATAAATCAATGATGTGAAATGTTCTTTTATGAATATAATAAATTATGAACGGTGAATAGAATAAAGTACGCGGCTGTGGTGAACGCCCAGCAGATATCGACAGTTGACGAACACATTGAAAGTGAACCAAATGGGCGTGGTCAACATCAGACGGGCACCACGTGGGCGTGCTGCGTGGACTGCACTGCGCATGCTCGCTGCAATTTCCAGTAAAGGCTCATGACACAGGATGTAGGCCAGGGCCTCCCAGCAGCAGCAGCTTCCTGGAATGATCTACTATGCTTTTCACACGCGCATCTGTGAAGGCGATCTTGAACATTAATTTCTCTGTACTTAAAATGAAATCGAAAACCTCCTCATATACTCTTTAATTCTCCAGTTTCATTGTTATTCTCTCTCGTCGCTCTTGTGTGTGTGTTTAATTAGTATCGGCATCACAGCTGCTTGACGGTGTCATTTTGACAGTTAAGCGGCTAAAACGTAAACAAAGGTCGCGTGCTGGGCCGGTCCAATCATTTTCGAGAACCCAGTAAATATTCAAATGAGAACGTTAACCCGGGTCTACAAGCTTACAGTGTGAAACCCTGAACACTGAATACCCGGGGGTCAATTGTTAGCCCAGGGTTAAAGAAAACTAAATTAACCCAGGGCTATTATAACCCAGGGTTAAAGTTAACCCTGGGCTAACATATTCAAGTGTGAAAAGCCTATCCGTGGATTTATAAATCGGTGTGTCCTTGATTATGTCTGTGTGTCTGTGTGTCTTTGATTGTTTTATCTTGTCAGGGTTTTTTTTGTTTCTTTTAAAAGGTGGCCTAGATAAAGACCAGTGACACTGTTCAATTAATCGTAGGCCTTATAATACACTACTACTAATACTAATAATATTGATTTATTAAATTATTACCCACCCCCCAAAGAATCAGCACCCTATCGTGGTTTTGGTGCCCTTGTGACCCTGGGAGCTGTGTTGTCCGGGGCATTAGCCCCTGGTATGGCTCCCAAGGCAAAGTGGTCACAGGGGAGGGGCCAGACTAAGAGCGATTCAAAGACTCCATGAAGAGACTCCCGGAAAACTAAATTTTCCTCCCTGTGGGCTCACCACCTGCAGGGAGAGTCATTGGGGTCGGGTGCGTTGTATACCGGGTGGTAGGCAAAAGCGGGGTCCTGGGCGTGCGGATCCCCGGCATCGCCGACTGGTTCTAGGGACGTGGAACTTCACCTCACTGGCGGGGAAGGAGCCGGAGCTGGTGCGGGAGGTGGAGTGGTACCAACTAGATATGGTTGGGCTCACCTCCACGCACAGCACCGGTTCTGGAACCAAACTCCCAGAGAGGGGCTGGACCCTCTCCTTTTCCGGAGTTGCCCAGGGTGTGAGGTACCAGGCGGGTGTGGGGATACTCACAAGTCCGCTGTGAGCGCCGCTGTGTTGGAGTTCTCTCCGGTGAACGAGAGGGTCGCCTCCATGCGACTGCAAGTCACTGGGGGGGAAGGCTCTGACTGTTGTGTGTGCCTACACACCAAACAGCAGTTCAGAGTATCCGGCCTTCTTGGAGTCCTTGGGTGGCATCTTGGTAAGGGTTCCATCCGAGGACTCCATAGTTCTACTGGGGGACTTCAACGCACAGGCTGCAATGATGGAGAAACCTGGAGGGGAGTGATTGGGATGAACGGCCTGCCCGATCTGAACCAGAGTGGTGTTTTGTTATTGGACTTCTGTGCTAGTCATGGACTGGCCATAACAAACACCATGTTCGAACATAGGGTGGTCCACAAGTGTACCTGGTACCGGACCATCTTAGGCCAAAGGTCGCTGATCGACTTTGTAATGGCCAGATCTGCGGCCGCATGTTTTGGACACTCAGGTGAAGAGAGGAGCAGAGCTGTCAACTAATCACCACCTGGTGGTGAGTTGGATCAGATGGCGCGGGAGGGTGCCAGACAGACCTGGTAAACCCAAACGTGTAGTGAGGGTGAACTGGGAAACGTCTGGTGGAAGCCCCTGTCCGTCTCTCCGGAAGAATTTCTCGTGCATCCACTTTTGATTCCCTGAGGTTGGGGACATTTACATTTACATTTACATTTAGGGCATTTGGCAGACGCTTTTATCCATAGTGACTTACAAAGAGTACATTTGTTGAAGGAGAGGCAGCAATATATCACTGTGGTACCTGAAGATAAGAATAGAGCTGTTTTAGAGCATTCATATTTACGAGACGAATAGATTTCATAATTGCACAGTTGCCTGCATAAGTAGCTGGGCAGGCATGCAATTCTAAGCATGCTACAACATCTGAGAACGAACAACAAAGTGCCATTAATAAATGTCAAGACGTACAAACACGCAGGTTAGTGCTAGGATTATCAGAGGAGGGGGGGTATATGCAGAGTCCAGGTGAACTCTAAACAGGTGGGTCTTGAGTCTCTTGCGGAAGCTGGCGAGCGACCCGGCTGTCCTGACATGAGCCGGGAGCTCATTCCACCACTGCGGAGCCAGAACCGTGAGGACATGGAACCTGAGTGGGCCATGTTCAGAGCCTCCATTGTGGAGGCTGCAGCTCGGAGCTGTGGTCAAAAGGCTGTCGGTGCCTGTCGTGGCGGCAACCCAAGAACCCGTTGGTGGACAGGCCAAAAGGACTGTGGCTTCAGCGGTCGCTGAGGCAAAATCCCGGGTGTGGTAGGAGTTCGGGGAGACAATGGAGAAGGACTTTCGGTCGGCCTCAAGGAAGTTCTGGCAAACTGTCCGGCGACTCAGGAAGGGAAAGCAGGGCTTGGCTCAGGCTGTGCTCAGTCGGGGAGGAGAACTGCTGACCCAGACTGAGGATATTGTCGGGCGGTCCCCCAGGGAATCCTGTGGGGGGTACTACGGGAGTATGGGGTACTAGGGCCGTTGGTACGTGCCATTCGGTCCTTGTACGAACAAAGTGCGAGCTGCGTCCGTATTCTTGGCACAAAGTCAAGCACGTTCTCAGTGGGTGTTGGACTCCGCCAAGGTTGTCCCTTGTCACCGATTCGTGATCTCCATGGACAGAATCTCAAGGCGCAGCCGAGGTGAGGAGAGTGTTTGGGGTTGCGGTTTGGGGACCTCAGAATTGCATCTCTGCTTTTTGCAGATGATGTGGTTCTGTTGGCTACATCAGACCGTGACCTCCAGCATGCACTGGGGCGGTTTGCAGCCGAGTGTGAAGCGGTTGGGATGAGAGTCAGCACCTCCAAGTCTGAGGCCATGGTTCTCTGCCGGAAAACGGTGGAGCATTCCCTCCGGGTTGGGAGTGAGTTGCTGCCTCAATCGAAGGAGTTCAAGTATCTCGGGTCTTGTTCATGAGTGAGGGCAAAATGGAACGGGAGATGGACAGACAGATTGGTGCAGCGTCTGCAGTAATGCGGGCGCTGTACCGGTCCGTTGTGGTGAAGAGGGAGCTGAGCCAGAAGGCGAAGCTCTGAATTTACAGGTCCATCTACATTCCAACCCTCACCTATGGTCATGAGCTTTGGGTAGTGACCGAAAGAATGAGATCGCGGATACAAGCGGCCGAAAAGAGTTTCCTCCACAGGGTGGCTGGGCTCAGCCTTAGAGATAGGGTGAGGAGCTCAGACATCCAGAGGGAGCTCGGAGTAGAGTCGCTGCTCCTCCGCATCGAAAGGAGTCAGCTGAGGTGGTTCGGGCATCTGATTAGGATGCCCCCCGGGCGCCTCCCATTAAAGGTTTTCCGGGCACGTTCAACTGGGAGGAGAACCCGGGGAAGACCCAGAACCCGCTGGAGGGATTATATATATATATATATATATATATATAATATATAACACCTCGGGATCTCCCAGGAGAGTGTGGCTGGGGAGAAGGAAGCCTGGGAGGCCTTGCTTAGCCGGCTGCCACCACGACCCAGCCCCGGATAAGCGGATGAGAATGGATGGATGGATGGATATTAATTTATTTATGAACTTGTTGTTAATAGTCTAGTAGTAGTCGTAGTAGCCTATAGTCCTATGTGTAGTAGTAGGCTAGTAGTAGACTATGTAGAACAAAATACATTCATTTATTCAGTATTTTAATTGGAAAAGTGACCGTTTATATTAGAAATAATTGTATGAATTATATATATATAATTTATTTATTTATTTTTATTAAAACTCCTTTTACAATTCTGTGCTTATTGTATTGACCGCATGGTGGCGCTACAAGCCAACGTTGAGCACCGTCCAGCGAGCATCACGGGATGGGAGCGGTAGCGGCATTCATAGCAAGCATCAACCGAGGACACGTCTTCGTGCTTTGATGAGGCATTACACACTGAATGTCATGATTACTTGTCACTTTCGAAACTTAGATAGTCCTGCGCTTTACAATCCACATGTAGGCTAGTCTGAAAATAGCCAATTTTCTTCATGGCATTCCACTTGTCTGAATCCATTTCCTGTCCATTTCTGATTGACGTGTCTATCATTAAAACACCCACAGCTCGCAGATACTAAGGTTTCATGATTCATCAAGTTGCATTATTCATCATTATGAGGCTATGTATTCTAATTTCCTTAGGATTTATAAAATAAAATAAAGTAAATATGTAAAAAAAAACCTACTGCTCAGCAACCAACATACTATTATTTAGGCTATTTAGTGTGGGGACCAATATTTGTGAGGACAGTTTCACCTCCCAGTAAAAAAAAATGGCATTGGTTGAATGGCATTGATTCCATAGATTCTAGAGCAGCCTGTGGCCATATGTTTTCTTTATTATGTATCATCTCCCTTGTCAAGGACAAGAGGTTGAACATGAAATCCAATTTTCAAGAAACAAATATTTATATTGTTATAAATGGAGCTCCTTTTGACTTGCTCCTTCCAAGCTCATTAGTATCCATTTTTGTTTAAATTCTCCCACTTCGTTCCTCGTGCCTCAGAGACGACCCTACTTATTGCGTTTTTCTGAATTTACTCATGCTGGATTGTCATCAGTTTCCGGGGTCCTTTTAGGTAAAACGCTGACGGGAGGCATGCAACATCTGGAACCAATACAGCTGTGCCTGCTATCTCTGGGACCAGGGGGCTCGGAGGGTGGATGGTGGGGTAAGTTGGGTGGGCGAGGGGTTTGGCTAGTTGCTGCTTTGGCCCTGGGGGTCCATGTGTCCCTGACTTCAAAATAGACTTGATTGCTAACAGCTGGCAGCCCTAACTCACCCAGTGTCAAAGCTCTCCTCTGATGTCAACCTTGTCAGTATCAAGGCCTGCACAATGGAGGGCTTGCAGCACATCTAGGTGGCCGAAGGTACACTCGGAGAGAGAGAGAGAGAGATAGAGAGAGAGAGAGAGAGAGAGAGAAAGAGTGTGTGTGTGTGTGTGTGGGAGAGAGAGAGATTAAAAAAGGTGTCTATGAGGGACGGAATTCCAAAAATGGCCTCTGTTTCCACGATTATTACCATAAATGGCTTTCATGTATTGTCAAGGTGTACACACAACTGAAGGAAACACAAAGTAGATTTGAAGGATTATCAGTGACAGAATCTGTTTGCAGACTATCATGTTTGCCCTAGTGCAGCTCCAGCAGGGAATATTTACCTCAAAGCTTCAGACAAATCATCCAAACAACACAAATGCTCAGCATCCATTAAATACTAGTTACCTGCCTACTTACTTCCCTGATCATCATGATGACACCATCCTGAGATTATAATCACTAAGCATTAGGCTTAATGTTAGATATAAGTGATAAGGGATTCCTCTGACCAAAACCTCTACCAAAGCGATCATGATTATTTAGATGATACCATCTAATAAATGCAAATCATTCATTGTCAATTGAAGAGTGATTTGTGTTTTGTGCTGTAGATAGAAGAAGGTATGCTAGAACTATACCACTCTTCAAACCACTCGCTATTCTATGAGTAAATAGGGCGACATTGAGCATATTTTATGATCCAATAGCAAACTTGCCTCGCCTAATTACCTCCAATCAGCAGGGAGGAGACGGTGATTGACTTCCTGGAGGACAGGGATCCATTTGGACTAAAAGGACACGTCGTTCATCTGCGACTGGGCTGTTTTGATTCACACAGCAAAGCGCATGGAATCCATAACTTAGGTCACTTGTGTACACTGTAGGACTAACAGTTTTCTTTGATTATCAGATAAAGCCTAGTGCCACAGTTCATAAACATCCAACATGTGGTCCCATACAGCATGGATGCTTTAAACTCTTATTAAATGGCATTAATTGAAAAGAATCAACAATGCAAAACTGATCAGTACTGGCTATCAACAACAGCATGAATAACCCCTCCAAAAGTATAGGCAATCCTATCTTTTTTTATTTTATTTTTTTAACCTTGTATGAAATATAACAACTTTTTTAGCAAGCGGTTGCAGGAACAAGTCCCCTTCATCATTAAGCCAAGGGCATGCAGCGCACAAGGTTGTGGTCATATCCGAAGCCATGCATCATCATTAGAGCACTAATTATTCTGTCATCAACACCTCCACCAACACTAGCCTACTGGGACGCAGTCACAGATGTTTAAAAAGCTAGCTTTGACACCGCTATCCATAACGGCCAGAGTAAACCAGGATGCTGTACCCGGGCGTTGTTGCTCTGCACCAAAACTTCCCCCCTACTTTGTTGTTGAGTCTCTTGATTTTTCCCCCTTTGTTCCCGTCGTTGGGTTTGAGCTTTTGAGAGATGTCAGGAAGGAGCAGAAATAGCACTGGGCGCGCCACTGGGACCTGATGTTGTTTAGAGACAGTGACAGGGATGGAGGACCTCTGCGCCCTGGTGCTGCTGGCCTGAGGCCTCCAGGGTGTGTGAGCACTGCTTCTGTTGCTGTTCTGGAGCCCGCAATACACACACACACACACACACACGCACATGCATGTGCATGCACGCACAATCACATACACACACACAAGGCACATACATTCACAGAATGGTGTACACACATGTATGCATAAAAACTCTGATGTACGTATACGTACACACACTCACATGCATACACACGCACACACACACAAACATGCACGTGCAGGCACACGTCTCACAAACACACACACACACAAACAAAACACACACACGTCTTTTCCGTTTCGTTTCAAGTGAGTCACCCATCTCCCTCTTTTTGTCAAACACACACATTTGCAAAGCAGAGAACATGCAATAAAACCATGACTTCAATTCAATAGAGCACAGAGCTTGACCTGATCTTTGTTGCCGTGGTTTCCTTCCTCATTATTGATGCAGACCATACAAGTCACATCGTGTGAAGTCACCCTGAGCCCATGTTACAAACACTACAAAATCTCATTAGTGTGTTGATACATTAAATGATTTCGTAAACAGTTAACGTGACTGCTGACCTTATTGTGATGGTGCGGTAAGCCATTATGTAATTTCTGCACTTTGGCCAATTTGAAGTCCCTTAACTGCTGAAGTCGTTAAAAACAAATAAATAGCCGTGGTCAAATATCGACATATTCTGTTTAATATTGTGTGATACTCTTCTCTTAAAATAGTCTTTTCTGAGGTAGACCATTACAGTTCAAGAACATTCTTTTTTTAAACAGACAAAAAAGACATGAAATAAATACTTCCATGTACAATATGCCGCAAAATGAGGTAGAAATGGTTACAGAAAATGTACAATAACCGAGAACAAAGTCACTAATATAAGAGATAATAACAGCTAAGAAAAATACCCTTTTGTTGGACAAACTGTTTTGATTAAAAGCAAGGACAACACTGATCCATCAAGCTGTAATTTGGTAGCCGCTGCCGCTGATTCGCTAAAACATAATGCTAAAAGTCACCGCTACAATTCGGTCTCGGGAAAATAATACAAGAAGTAATTGCAATCATTTGGACTACAGCGGACGCTCGAGGCGGAGTCCTGTGATTTGTGTATGTATGGTGTATGGGTGCGTTTTCTTTTTGGTTTGGTAGACAGTGATCAATATGCACAGCGGGGTGGGGGGGGGGTGATTCTGATTGATCTGCTTGCATGGCATGACTGAGGCCACCAGCTGTAGTGGATGGAAGGGCCGGACTGTGATATAGAGTTGCCGCACATCAATCAGGGGCCATGGCGACTCCAGAAGGATCCGTATGGGGAAGGTGTGTGGGGGGTGGAGATGGGAGGATGGGTGGGTGGGTGGGTGGAGGGGGACTGGGGCTATGCACCACATGGCTAGGGCTAGTGGCTGGGAGGCAATCCAATCTAATGAGATTGGATTGGGAACACGAAGAGAGAGAGGGAGAGAGAGAGAGAGAGAGAGAGAGAGAGGGCAGAATGAAGGCAGAAGAATGATTAGAAATGAGAGAGAGAGAGAGAGAGAGGGAAACTGGACCATAGGAAATATTACATCATTCTTTGAATGCCTTCTAGGTACCATGGCAACAGCCAAATAATTGTGGTCCAGGGTTGAATGACCGCTGAGGCTCCAGCTTGTTAAAAAGGGACTTCAGGATTGGTGGAAAAGTTGAGTTGTTCTTTGGATTGTCTGCATGGTAGGGTTGTGGGCAATATGTTTACAATAATATCTATTAATATCTTTGTACTTTAGGACTAGCTGCAGCCAGACTCTTAACGTATTTCACATATTTTGATCTTGTCCCTTTAATACAGGTTTTGTGCTCAGAGGTTTGGCGTGGTTGAGTGCACATCGTATTATAGTGTGTATTATATTTATTCACAATATATAATGGTCAGTTGCAGCCACAAAACTATTAAAACAGACATGCGTGTGCAGGATATGTAAACACGTAAGATTATAAGGTATGCGGTCAGTTTGTCCAACAAAAAGGATGTTTTTTTTCTGGATTCTAAATAACATTTCATGAAGACAACCATCACTCCACCAAAACAATGTACCATCAAAAGAAAAAAGAAAGAAAGAAAAAAATGTATTTATATATTTATATATAATAAAAACATGAATTTATGGCATCAAATATCCTTTGAAATACCTGAATTACATTCAATGTTACTCTTTGTAGCATTTTCAAGTTTCTCGTCCGAGGTAAAAGCCCAGCTGCAGTGGCGTATATAACAAGACTGTCAGCCCCTCTCCCCCTCCCCACCCGCCTCCCTCACCCCGTCCCTCCCCCCTCCCCCTTCCCACCTCCAACCTCCCCAAACCCCTTTGCTCTGCGTCACTCTCTTTTGCTAAGACCCTAAGATTACATACATTCTTAAATTCATATTTCTGAGGTAAAGAAATTCTTCCTGAGCATTTCAAACAAGACTACACACTAGGAAAAAAAATAAAACATAAAATAAATGGGTACATGGTAATTTTAAATGTTAAAACAAACCACACTGCAGGGTTGCAGAGGGTTAAAGGGCTGCGTTAAAGTAGCACATCGCATGACAGAACTGCACTCAGCGAGGAATGTGAGGTGAAACAAATACTTAAATGGAGAAAGTTAATGTAAAAAATAATACTGTATATTGTGTGTGCATTGTATTATTTTTCTCATATAATGTTCTGTTTTAGTTTAAATGCATTAGTTAACTGCAAGGTATCGCTGGAATAGCAAAGACAGATGTCGTATATGATTAACACTGTGTTGTACTAAGAGCACCACCACGACAATGACTTATACATGGCAAGTGAATAATACACGCCTTGTGACAATTGATATAAAGATTGGTGAAAAGCTATGAAGACAATGGATATGATTCATTGGGATTGGTGCACTTTGATGAAAATAGCATTTATAATAATAATAATAATAACATTGTAATTATTATCATCATTATTGCTATTGTTATCATTATTGTTATGAATATTAATATCAATAACATATTTGGTGAAACAAAACATTGTAATTTGCAGATACTTTGAAAAATGTTATTTCTTTTTGCTAAATGCTGAATGCTAATTTAATACTAACTTTAAATGAGAGAGGATCCTGAGAGTAGCAGTGAAAAGGGGGATTTCCACACCCTGATTATCCATCATCTTGGACCCTGCACGTAGCATGTGTCCTGGACCAAGGCTAATCAGGATCTTCTGAGAGTATCCATACATAATGCTTTCTCATTGGCCAATCAGCTTTATAACTACACCCTCTCAACAAGGCCCAACATAACCAGATTTTCTCTTTTCTCTTTGGGAAAAAACTAAGTAGTGTGTATATTTATAGCGGAAACTAAAAGAGTACATAATGGCTTGTTTATGCCAGTAAAACATTGATCAGCTGTCCCACATCTTTGAGCTTTTCCAACTTTTGGCTGCAGAATAATAAGTACAAAACAACATCAAAACATTCCCGAGGCTTGTCGTGCCAAGATAGGGTCAAAATGGCAGTCCCAATACAGTGTTTGGCTGCGCGTTCAGTGGCTATACACCTTGCTCCACTCTATACAAGTGTCCAGTTCTTTAGGGTTGGTGTGCGGGCGCACCTTGCAGAAGGCATTCTCAAAGTCTTTGAAGGCGGGAGTTGAGGAGGAGGTGGCCAGGCCGTGCATGGCTCCTGCGGAGGCGGACGCCGAGGAGAGCGCCTGCTGGCTGAGTTGCAGGAGCTCCCACACAGAGAAGCCCTCGGTGCGCTGGAGCACAGAGTTGAGCTCCCTCTCACTCAGACTCCAGCCCTGGGGAACCAGCGCCTGCAGCAGAACCTGTCTGCGCATGCCCACATCTGGCAGGCGGACGTGGTAGCGCTTGGCGAAGCTCCGGTGGACTGACTCCTGCAGCAGGTCCGGCCGCCCAGTGGCACATACAATAATAACCAGGCCTGCCGTGCCCGCCTGGGCCTTCTCCAGGGTGGACAGCAGTGTCTGCCTGAGGCCCTCCTCTTCCATGGCCTCCACCTGGCTCAGCAGCACCACGGAGGGCTGCCGTGCCACCGCCACCTGGAGCAGAGCCCCCAGGATCTGCTCCGGCTCCACCTTCCCCTTGGAGGCCAGCATGGCTCCACTCAGCCGGTAGAAGGACGCCCCCAGCTGTGAGGCCAGGGAGCGAGCCAGTGTGGTCTTTCCCCCGCCACGGGGACCAAACAGCAGCACAGTGTGCGGTGGCCGCACCGCCGGGCTGGGCCTCAACACGGGCCAGAGCAGGTCCTCCTCCAGGGCGGCCTTGACGTGAGTGAGCCCTACCAGCTCCCCCCAGGCCAGGCCTGGGTTGCAGTCCAACAACTCTCCATTGACCAGATCCAGCAGCCGAGGGTCTGGGCTCTTCAGAGTCTCGCTGGTTTGGCCACATTGTGTTGGCCGCTTGTGGCCATGGGAACGCTGCTGCTGCTGGGTGAAGCCCTGCTCACCCCCAACATTTTCCCCTGTGATTCCTGCCGGGGGGCTGTACTCGCTAGCCACCCCGTACTGAGGAGACACCAGGGGCTGGGAGGATGGCTTGCTGGGCTTGAAGCTCTGAGGATCTGTGCTGCCCGCGCTAAAGCCATTCCCCCGGTCGACCTTGTTGTTTAAGCTGTAGGGGGTGTCCTCCCCGGCCTTCATGGGATCGTAGTCGTACTTCCTGTAGCGAGAACTGTCCCCTTCTTCGCTCTCCTCGAGGCTCATATCAAACGCTTTCCTCTTGAGTGATCCCCCAGATTCTGCAGTCCCAAGGCTAGAGCTCTGGTAGCTGTAACTGCCCCCCACTGCCGTGGGCCTGGAGGGCAGGGGGGTAGGTGCCGCCAAGCCCGAGGGTAGGTAGGTGGCAGACGGGTGGCTGTAGCTGGGGGCGAGGCTGGTCTGGTGGGGGTACGTGCTTGGCGGGTAGTTGTACATGGGGGTGGTGGAGCTGTAGTTGGGAACCAGGGTGGGCGTCGTCTGAAGAGCGTGGAGGGAGGCAGGGGGAAGTGCTGGGCTGGTCTGAGGACAGTACCCCGAGGACAGGTAGGTGCCATTGTAGCTCGGAGGGTAATCGTTGGAGTGGGAGCCGCTGCAGGAGCTGCTGCCACTGTAGCCAGAGTCTGAGAGGTTACTGTTAGCCCCGCTGCCCGCTGCCGGAGGGCCGGCCGACGGGGTCGTGGGCTTGGACCCTGACAGGCTGTCGTGGCCCACCGGCGTCACCAGAGGATAAGAGCTATCGGTGCCGTGTGTCAGGGGCCAGGGCTCCAGCTCTGTCTTCGGGCCATTGAGGCTCCCGTAGGCCCCCGGCTCTGGGTAGCTGCCGGCGGTGGGCGGGCGATCGTACGGCGAGTCCAGCACACCAGAGTACTTCTCGGCGTAGCGCTTCAGCAAGTTGGAGGCGGTGAGGGCAGAGATGTCATCATTGGCCCAGGCGTAGTTGTACGACCCACGGCTACGGCCCCCGTAGAGCTCCGACTTGTGCGCCGGAGAGGAGGTGGTGGAGGACACGTCCAGGTGCTGCTCAGGCCATTGGCTGAGGGGCTGGGCATGCTCCGGGTTCCAGTGCATCTTCAACAGGCCTGCAGACACAAACCCATGGAAGGTTAGATCAGGCCTAATAGAATAGATTTAGGTTAGATGTACATCTACAAAGACATCCTTTTTTTAGTGCATGCAGATTAGGCATTTAGGCATCTCGCTCAGGGACGCATATTGGTAGACTGGGGACGTTGGGGTCCAAAACAGAACCTTTCAGCATGGGAGTCAAACACCCTAGCTAATAGACTATCCTGTTCTGATCTTGGTGGTAATGATTTTTTCGTGTGTTTGGAAGATTCTGTTATGAACAACAGATTGCCTGAAGAAAAGAAGGTTGAATGAGTTAGGTTTAACCTCCCCTTGTTTTCAAGGCTGTTTTTCTCATCACCCCGCTAATGTCTATACTGACACATGGCCTGAGACCCTCTCCCTTGGCCAGTAAGGGGGAGCGGGCTTTCACCTGTTTGGAGGGAATTCTGTTTTAGTGTTACCGTCATGCCTGGTAGCAGAAGGGGCTCGGATTTCGCAGGAGGGGAGGGGTGAAGATAGTGCAGAAAGAGAGGGAGGATAGAAACAGAGACTGAAAAGAGATTGAAGGTGGAGTTTTCCCAGTTTACTAGCTTGTGTTAAAGCAATGATAAGACCTCACTATAAGACCTCGCTTGAAATCTGCATCTCCCGTAGGACCTATTGTTATCTCTCCCTGTGCCTGAATGCCTGCGTCTTCTGCTTACCACCCACCCACCACCCGGCCACCCGCCCACAGCGCAGCACAGCACCAAAGGCCCAGTGGCCGGCTGGACAGAGAGGGAGGGTAGGAGTAGGGAGGGGTGTGTGTGTGTGTGTGTGTGTGTGTGTGTGTGTGTGTGTGTGTGTGTGTGTGTGTGTGTGTGTGTGTGTGTTGTGTGTGTGTGTGTGTGTGTGTGTGTGGACAGTGGTGTGTAGAGAATGAGAGAGAAAGCGGGGGGTTGGGTCTGGAATGGCAGCATAGTGTGCTATTCATCAGCACAGCCTCTCCCATGGAACATTGGGAAAGTGGAACACCGGTTCCTCTTGCTGACTCCAGCATTGGCTGCCTTCTGATTGATCATTGCTGCTGCCGTCCCAAGCAGCGGCAGTGTACACAACAACAGTGGAACAGATAAATGGGTTTAATTGAATGAATACATGATTTCTCTTCTTTCGGTGTTGAAAGTGAAGGACACATTTTATAGTAAAAAACAAACCAGGTGTCCAGACTCACGAAATGAGCAACTTGCCAAATGACAATTGCTAATTGATACAACCACAAATTGTCCTAATCCTAGTTTATTCTCAAATCACTTAGAAAAACAATAGAACTAATGTACAATATATTTAAGTGTGCTTTTTTTAACGTGTTCTTGGCATAAAAAAAACAATTGCTTGTAGCATGCGTAATGTAACCACCTCTGCCGAGCCTTATTGGAGGCTATCATGATAGAAAGAACAATTTCACAGAGACCAAGGCTTTCCTTTGGTCGGAGCATTACCTTGACATTCCGAGCATAGCTTGGCATTATTGAACTGTCATGATTTAGCCTGAGGTGAACCTACTGCAAGCAAAGAGAGCTAGAAGAGAATAGAGAGAAGCCGTCATTACTGGCCTCACTGCCACTTCCAGCGGACGCCTGATGTTTCATTATTCATAGCCCTGTCTGTGTGTGTGGAGCCAGCCTGCTTATTGCCATTTAAATCAAAGCTCAATATCCTCTGCCAGTTATTCTGCTTTCCCCACTCTCCCACCCGCTGCCTAACTTAGGCCTGTCTTTAGGCTCACGGTAAACCTCCCTGTGTGTATGTGTGTGTGTGTGTGTTTCAGATTACGCCTGTTATTTATTCAGTCAGACGAGTCCAGCGGACCAGATGGCCATTGGATTATCACGTCCTTCATATTCAAATCCACTGCCTTAAGTTCCTGACGGCCGAACCGGTTCAAGTAGTTCCCTTAAGCTCTGGCCGATCCACCACAACCAGCGACTCACTGCAGCCTAAGACTCCCTCTCTTCTCAATTCCCTGTTGTTCTATTTTTCTTTCCAACCATTTTTTATGAACATGCTGAAGACATTGACCCCCCCCCCCCCCCCCTCTCCCACACACCCCACGCCCAGCTGACCACATCTTGTGGCTTAACTCGCAGGTCATTGTCCAGCCTGCAGAAACCGTATATGTCCTGCAGGCCCTTCCCCATCTGCAGCCCCACGCCAGTTTGTGAGCAGGGCCCAATAATGGAGCCTGTGTGTGACAGAGATGGATGGGAGCCCAGGGGAGCTCATAAAACCTGCAGCCAGAGAGAGAGAGAGAGAGAGAGAGAGAGAGAGAGAGAGAGAGAGAGAGAGAGAGAGAGAGAGAGAGAGAGAGAGAGATATGGAGGAATGGAAAAAGTAAAGGGAACCATGGCGGGAGGGAGGGAGGGAGAGAGGACAGCAGGCTTTCTCCCCATTCCACGCACCGGGCTAGACATTAAGAGGACTCAGTGAGGCGCTCTAACTGCTGTCCCCTCCATCAACAGAACGCAGCGCTCCGGCCACCACCACCACCACCACAATCCCTCCACCACCACCACCATCAAACCAAACGCAAAACTGGCTTTCTAAAAATCAGAAGTGGAATCATCATTATTCTCTTCGAATGTCAACCTGGCCTTATATTTTACAGTTCCTCCAGTGCATCCTTTACATTGATGTTGATCTGAGATTGACCATCCATGATGCACTAAGCAGGGTTGTGGTTCAACTTTGTAATTAAATCAAGGGCCCTGGATTGCTCCACAATAAACTCACAGCACATGCTAAACTCTGCCTCTTTCTAAACCACAGCCGCTGTGCAGATTCATTTACTGGAGGCACTGGATGTAAATTGTAAGATTATAAATTGCAAATCAGGACAGTGTGAACCCAGTTGAAGAATATGCAACACAATATGATTCAATGCTGGAATATATTAAGAATATTTATTATGCATTGCAATAATGTCCAAGGATAATAAATAAATTGTGACTATTATCATAAATATAGTAATTGGTATGGGTTTAATAAGTATAAGTCCTACAGTTTATGCCTGTATGCCTTCTCTTAGTATTTAACATTAAACCATTTGGAATGCCCAAATGCCCACGTTATCTTAAAATAAAATACTATCTTTAATAATTTCTTCTAGAACCCCTTTTTGGATGTTTTGTTACTTTATTAGAGTCAGAGAATACTTTTTTTAATATTAAACATTCAGGGCTGACTGGCTGCAAGGCGGTTGATAAGAAATCAGTTTGTGTGCACATTATTCTCCTATGTGTGTATGTGTGTGTGTGTGTGTGTGTGTGTGTGTGTGTGTGTGTGTGTGCGCGCGCGCGCGTGCACGCTCGCTCTTGGCCCCAGGAGAGACAGATGTTCTGCTGCTGACCGCCTTACTGTCTGTGCGGTCATTGTGCAGGGACCACCGTCCGACAGACGTGCGCGGCTTGGACAATCCCGTTGCCAGTGAGACAAAGCCTGAAGGATCCTATTGTCAGAGGTCTGCCTAATTATGGAAATCGTATTAATCTATTCAGCCGCAGTTCACTGACGGCTTTTGTGTGCGCCTGGGATTTATAGAGGGACCTGTGTGAGCTGCGTTCTATTGTGGAAGTGCGTGATGAAGACAGTGGCAGGGCCCTTGTCCACCAAAGTGAGCTTTACTCTAGAGAGGCACAAGGTGGCACAAGTGTCGCCTTCAGAGCTCCGGTGGGTATAATTTGGCCGTCAATTAGTGAAAAGTATTTTGTTTTTTGTAAAGGTTTCCCATGGCTTTCCAGGTTGGGACAGCATGTGTACGAGAGTGAAGAGCATACAGGCTCCGATGCTCCTGCGCTCCTGGGCTGCTGGGGGCTGGCTGCCCGCTAGTCTCGTGCGCTGGCTCTTCTACACGCCAACACCAACTGAAACGTGATCTTGGCAGGAAGCCCAGAGCCAGAAGAGCTTCAGTGCGGTTTCACGGCTCCCTTGGGGTGTGTGTATGCGTGTGTGTGTGGTGTGTGTGTGTGTGTGTGTGTGTGTGTGTGTGTGTGTGTGTGTGTGTGTGTGTGTATGTGTTCGGTGTTCGGTGTGGTGGGGGGCGGGGTGGGGGTCCTCTGCCTTTCCCGGTACTTTAGTTTGTTTCGCTGGCCGGAGGAACAAAAACACACACGGCAACAACAAGCCTACAGGGACGGTCGGCTATTAAAACCATGGCGTTTGTAAGGAGGGCCGCTTGTAAACAAGAGGGTTGTGGATCAATCCAATCAAGGCTGTATTCAGGTCTGAGACCCTCTCCTCCCACACCCTCTCCACTCACCGAGCACTGACACCTACCTCCACCTCAGCCTCCCACCACCACCACCACCAATATCACACCTTTTCACCATCTCCCAATGTAGACAACAGACAATCACAGCACTTACGACTCTAAAAGCAATGGGGATCTATGAAGCTTTTGTTGCGGTAATGAGAGAGATAGAATGGTAGAGGACGGTTGATTGGCTGGCTAACTTGATTGTTTGATGACATCACATTCTTTCCCAAATTACGGAGTAATCCAGAGCAAGCACAGTAATTATAGCTAATCCGAGAAGAAAGCTCCTGGCAGTGTTTGGACAGGATTTTTGGCGTCCAATCATACATGTAATTAACATCAAAAATGAAATGTTGTTACATTATTTAAAAAGAATCCATCTGTGCCAAAAGTGGTGCAATCACAGCCAGATGCAGTGACAAGGGAACTATTTACAAAACACGATTTGCATATTTTGGTCTGTTGTTTCTTGACGTCAAATGTGACCTTGCGTCAGTAAAAGTCGTTCTGTTAGTCAGTCAAGCTGAAAACCAACGCAGGTTAGAAAACAGGTTTGGATAAACCGCTGCAGAGAACGTTGTGAACAATTCTTTTGAGACGTGCTGTCAAACAACACAGCTTAGTGCCGTGTGTCAGCACGTTAGGAATTCAATTTAGAAAGCATTTTACAAATACTCTGCTAAGCGAAAATAAATCAGGCAAAACATAGTGTTCTCTCTCAAGTGGAATTTGATCATTAAGTCAAGAAATGCCACATCCTGGAACGCCACCATCAATATATTCAGGGAGACACCCCACATGTTTTACCTCTGGCAGTACTGATCCATAAACTAACATGTCCATCAACTAAGCAACACATGTTAGACATAAAAAATCTGAGCACCAGGCTACATTTCACCACCTGCCAGGAGGTGGTCTGAATGCAGCGAGATTCGGAGCCCCTTTAATTTTATATACACAAGATGTACTTTTCATCAAGACATCGATGCTTCTGAGGAGTGAAAAACATGGGAATTGTCAATGTTTGTTCAGGGGATTATGTTACACAGGGCCATTTCACTGGTGGTATCTCATGCTGGGGCTATTAGCGTGTTGTCCCGCATAAGCCAGGGCATCTGCTGCGTAGCTTCTGCTCTGGGGCGGGGTACGGCCAGAAAGTTGCTCAATCAAGTGCTGACACTTCCCAAACATCCATTCGCTGAGGGGATAATGCCTCTCATTGGACGACGGGGAGAAAATAATCCATCTGCCATGAATAATTTCCCATCGCTGGAGAAAATTATTATAAATGTATGCGTGGAGCTGCGATCAATCAGGAAAAAAAAGTCTCTCTCTCTCTCTCTCTCTCTCTCTCTCTCTCTCTCTCTCTCTCTCTCTCTCTCTCTCTCTCTCTCTCTCTCTTAAAAGAGCACGGTAATAACAGAGGAGAGCGGGAGCAATAGCAGGGAGTTCTCACACCTGCTGCCCAGAGCTCCAGCAGACACGGAGGTCCTTACAAACCAGCCCTCTCCAGTCCCCAGAGGAGGGGCCCCCGCTCCTGCACTGGCTGGGAGGGGTCTACCGTATATCTCTCTCTTTTGCTATCTCTATCCATATGCCTCTATCGCTCTTTACTCAGCCTCTACTTCTCCATTTCATTTCTCCACATCTTCTATCCCTGGCCTCAGTATATTGAGCCAAGTCGTTCTATTGTAGGAAGACAGATTGTCTCATCCCAGAACAGTTTAGTCACGCTGTAGGGTGTGTTTCTATTTGCTTTCATTATGTACGTTGATTTATGTGAACCTAATAACCCTCCATAAAAAAATGTCACCCAATTTTGCCATCACGTTCAAATTATTTCAGTAACCAACGCCCATTGAAGGCTTTTGCTGTTATTAAACCAGATCAGATGAACCGGAACAAATTAAATAAATAAACCACCCATGCATTTGAGTTGAATGAATATTCATTGCTTCATTAAAAAGTTGTTTTGCGGAGGAGGTACAACTGGGAGGAAGCCAAACAATTTGATGCCATTTGTTTACAATTGATTAATTGACAAACACGTTTAGACTTGCTAATGATAGTGCACGCAGACACACAAACACACACGCTTGCACACACACACACACGCACACTCACGCACACTCACACAGGCTTGTCCCATTTCCCAGCAGGCTCACTTTATGGGCTCATCCTGGGGTCCGTTCAGAAGGAGATACCTTCTGGAATAAATCGCTGGATGCGTCTCCTCGCGCTCGTAATTTTAGAAACAATTCCCCCATCCCCCGAGCCTGCTAACGCACGTCCACAAATGGCCGGAGCCTGCCTAGCCCTCCGACACCACCACCACCATCACTCCCTCCCCTTTAAGAAAAACAGGGTCCCTATTTTCTGTGACTGCAGGCTGTCTTTAGGTCATTGTGTCCACTAATATATCAAAGAGCAGCTGTCCTAAGGCTCCGTGATGACCAACCCCCCCACATCCTCTTCCTCCATCTGTCCTGCTCCCACTCCTCTCTTATTCCTCCCTCTTCAGCGCGCTCTCTCTCTCTCTCTCTCTCTCTCTCCTGACCAGGCCGTCTCTTCCTCTGGCCGTCCCGCTTAGTGAACAAAACACATGCCCCCCCCCCACCCCAAGAACAGATCCAACCTTGTTCGCCAGCGAGGTGGTTCTTGTTGTGGTGCTGCGGTGATAGATTTGTTAATACTTCTTCAACGCATTCTCTCACTGTTACAAAATGGAATCAAAGCACCTATTGTCTCGGCGTGGTCATTTACGAATTAGCTCACTTTGGTTTGAAATACATTATGTCTTGTTGTTGAATTTCTGCTGCCTCAGGAATCCACTGAAGTGTAGCCATCTAAATGAGCACCACCACACCCCACCCCACCCCACACCAGTTCTTAATTGGGCCCTTGCGGGCGCCCAGGTCCCCTTAATGAGCTGATGAACCCTCGGGGACACAGAGAGAAGGGAGAGTGGTGGGACAGTCCGTTCTCAGGGCCCTGGGTGCCTAACCCTGATCTTTGTGGAGACACACACAAGCACAGGGGCCTAATTAGAGCTCATTCACACCCTCCACTAATGATTCCAGCTTATCCATATATGCACACACACACACACACAGTGTTTGCTTAAGGGCCTCCCGGTGCCCCTGCAGTGCTCCACTCGTACAATTTTGCCAGAATAGAGACAGAGAGTGGCGGACCCTCCAAGCCTCTCCTCAGGAAACCTGGCGCTGCGGAGGCCTCCCCGTCTCCCTCTCATACAACCATGCTAGCTGTTGCTGCTCCAGGATCAGGCCCAGTCACTCACAGAGAGCCAGGGACAGAACAACAACACACACACAAGAAACCCAGAGAGAGAGAGAGAGAGAGAGAGAGAGAGAGAGAGAGAGAGAGAGAGAGAGAGAGAGAGAGAGAGAGAGAGAGAGAGAGAGAGAGAGAGAGAGAGAGAGAGAGAGAGAGGTCACTCAGAGGAGAGCTATAAAATCTGCCAGATCTGGACTCTTTTGTGTGTGTGGTGTGTGTGTGTGTGTGTGTGTGTGTGTGTGTGTGTGTGTGCATGTGTGTGTGTGTGTGTGCAAGTGTGCATGTGTTGGATTTAAAAGAAGAAGGTATCATTCCAGCAGCAGTGGGGGGGGGGGCAGCAACAAGAGTTAGGGCACTCCTGGGTTGGCGGCCTGGGACTGATTTAAGAGTGCGTTTGAAGTGCAGATTACAGAATCTTTGCACCAAATCCCTCCAGGAGTATCCATGGCCCCTGGAATCTCTCTCAGGTTTCTGCTCAGGTCCGGCCCTGGCTGCCCACCTCAGCTTGAAGCCTCCCCCGGACCCCTGCCACAGATACGCCCAACACACCGGCACAGAAAACAATGAACACACACATACACACGCCGATGCCTAGATAATAAGATAATGCAAGGAATTAAAGGAACGGTACAAGACGCACTCTGAATGTGTCTGTGTGTGTGTGTGTGTGTGTGTGTCCATGTGTGTGCAGGCAAGCAGGTCCATCAACATAGCAGCTTGTAAACGGCCGTGGCTCAGCCTCCCACAGCAGCCAGAAGTAGCACGAGGAAGCAGGAATGATTCCCACACAGGAATTCCAACATGAAGTTGAGACTTTTGCACGTTTTCCACGCCATGCACGGTCACCCCGGCTCCTCGCTGGAAATCCAAATGAGCGCGAGTGACATGCGACTGAGACAACACAGCCGGCATCGTTGTGTCACCACAGCGAGCGTCGCGCATCACCGGTCTGAGAGTAAACACCGTGGCTAGCTGGCACGGCTGTGTGTGGCGACCGCTACGATCCTTATGTCCACACACACACACACACACACACACACACACACACACACACACACACACACACACACACACACACACACACACACACACACACACACACACACACACACACACACACACACACACACACACACACACACACACACACACACACACACGCCGTTCTATTGTGGGACAGTGCTGTCGGGCCAACCGGAGCCACGGGGCTGCAACTCCATGCACGGAGCTACATCCAACCCCATGCTGAAGGGCTGAGAGCACTCTGGAGACCAGCAGTCTGTGAAGGCATGCTAACAATTCTACCAGTGGTTTGTTACATTCTTGGATTTGCATGTGTCATGTGTGTGTGTGTGTGTGTGTGTGTGTGTACTCTCATTTTGGACCAGTGGGGGTTACAGGGAGCAGATGGAAGTCATGCTAAATTCATTCAAAACAAAATGTATCTGTCCATCGATATGTATAATAACGATTGCCATCAATCATCATTCGTCAACCAAATGGTATCACTCTAAACTACATGGCAACCGGCCAACTTAATTTTATCGAATATATAAACATAGCAATAAAAGACTATGAACCAATAACCAAGAGACACTTCTGAGAAAAATATATGAATCACAACAGGTCCAGAGTCTGTTGTGCGCTGGCAGCAGCTCTGAATTCCGTTCTTTTGGTTGAGATGAGAGAATGTGACATTGGCCCTTTCAACGGCTAAAATAAGCCCTAAAGAGTAAACAAGTGGCCATAGTTGCTCCAGTCTCCAGTCATGTAGCACGGCCTCATTGCTGCGTTCAGATTCTAACTCCCACGCAGCTCCTGCAGGCCCGGCTGCATGTACCTCAGACCTCCAAAACCCCGCCAGATTTACTAACCCACTAATACGCATTTACTGATTTACTAATGCCTTTTAAATTGACCGTTCTGTTAGATTCCTCGCTCTTTTCTTGTAACTGTCATGCCAATAATGGTCCTTTAAGGAGAGTTAAAGGGCTGGGGGTGGAGGTGGTGGTGGGGGAGTGGGGGGTACTGGGGAGACAGAGTGCTGTGGAGGCAGAGCCCCCATGCTGGCTGGCAAACAATACTGCCGTGGAGGAGAGCACAGTGCTGGACTCACAGAGTGGGGTCTCCACTACCGACTCACTTGGACACATCGGTTATGAGCTCAGCATTTAAGGAAGGCAGGAGAGTCCACTAACCTCATTAGTAGTGAGGCCTGAGCCAGCGAAATACCAGCGTTGTGTTGGAGATGTGCAAAGTGTCAGAACCCATCGGAGATACCGCTGAAGCACTCACACACACTCCCTCCCCTCCTTTGATTTTGTACTTTTAGTGACTTTTTTTGACAGAACATACCATCAGGATACAATAATTAAGTCTCACAGTTACGTGTGCATGTATTTAATATGCCGTTCATAGGTTACTCCTTGCCATCTTAGTGTTAACATTTATTATGGAAATAAATTAGCAATGAAGCAAGAAAATGGGAGAGAGAGAGACAGTGAGAGTGGACAGAGAGAGAGAGAGAGAGGGGGAGAGAAGGAGAAGTGGGAGAGTGAGAAGGGAGAGTCTCATGCCAGAGTTTGGCCCCAGGAGACTCAATAAGAGAAGGAGGGACATAATGTTGATTGTGTTCAAAACTTTGGAACCCGACGGTTTTAGTTTCCACTAAAACGTCTTGAAGACAGATTGTATACCTGTGTTTTTACAGCACTAAAAAAGAATGCCACACAAAAATAACATTGCACATAAAAATGTCAACCCTTAAATAAAAAATGCTACTTGATTCAAGGAAAAACAAACACGCAGCGAAAGATTTTTTAGTCAGGTTGTTTACTTTAGTTTTTCACTCTCTATATGTGTTCGGAGACCCTGTGGGGGTTATGTCATTGATTCTGCCAAAGTCCAACCCAAACGCGAGTGTGAGCCGGGACATGCGGCGGTGTGCAGAGACGGGACGTGTACTCACTATAGGGGACAATGGGGCTCAGCATTCTGTGGGGCTGGTCTCAGTTGGGACGAGTGCTGCTGTTTGGGGAACGCCAGCTAACGTTAGCGTCTGTAAGGCTGAAGTCCATCACTGACATGGGCAGGAGCTGATATCCCAATAGCCAGCCCTAGGGTAGAGAGAGAGAGAGAGAGAGAGAGAGAGAGAGAGAGAGAGTTACAGGCTGCTGCACAATGTCTGGATAAACACTCACATGTCAGCTAACCCTTTCACACATGCTCACGCAGTAACACAGACCTAAACACATACGCACACACACACACCAAGGGTATAATGGCATTACTGACTAACCAGAAACTCCAAAGACAATAATAAAAGCACAATGCACATGCAGACTCAAACATTTGATTAACACACACACACACACTAACATTCTCACTCTCACCCCACCCCTACCCACACACACATTTACACGGTCATTCAAACACACACACACACACACATTTACACACTCTTTCAAACACACACACGCGAACGCACAGTCTCCCAAATTGATGCACACAGGGGGATTCATTGAGGGGCAGCATTAAGCTGATTGCGGCCCTGTGTCCAGTCCCTCCAAAGAGGGGCTTTCTAAATCTGCCTGAACAAAAACACTGATGCATACCAGCGCTCTGTGCACCGGGGCAATAAAGATCACATTCTTAGGACACCAAACACCTTTTAAGAGCCGCACGGCTGGAAAACCATCCAAGGCTAAAAATATTTGTCTAATAACAATCTGGTTCTGCGTTTCGTGACAACTAGGTTTACTATCTAGTGGACAATTAAATTAGAAAATGAATGAGAAAATGAAATGAGAGCAACAATTCTTCCCAATTAACAGGTTTTCTCTAAATATAATTCATATTAAATGCATCCATCCATTTACCATTTAAATCATCAATGCTTAACTAATATGCAGGTATTTTGGCCCGGCTTTGAGTGAAAATTGTATTTAGCATATTTCAAATTGGTCATATCTGAAGCAAGAACAAAGTAGATTCATTGATTTAGAATGTTCTTTACGTTGTATTGTAATATTATGACACGTTTTTAGTAAAGGTAAACATGTTAAGATTGAATGAGATAGATCAAAATAGATTTAAAAAATGTGAGTATAATAATAATTCAATGTTTTATTTTGCTGGACAACAGAGTATCATTTGTGAGATTCATATATTTTCCATGAATAAAATATAAAGAAATATGACACTTACATTTTGATCAAATACGAGCCTTCTTACAGTTAATGCAAAAACATAAAGTATTTGAATTATTAGCTCTGGTTATTATTACTATTATACATCTTTTTTCAGGAAAATTCTGCACCTAAAATCATTGATATTTTAAACATAAAATACGAGGCAGCAATTCTTTAACACAAAAATTACACGTTAACATGAATTACACCTTAACCGCCTTCTATGCATGTACAAAACATGTACAACAACACATATAAAAACAATTCATACAACATCTCTATAGATGAAAGAAATTATGCAATGACCACACGGTCAACCCTGCACACTAATGCTCTTCATATGCTTCACCCAGAGTACAAAAAACTCTCTCTCTATCTCCATCTCTCTCTCTCTCTCTCTCTCTCTCTCTCTCTCTCTCTCTCTCCCTCCCTCTGTTTCCACACTCAACTTACAATAACACTGTTCTCCAATAACACCACTAACGCAACAGACCAGAGCTTTCCATGCAGATCATCAGCAAAATGAGTATGGGAGCAAAGTTCATTCATCATCTGTGCAGTGGGATTGATAAATAGATAGACAGATAGATAGATAGATGGATAGATAGATAGATACTGCAGCTCAATAAAGAAGAATGATAAAAAGGCAGAGAGACATAATCACTGACGAAATAAATAAGAGATAGGAGAATGAGAAGGAGGAAGAGAGAGAGACAGCATCAGCCGTGTCAGGTGGCTGGTGCTGCTGGCGGAGGCTGGGGTTCGTGTCTCACTGTCTTGCAGGAGTGCAGGAGAGGAGAGAGAGAACAGCGGTTGTGTGTGCAAGCGTTTGATTCCCGTCCAACTTCAGCTTCAGTGGAGCCAAGTAAAGCAGGAGAGACAAGACGAGCGGATACGCGAGGGGAGACAACAGCCAACAGACTCACCTACTCATGCCTGCGTGTCTTCCATCAGGATGGGAGCGCGCTTGGATAATCCCTGGAACAGACAACAGAGCCGTGTGTACACTGCGAGGCTTTTTTCCACATATGGGACACTGCTCTCCACTCACTGGCTCTCCCAGCTCGCATTCTCTCTCTCCCGCTCTCTCTCTCTCTCTTTCACCCTCCCTCCCTCCCTCCCTCTCTGCCTCTCCCTGCCTCTCCCTGCCAGTGACAACAGAGCGCGCGCGCGCGCGCACACACACACACACACACACGGTTCCCTTCCCCCAGGCTCCTCTCCCCTCCCCCTCCCCCTCATCTCTTCTCTCTCCCTCTCTTTATGTTAAAAGTATTTAAGCAGGGGGGGAGTGGGGGGGGGGGGGGGGGGGGGGTGAGAGGGGTGTGTGGGGTGAGTTGACCAATCAGCCTCTGAAAAAGTGAGGGTTAGCATTCTATAGCTTTGGGTAAGGAGGGGGAGAGAGCGAGAGAGGGGGGAGAGAGAGAGAGGAGGGGAGAGAGAGGGAAGGGGGGCAGGATAGACAGAGATAATGAAGGGATGGAGAGATATTAGGAATGAAATGAGCAGGTAAAGTTTAGTTCCAAGATAATACCTCAGAGGACGGTGGATGTCTACATTTGGTGATAACACACTTACACATTTCTCTCTCAACTATTGCACTAGAATGACAGACCAGAACATAACAAAGACAACAACTGCATGAAAAAAACGGAAGGTTTCTGTCATTAAAGGCAACACCAACCAGATTTACGCTGACATTTGTGCGAAAAACATATCAAATTCAACTTAAAAACTGTGACATATGAAACGCATGGCGGAGCGGGGCAAACTCTCACGTCACTTACCAACCCACCAACCCCTCGGCCGGGAGGTGGGCTGGTCCGCTCCGAGTGTTAAAGAGATGATATGTTGAGATATGTTTCATTCACCTCATGTCAGCTGATTTACTAGTTTCATCTACCAGTACGGTGCCTCATCCAATTTCGCTCAGTCTCTTTCCATCTTGCTCTTTCTCGCTTTCACACACACACACACACACACACACACACACACACACACACACACACACACACACACGCACACACACACGCACACACACAGCTGCGGTGCTGTTTTTAGTACTACATCAAGGACCACATGAGCTGCTCATCCCCTCCTCCTGTTACATGGAACATATCGCCACTGCCCACAACAGCCCTCCCCCCCCCCCCCCCCCACCACACACACCACACACACACACAAACACACACCAGGACAATCGGCACCGCCCACCGATCGCACTGAGCTGCCCTTCGCAAGCCATACATGCATAGAACCCCTCGTGCCTCACTGTGTAGCTGTACACCAACACACGCACACACACACACACACACACGCACGCCAAAGACAGAGAGAGAGAGAGAGAGAGAGAGAGAGGGAGAGATGGTAAAACCATGAGTGGATGGCCCAAGGTCCACGACACCAAACATGTGTAAACAACACTACATCTGAGGACCAGGCTAACCTACCTTTAACCAGGGTGCCTAACCTTACCAAACAGGGTTACACATTAACTAACCTGGATACATGCTAGGATAAACTTTAACAACCCCCACCCCCACCCCCCCACCCAGCTCAGCTCAGATCAAAACCAAAATGGAAGCACAAAGTACGTTAGCAGCACGTTAAAAACATTTGATGAGTTTGATCAGTGCACAAAAACACAATGATTGTAGAATAATCATCTT
Source organism: Coryphaenoides rupestris (assembly GCA_002895965.2). Classification (NCBI taxonomy): domain Eukaryota; kingdom Metazoa; phylum Chordata; class Actinopteri; order Gadiformes; family Macrouridae; genus Coryphaenoides; species Coryphaenoides rupestris. Next base: position 876,631 of record PIJE02000001.1, read on the forward strand.
GTACTTAGAGCTTGGGTACACTGTGGTCAGATGGGACCCACAGCGGTGTACCTGTCACCTACAATATGTAGATCACCCTTTATAAAAGCAACCACAAAAACACACACACACACACACACACACACACCTTTGTCCAACTATACGCCATGGGTCTCCGCTTGTTTGCCGTTAAACCTTTAAGCTTCTCCTAAAAAAAAAGAAGTTCCCTTTTGTTTGACATGTGGGTCGAGTTATTTTAGGAGCTGCCCAAGTGGTTGGTGCCACCGCTCAAATTGGAATGTAGGGCAATAAAGCAGTTGGAGGCCTCGCTGTAACTCGTTAGGGTGGGCGCAGAACTAAACAGGGCCGGGGCCGGTTCACCACCACAATTAGACTGCTTCACTGCCCCCCCACCGCACCCCCACTCCCCAAAACCTAGCCGCTAGTGAATCCTTAATAGATTTGCTAATGGTTTCTCTAGGGGTGTTAGGTGAGGTGGTGGTGGTGGTGGTGGTGGTAGTGGTTTAGCGGGAGGGGAGAGGAGGGGTGGCAGCAGCCTCTATCTCTCTCTCTCTCTCTCTCTCTCTCACTCGCTCTCTCCCCCCTGGTTCTCTCTCTATCACTCCACTGTGCTGTTAGTGCTGAGGTGGCGCGGTGTGGACACATGCTGCTGAGAGCAGCACTACAGGCTACACAAAGACTTCAGCGCCGGCCAGAGACCGGCCCCAAAAAACACACTCAACGCAGAGGAGGGGGAGAGAGAGAGAGAGAGAGGGAGGGGAGGGGGGGGAGACAGAGGTGGGATGCCGGCGTAGAAGTGCTTGTTAAGTGTCACATGAGTGACTTTGCCAGGTGCACGTCTCTGGATAACCTCCCATTTGAGGGACCATCCACAAACGTCCAGCCGCCGGTCCGGTGGCGGCTCTGTGGAGGGGCCAGTAGACGGCCGGTCTTCCGCGCGGGGCCCTCACTGTTTGGGCGTACAGCAGAGACCCGCATCAGGTCAGGCCACTCAGGCTTTGTACTTGCTGTTGGGTCGAACGCAGAGATATGAGACGCGGACAAAGGCTTCCTGGCGAGCTGGAAGTGACTCCTGAATGGACGGGGTCTGCCGGGTCAACACGCTAGCGCTTGACATCATAACTCCGGTGCATGAAAACTCGACACCTCCCCTCGTGCTTCGGTGTGGCAGCCGCTGGTCTCGGATGCCCTCGGATGCACTGTGTGTGCACGCTGCTTTCAACCAGCCGCCATCTTGGCGTCTCACTCTATCAAACCTGCAGGAACTGCAGCCTTACCAGGGGGTTAACTAAGCAAGAAGACAAGCAGAATGTGTCTTGAAGGGAATCTGAGGGGAATTTGACTACTTCACTGAAATGTAGGCTAGCCCTGGTGCTGTATTTAGTCATGGCAGCTGAAGGCGGGTGTGCCATGGGGGAGATGACTGAACTCTGTACGTCTGTTGTCTTCCTCCTGCTGAATCCCAAAAGAGGAAGAGGAGCCTATTATCGGAGAGCGTTTTGTAACCAAGACTCTCCCAACCCCCACACTCTGGTGTGTGCATTCGGACACATGTGCACACAATTACACATGGGCACGCACACACGAACACGCACATGCACGCGCACACACACACACACACACACACACGTGCACACACACACACACACACACACACACACGCACACACACACACACACACGCACACACGCACACACGTGCACACACACACACACACACACACACACATACACACACACACACACACGCACACACACATACACACACACACACACAAACACGCACACACACACACACACACACACACACACAAACTCATGCTCACTCCCCCCACACACCACACACTCATGCTCTCCCACACACACACACACACACACACACACACAGATGCTCAACCCACATTTGACACACTTTCTTAAACATAAAAAACACATACACTCCCAAGGCAGTTTACCACCCACACATGTCAAGAAATATTTCTTTGCATGTATTTCCTTGTTTTCATTGCCCATCTATGTGAATACATTTTAGCGCATATTTACTACAGCTAGTGTCAGAATGTAGCTGACCCGGAACCCAAGCAACAAAGAAATAATTAGAATAACAAAGAAAAACCAAACATTAAAATGCAACCACGTAGGCGCGAATACACAGAACAGTGTGAAGCTAATCGTGTACATTTTGTTTTCCAAACACCGGCCGCGTGTCATTTCCTGTCCACACGACTCTTGTATGGGGAACATTGAGTCTCGCAAACTCTCAATGTAGGTGTGCATTTAGAGCCTATTAGTATCAAATAACACGTCTGTTTCTGTGTAGTAGGTATCTAGATGCATGCATGCGTGTTTGTGTATGTTTGCGTGCATACCTGTGTGTGTGTGTGTATGTGTGTGTGTCAGTGGTGATAATCAGTTCCAGGCTCCCCTGGTTGGCTGATATTTCATTAGAGTAGAGGAGCGAGTGCCAGGGCTTGGCTGAGATTAGGGGGAGAGGGAAGAAACCTTAGCCAGCCCCAGTTACCCTGAAGTGGGCAGTCTGGGTGGTAGAGAGGGGAGAAGAAGGCGGATAGGGAGAGAGAGATAGGGAAAAAGAACGAGAGAGAGAGAGAGAGAGAGATCAAAAGAGAGAGAGGGGAGAGAGAGAGTGAGCAGGCAAAATAGAGAGAGAGAGGAGGGGAGAGAGAGATAGCGCAAGAGAGCGAAAGGGAGAGAGGGGCAGGGTGGGCGGGCCAGTGGGATTATCACTGGCCGGTTCGGCTGTTTATTATTCCAATTCTATCTCTAACAGCTGAAAATTGGAGAATTAAGTGGTGGCCCTGAGCAACCTGGGGATCAATGGGGAGGGGTTAAACCCTGTGGCCGACTGGACACACACAGAGATGCACACACAAACATAATCAAAGACACGCACATGCACACATTTGCAGAGATACACACACACACACATAATGAAAGAGGTGCAGGACATGTGGACAAAACGGTGGTCATTCACCCAACTTAACAGACACATCAGATTTACCGCTCAAAAGGTGATAAGACAGACAGCGGGCTGGATGAATGGTGAACAGCCTCCCACTTCAGAGGGCAGGGAGCGTTTGAACAGCGGTAGAGAGCTGGGGCTCTGCATGCGTTGCAGGGCTCCTCCTTCTCCTCCTCCTCCTCTGCTCCCTCCTTCACCTGTCAGCCCCCGGGGGCGATGCTCTGCTTGATTTCTTATTTAGCTGCCATGATATCTAATGCAGACACAGCCACGGGAGAGAGAGAGAGAGAGAGAGAGAGAGAGAGAGAGCGTGGTATGTTTACAGTGTGCTGTCACATCTGTGCATGTTGTTAAACACGGCACACACACACGCCAGTGGAAAGTTCCCACGCCACGCCGGCATGCCATTTGTGCACACAAACGTCAATGCTGGAATAATAAAATGATTAGCAACAATAATTGTTGCTATTATTATTATGATTATTGTTATTATTATTATTATAATTATTATTATTATTATTGTTATTACAACCTCAATTGTGCAGTGTTGCGTGTCCACATTATTCGTGTGCTACAGTATGTCACATGGTGTGCAGAGGGCACCGTGCGCTGCCCACTACTGATAAGAGGGGCACACTGGCAGTTAAATCTTATCTATTTCCTTCTTCAGGAGGCACCGCATCAGATTTATACCGCTGTACATTCATACGGTATACGGCAAGGAGAGACTGTTGTACATATTTCAACACAAATATTTCAACACTCAAGAATTACTGATGTGCGTGTCAGACTTTCTGTGGTCTTGTATGTATTGCTCACTAACAAATGGTACATTGTTTTTGTGATGGGATGACTCAGGTCTGGCTATCAGGGAAATATATTTAATTTATTTTTCATGCTATTTTATATTTAAATGTACATCTGAGATCAAGAATAATTTAATCACTGGTAAATTGCTGTGCAGGCATGAATGCATTGCGTGTGCATGGCTGCATGCATGTGTGTGTTAGTCTGTATGTGTGTGTGTGTGTGTGTGTTTGTGTGTTCTGACACAAGTGCAGCAGATGTCTTTGACTTTGTACACTTTATTTTGTTCAATGATAATTCAATTCAATTCAATTCAATTTTATTTGTGTAGCCCTTAATCACAAGACAGTCTCAAAGGGCTTTACAGGCCAGATTGTTATGGGCCAAAAGTGATTTGTGACACCCTCCTAGCCCAAGCCCCCCTAAGGGCAAGAAACGACTCCCTTAATTAACAAGGAAGAAATCTCGAGGAGGAACTCAGAGTGGGGGATCCCTCCTTCCAGGGATGGTTCGGAGTGCAATGGGTGTCATACGGGCATTCAAAACAGGGGTAAGAAAACATGACAAATGATAAACGACAAAGTGCAAATAGTGAATGAAATAGTAATATTATGATGGGGTGCTGGCTGGAGAGGAAACTGGTAGCCGTCAGGTGGGGTGGCCAGGTGTCCAGTCATGATCACAGCAGCACCCTAGATAATGGAGACAACATGACGGTTAGATGGAGCACAGTAAACCGTGTTGATTTAGCAGCTGAGGGTCACTCCTAGCAGCCAAAGGCAATGGTAAATAGGTGGGTTTTAAGTCTAGCCTTAAATATATCAGCAGAGTCAGCCTCCCTGATTACAGGTGGCAGACTGTTCCACAGATAGGGTGCTCGATAAGAGAACGCCCTGTTTCCTGCTGATTTTTTATTTCCCTTTTGAAATTGATAGAAGGCCAGCCCCTGAAGACCGGAGCGGCCGAGAAGGACAATAGGGAACAATAAGGTCCTTCAGGTACAATGGTGCGGACCCATGCAGGATCTAAAAAGGTAAGAAGTAGCACCTTAAAATCTGATCTGGTATTTATTGGGATCCAGTGGAGGGAAGTGAGAACAGGAGTAATGTGGTCAAACTATCTAGTTCTCGTTAGAAGTCTAGCAGCAGCGTTCTGTACAAGCTGGAGGCTTTTTGTAGTAGAGCTCGGTAAGTCAGAGAACAGTGCATTACAGTAATCCAGTCTGGATGATATAAATGCATGGATGAGTGTCTCAGATTAGCATTGGTCTAATCTTGGCAATAATTCTAAGATGAAAGAATACAGTTCTGGTGATACTTTTTACATGCTGATCAAAAGAAAGCGTAGGATCAAGCAGAACACCAAGATTCTTGACGCAGGAGCTTTGGGCAGTAGTGGATCCCTCAAGGCAGAGTGTGACATTATCAAGTTGTGATTGTTTATGCTTCGGGCCGATGATAAGCATCTCAGTTTTCCCCGTATTTAGCTGCAAGTAATTTTGGGACATCTGTCTTTTAATTGCAGCCAGGCAGGATTCAACCTTTTGGATCTGTTGGATCTGGGGGGAGTCTTTTGATCCAATGGGATTGTAGATTTGGGTGTCGTCTGCATAGCAGTGAAAGCTAATACCATAGCTGTGAATAATATCGCCAAGGGGGAGCATGTAGATTGCAAAGAGCAGTGGACCAAGGACTGACCCTTGGGGAACACCAAAGCTTAGGTTGCAATGGTTCGATTTTGAATCTTTGCAGATAACAAATTGTGTTCTGTCTGAGAGGTAGGATCTAAACCAGTGAAGAGCAGTGCCTTTAATGCTGACATAATGTTCAAGACGCTCAAGGAGGATGCTATGGTCAATTGTGTCAAAAGCGGTGCTGAGGTCAAGCAACACCATCAGGGAGCTTGCATTGCTGTCCATGCTAAGGAGGAGATCGTTTACCACTCAGGTCACAGCGGTTTCAGTGGAGTATAGGCTCCTGAAACCAGATTGAAATGGTTAAAATAAGTTGTTTGCCGTCAGGTGCTTGATGATTTGGCTAGCTACAGTACTTTAGAGAGGAAAGGAAGGTTAGAGATAAGGATGCAAATACTGTATGCATAGTATTAAAATAATGAAACCCCACCCACACCCCTGCACCTCTTTACAGCAAAGGAGCCTAAATGATAATAGATGCAAACCAGAGCCTTGCTTACTGAGCGGCTTAGAGGTTGTAACTTGATAGTACAAACCCCCCCATCACTGACATTAATTTACAAAAATGCTTACTTGATGATGATTATTTCCCTAAATAATAGCATGCATGTATTCACTCGGCGGTGAGGTCAGCTGCAAATTGCATGAATGTATTCATATTTGTCCTCTGACTTGTGGCTGAACAAGGACTCTCTGGGCTCGGCTGGTCTCCTGCTCCAGCAGACTCAGCCGGCAGAAACTAACTTTCTTCCCGCTTCTTCAATGGAACCAAATACTCTGGTTGGGTTTTGATGGATGATTTTTTATTAACGGCTTCAACATTTTGTTCCTCAGTAAGTGGTTTTGATCAACCATCAACAGTGGCTCCATCTACACTGTTGTGGATGGATGCGGAATTGATAATATACGGTATACATATACCATATAAATATATATATATATATATATCTGCAGACCAGTAAATAAAGACCAAGAGAATGTTTGCCAGGGGCATCCAGAACTGAGGGGTATCTGGGGAGGTGTCGGTGACACTGTGACTCAACCCAGAAGCTGTATACGTTTTATTATTAAAGCATAGAAGCATAGAGACAGCAGTCTGTTGAGTGGGAGAACACGTGGGATAGAGCCAGTCAAGCCCTGCACACACACACATTGTTTTTTAAAAACTTTTTTTCCTTAAGATTAGTCACTTCGATTTAATATGATTCAGACGGGGAATGCAATGTTTTCCAGAATATCGCTGGAATCTAAAGAAAATGCCTGTAGCATCATGAAAAAGGCTGATTGTTATTGTCTCCTCCATGACATGTTTCTGTGGTCTTGATTGGTCATTCTGCTCCCCCCCATCAACAGAGGCTGGTAGGGAGCTAATGGCCGTTCTCCACTCCTTATTAAACCCTTTCTTCGGCTGGAACTTGTGCCCGGTGCTCAGAGGAGCCAGGGGCAGCGGAGCGCAGCGCGGCTCACCGGGGTGCCCGGGCCGCTGGAGGAGACGCTGGACAAAGCAGCGGCGCGGAGTGAAAGCTGCCTGTTGTCCGGCTAATCCCCAGCTATGCCTCCGTCTCCATTGACAACGTGAGGCCCAACAATGGCCTCTTTCAAGAGTCATTCTCTGCAGTGACACACCAACATCGCTACAATGGAAGAAGACACTTAAGGGATAGAAATACGGCATCACAGATCACAAATGTGTTTTTTCCACAAATTATACTAAGGGGGGGGGGGGGGGGGGGGAACACAGATCACCTAATAATACCGAATCTATAAACAATGGAATTTTTACAAAATGAGATATAATTTTGCCAAGAAGAGTGCGATGTGAGATAACATCGGATAAATGTTCCACATATAATACAAAATAAAGACGATTACTTGTCCCAACCTTTAGGGCGAAAGCATCCTAGTTGTGGACCGTGGTTAAAGGTCCACAACTAAAGGAGTTTTTTTCTTTATTTTCCCTTCTTTGCTTTGAGTGCATTTGCTGACCAACAGAAAAAGAAGATGAATGCTTCCCTTTCAGCTGCGCCGGTCCTCCTCTCTCATCTCCTTCAATCTAGATTCCACATTAAACTTGTAATAGCATGTGACCCTGCAAGGCACAATTCCCATTCAGGTGGGCTATGTTATATGGATGAGATTTTGTGAAATGCCAATATTTATGCACATACATTCCCCATTCTGCACTTTTGTCATTATGGCATCTATTTCCGTGCAGACGGAAGAGCAGGTGCCATTGATATATCAAATTATACACAGGTATAAGAGATTCAGACAAACACACACAGGCAGGCAGACACACACACACACACACACACACACACACACACACACAATCACATTCATACAAGCTCAGAACAGCAAAATGTGCAAAATGTGCCTGAATGTCTGGATGACAATGTGTTGCAGAGACAAAAATAGCTTCCCTGCTACCGCTTTAAACGTAGCCAGCTGGCCGCCCGGCCGCCGGCGTGGGGAAGGTCATCTGTCACATGACGAACTAGGCTGTGGCCGTTTGGCTTCTCCTGGCGCTGCTGCGGGGGGGGCCGAGTGCCACCTCTGAAGGGCACTCTCCCCTCACTCCTGTGCACTAATTCAATCGTTGTGACAGGGTCTCACTGTCCCACTGTCTACCGGCCCAGTAATCTCCCCGTAATTGAGTTCCTCAATCAGCCCTCCATCAATAATGCATCTGGTTCCAACGACGTTGCTCTGGCTGCTGCCCCGGCGACGGCTACACAAATAAAGGAGACAGGATTCTTGCTGCGACTGGTGATGGGAGATCTATAACTTCCTGGTGATCAGGAAAACACTCCCCACTGCCTTCTCTTCAGTCAGCCTCGGTGCAGCAGCAGATACCTCAGGCTGGCTTATGTTACAGTGTATCGGATGGCGAGGCAATAGCGGTTGGGTTTGCAGAGTCCTGTTTTATGTTTGAGTCACAGAGTAATGCACTGGTGATTGGACTCAAACCATCTTGGCTTCAAGCTATAAATAGATATCCCATTGCTTTGTTGTTATAGTGGAAGGTTTTTAGGTAAACTATACGGCTGCCCTCCATCTCTTTCATATGACTCAAATGCTTAATCTGTCCTCTGGAGAGCAATACAACATTCACACACACACACACACACATACACACACATGCACACGCACACCATATGGACACAAATGTCTCCATGGCGCATTTTAAGTCCACCCACACAAGTCCAATTGGCAGTGCATGCCAGACCGTCAATGAATGGCTCAAACCATGGTCCGCCAAGGTTAAACTGTACAGCTGTCTCAATGATTTTCAATTATACAGCGGCGAGGCCCCTGCCAGCCTGTTGGCTCCCACCTCCCTCCCTGGTCTGCAGGGTCATTGAGAACACCTCGCACCTCCCAGAATTGCATCTTACCGTCTTCCTGCCTCCTGTCCCTCGTGCATACTCTCATGCAGACACACATGCATCCCTCTGACAGACAAAGCTGTAAGGACTCCATTTACAATTTCCGAAAACCTGTGGGGTCTCCTTTCCCTATGTCTGGGTGTCGTTCCCCGAAGATGGGAATACACAGCATTTGCTTGAATATTGTAAACGCAGAACATATTTCTGTCTTAAAGTGATGCATGCGAGTCCTCACAGCTTGGAATATCTCATGTGATCTGATAATTAATGGGGAACAAAACTACTCACTAAATTATATTATGGCTTTCAATTCTGCTCTCTTAGTTTAATCAGCGTAATGCCTCTTACACACAGAGAGCCCCCCCACCCCGGCCTCAACTGCCAAAATAAAAAAAGGAAGACGTCTTTCCTGGTTACATCAAGTCCACTATATATATCTGTTATGCCGTCCCTTTACCCTTGGGGAGCTCTGGATTAATGGGTCATTTAAGTCCCCATTACATTACATTAGCTCATTCACCCAGTGCTTACAGTACACTCCACGGGAAATAAATCACATCATGAAAATATCAATCAATCTCAATAAGTGACTTCCCGTAATCGGTTTGATGCTAAAGACCGTGACAAAGGTTTACAGTGGAAGCAGCAAATTACTGTCACTCACAAGGATGGACTCACTTTGGCTTAGAGAGAGAGCTCTATAATTGCAGAGTACGGGTACGGCACGTCCAATAATACATCCAATAACATCCCTCTGCTGGTATAAGTGGCCATGTGAGAATGTTTTGTAGTATTTTGCATTTGTAGCCATCTGATATGGCTGGCTGGTTTGTCGTCTTGAAAAAGAGTGCCAAGCAGCAAACGTTGGAATATTGATTTTGTCCGACATTATAACGGTGGACTCTGTGAGCTGGTACAGTATCCAGTTCTGTGAAATACCTCTGCAGCCATGGACCGGGGAAAAGGTGTGGTTCACAAAACGCACGTGTCGGCCCCAATCGCACACACACATGCACACACGCACACACACACACACACATACACACACACACACACAGACACACAAATGCAAACGCACAGCTCCTGGCTGGAGGTTAATTCAATCCCCAAGTGTTCCATTTTGCGGCTGCTGTCAGGTTGGGGGCTGCAGTGTGACATTGTGAGCGAGAGGTAATTACATTTGGGTCCGGTTGCGCAACTCAGCGTCTGCGCTGTCAGAGAACTGCTCCTACCGCGGCCAGCAGAGGAAAGTCTGGCTCAGACTGTATGTATGCATGTACCAGCGGCCGCGGTGGGGCTCGGTTGGACGGAAACATACGTCTCAGCTTGCGGTACCAGAGACCAGACATTGCTTGTTTAGGCAAATGGCCTGAGACCTACTGGGGTCATTGTTAGCCTGCTGAGGTTCACTGGGATTCCTCTAACTATTCAAAAGGATACGAACAAAAGCACTTAGAATCAAGATGTGGGGCAGAAGAAGCTAATGATTCATTGAGGGATTGGAATTCCAAGATGTCTGATTTCCAAGATTTCTTATTTACAACGCTGATGGATGAAGTTTATGTTAATTGAAACAACCAAGCCGTTTGTCATGTTGGGTATAAAAATGTGAATCGCTAAAGCATGGCTTACAAATATACGAACATGCACATGCAAACACGACCAGCCAACTTGACAGTGAATAGGATATAATCTACTAACCACATGCATGAAATGCCGTGTGGGCAACATGAACAGGAAGCTAACCTGTAATTGTATACACATGGAGATATTAAGTACAACAACATTACTATTGTATCCTTGTCCAACTGGGCTTCTATAATGCTAAAACAGGCCCAGAGGCACGCGGGCAGCTCTGCTCTGACTAACAATCACACGGCACATGTGATTCACTGTTGTTTACCGTTACAAAAAAAAAATCGGAAGCATAATGAAAGCATGGAATCCGAGGACCAGAACCGATGCCAAATCAACTCAATATGTAAAGCATGCACACACACAGACCTTATCTGTTCACAGTGTAGAATTATGGTATGATACTGTAGTTTGATTCTAGCATTTCAAAAGTAAAAGTAGCTCTCGAGGGCTGGCTAGTACTTGAGCATGCCCACAGTGAACTGTGTGATTGGTTCACAGCTTTGCTGATGCTCCCACTTCATGTGTGGTCATGTTGTACTTGTCCATTGTGTACTATTGATCACGCTCGGGAGAAACTTGTGACTAAAGCTTAGTCCCGTCCCAGCAGAATAAATCACAGTATTGACCTGGTGGTTATCAATAAAGGTAATGACAAACATCTGGCTCCACCTTTAATGGAATCGACAGTCTTGCTGGCTCTGGACCAGGATTGGCCAGTCATAGATTGCCTTGATCTTTCTAGTGGGAACCCACTCTAAATATGCAAATGAGCAGAGAGAAATGCAATCGCTGTCTTAAACTTGTGCAGTACTTCTTTTGAATCAGGGGGTGGAAAAAAACCCCAACCTTAAACACCAAAGAAGAAGAAGAAAAAAACGACAACTCAGCATGTCTGCTGACAATAAGCCTGCTTAGACTTCACTTAAGATGTACACTGTGGAGGAACTCTGACTGACACAGTGTATCTGTGTCAATGGAGGAATAAGTGAGGAGATCAAATCAATGGTGCCGAGGTGCTGAGCTGGGCTTTTGGGTTGGTTGTGCCGAGACAGCAGCTTCTCCTGGGTCACGGCTGGAGCTGGACTACAGTCAAGAGCAAATATCAACATGCTTTTTGGCCAAATACCTCGACAGCAATAGTTTTATTGATTACTATTTGTACATACTAGAGTTTGCGTTAAAATTGTTTCTTGTCCAAGAAAATGTATTCATGTTAATCATATAGGACCTTAAAATTAAAAATTGTGCAGATGTCTCTCGACCAGTTAATCTAATATCATCATGTCTATTCATTTGAATAATAGTTTAGTATAACATTGATCCTGGATGTGGACGGCCCCTGTTCTCCCTGAGTGAGACACCTAACCCTGGTTGGTTGTTGCCCCCAATGTTGACGCTGCCACTGGTGGAATTTATGTAATGGATGGAATTACAAAGGCACTAATTGTAAAGATCCTTGAGTGGCCGCTACAGAGGCGATATACATGCAGTCCATCGACACCACATACACACTACACTGTGGTTTATTGCTTTCCTCAAATCATCAATATTAGTTTTTTTAACCATGATTTCTTTTTTATTTTGGTTTTACCTACATTCTTGACTACTCTATTTACCATTTATCTTGTATTTTAGTATAAGTGGGGTAAGCGAGTTAGCCAGAATTGAATAAAGAAATAAAAGCGCGTTCTCAGGAAAATAGGTTTGTATCCAGTGAGTCTCAAAATGCAAGATCACAGCAATAAAGTGACACAATGTTGTTCCAACATTTTACTAACACATTGTTCTTATCCACCAGACAAGAGACAAGACTAATAACGGCCACTGCTGTCCACACAAAGCACCTGGTGGACATCCACTTACCACCACGCTGTACATCTCAGGAAACATGTTGGTGAATGGCACTCTATTGACAGTATTGAACTCCTAAAGGCACTGCGACAGTAAGCAATTACAGCCTTCTATCACATTCAATTTGAAATGACATCAGTTTGCTCTAATGGAAATGTAGTCAGTGACATTTCCCATCATAGATCTAATGACAAAAGAAACACCTGATCTTTAAAAATTAAATATGAAAGGTTGCTACAAAGACCATTTAGGTTTTCAAAATAATAATAAAAAAAAGTAATACAAGGAAAACACCATAAAAAGGAGACCAATCTCATCTTGTGGGCCAACCAATGGGAGCGAGCTAGTGAAATTTAACCAGCGCACCATAAAACACTATCAAGGGTCTCAGGGCTTCAGTCATCAGTTGTGTTGGGGTTCCGCATCATTTAAAAGATGGGGCTGAAACACTACACGGATGGGAGTCATAAAGCACACACTCAGCCCGCCGAAGGGCAGAAATAACACACACAGGTTTAATAGAACCATTTCATTACGACAGGGTTTAATATCTTCTCGCACTTCTTTGTTTAATTTACATGCTTAGCGTTAGTCACATACATCCCTAGCCATATATACAGTATTATATAGACAGCACCATGGATATACTGAATACAACTGGCAACATTACATTGACAAATGTACTTATTGTAAGTCGCTTCGGACAAAAGTGTCTGCCAACTGCCCTAAATGTAAATGTAAATGTACATCTGTGTGTTTTCAAAGTTCTATTCTATTCTATTTCAAACACAAGTGTTTCTCAAATGGTGGCACACGTACCCCAAGGGGTACTTGAAGGATTTCAGGGGCTACTTGTTGTTCTAATTGTTCTAGAAGAGTTATGAACAAGTGTAAGTGTAAACTAATGCCACCATAATAGCGTTTGTTAACCACTTTCATAAAAAAACTACCTGAATCTGAATACTAGAAGTTCATGGTAAATCTTTCTATGTATTCGCACCTCCCACTTATTTCTTGTTATTCATCGATAAAATGTGTTGTGCTGGTGAAAGGGGTACTGGTCTAAAGAATATCTTAGAGTGGGTACATTCGTTTTTTTTTTTACAGAACCACTGTTCTAACAACCCGGGCAATCCTGGTTAAACCACCACTAGCAAGCAAAACAACAGCAGCATGCTCTGCCCAGAAATGTAGACTATTTGGCCAGGCTTGTCACGCCACCCACGACCCCACGCTGTGTACAATGTCTTATCAGTGTGTAAATAGAATGTAGGCTAAGCACAAAACTCACTGGGCGAGCTCGACCTGCTGGTAAACAAACGCGGCTGCCACAGATTACAACACGCCGGGTCTTCAGGACGCAGCAAGATTAGTGCGACTCAAAAGCATGCCGGTGAAAAATGCACAAAAGTTAACGTTGCATTAAGGGACATGTTCCCTTATTTTCAACAACATTCATACAACATTCATTTGAACTCAAGGAATTTGCAATATTTATTAGGAGTTAATTCATTAAAACTAACTATGACTATGAGTTGGTTCTTTTTTTGTAACCCGAGAATGGAATGCACGTTGACATGAAGCATGCCAAAGTCAGGATGATTATTTTTCATTATTTTACGATCTTATTGTTCTTTAAATATACCTTAAAGTAGGGGGCCCCAGAACCTCCCCGCTTCCAATCCTGTTACGACGATTTGTTCTGCCGTCCCCCCGCCCCCATAAAAGATTAGCCCTCCAGGAGAAAGAATGGACTTGATTAGTTAGACAGCAATTTAATGGGATTGTCAGAGGACCAACAGTAAATCAGCTTTTGTGATTAAATGGGATCTCCAGTAAAAGTTGTATGTCGCCAAATCAATAACTATTGAATGTTTTTTTTCCCTCCCTTTTCTCCAAGCCAAGGAAAAAAGGACAGAGAAACAAAGCCAACATTTCCGGTGGACTAATGATCCCACTGCCAGTGAGAGAGAGAGAGAGAGAGAGAGAGAGAGAGAGAGAGAGAGAGAGAGAGAGAGAGAGAGAGAGAGAGAGAGATAGCTTCCAACAGACACTTGAGTACTCTGTGTGTGTGTGTGTGTGTGTGTGTGTGTGTGTGTGTGTGTGTGTGTGTGTGCTGTGCGTGCGTGCGTGCGTGCGGTGTGTGTGTGTGTGTGTGTGCGTGCGTGCCCAATATGTGTATGGAGAGACTCTCCAGGTTATAGACTCATGCACTGTTACCATGTGTGTGTGCGTCCCTCTCGTTGTGATTGAACACACAGAGCAGCGGCTCGGCTCCGTGTGTTTCTCTTGTATAATAAAATGGAGATGAAGGCACGGTGTCTCCGGCCAGCCTCTGACCCTGGACAGTGATGGAGGACTGCCCTGGTCAATTATGCAGCTCAGCTCTCTGATTCCATCGTACATATTAAGCATCCAACACAATGCAGGAGAGAAGTGGTCACTGCCCATAGATCATCACACAGGTTAAACAGAAAATATCATTGAGCAGTGCGCTCACCAGCCCCCCCCTCCCCCCAACCACCAGATAAATAGATATGGGATTTGGGTATCACAAGGTTAAAATATGTATTGATGTGCTGAGAGCCACGCTGCTATTTTTTGCAACAACACAAAAAATAAACGCATGCCGATTTCACAAAACATCTGCGACAGGCACAGGAAAATTTTCCCTTTTTCTGCTCTCCAGGGCCTACGTTTTGCGGTTTGTTGTGAAGTGTGCATGTCTGGTGGCCAGCTGTATGGCAGAGGTCTGGCCTCTGTTTCGGGTCTTTGTGTGTGTGAAGACTGGAGCTCCCAACGTCTCTCTCCTCATACGCTCCATATCGTATTTGGAAGGGAGGACACTCCAACAACCTGGACCAATCCACGCCCCCCTCCCTACCTTAAACCCCTGCCCCCCTGCTCCACAGTATAACATTCCAGGTCCTGCCAGCCTGTGCTACATTCTCTATGCTTTGATATCTTGGGTGTGAGTCCGATAAGGGGGGAGGGGGGGGGGGGGGTCCTCAATGTCTGTCCATCATCAGCATCTCCCCAAGGTCTCCACCTCCAAACCTTTGCTAATCCAAAATCCCCTTGCCCCCCACACCCACACACACACACACACACACACACACTCACACACACACACACACACACCCCTCCTCCAGCCGCCTAGTATTCATCCCCACCCCCCTGGTCCTCCCCCAGCTCAGAGGAATTCACCAGCTCTGGACAGTGTTTCATTTCTTCACAGGCCACATCCCTGATAGCTTAATGGCCCTTCACAGCAGAGGGGAACACGGACCGGCGGAAAGGGAGCTTTTAAGTCTTGTCCTCCATGTTTAACCTTTTTAAAATAGAAAGAAATAATAGAGAGAAAAAGAGGAACACAGCCGCTGTGTCGGCATATTGTTTGAAACGGCGACAATCGCGGACATGTTTGTGAACAGCGAGCGTCCGTGCTTGTCCCTGCATCCTTGATTTTTTTTTTCCCTCCGAGTTCTGTCAGCTGCAGAGGTGGACATTCGATGAGGATGAGGACGACGCAGCCTTGAGTATTGTCCAGCCCTTTTGCACATTCAACATTCAAACGTGTCAGAGCCCATCTGTGTAGTCGCTGAAAGGCTTCTCCATCCATCAGCCCCTATTCACCTTACCTACGCATCGAGCCGACAGGCAGTTCTGCTCTTTGTCAGACGTCTATACCCTTCAGTCCGTCGTCCTCGGACTCCGTTGTACTCGTCCTCGGTCCGTCGTCCTCGGTGCTATGCGCCTCGAAGCCTTGTTCAGTTGACCATCCGTGAAACCGACTGCAGCTTCGTGGCTTTGTTGTTGCTCGCCATGTAAAGGGGAGTATTGGGGGGAGTCTACACATGCTAAAAAGTGTGGAAACACATGTCCACTATTATTGATTTTATGTATCCAGACTCTAGGAGCTCCACCACACCCCTGTACAGCTTGACCACAGTGGAAAACACAACAGCATCCCAAACATATTCATCTGTGACCTTGCTTACCCCTGTCCTTATTCTCACCTATATTCTATTACCAGCCAATAAAATCTGAAGTCGCCAGCTCATAACCATCCGTCAAGGGGTCAACGGTAAAAACGAACAGGCCAGGCCATTTTAACAAATTCTTGAAATAGATTTGACATAAATATGGAAACGATTCCCTGTTGAGGCGTTTTGGAGTTTGAGTTTGGAGCCCACCGTAGGTGGGGACCAAAGAGAGTGGAGGAGGTTGGTCTGGATGCCTTTCGCTATCACACTCGGTGCGTAACAATAACCATATTATAAATGGCGCATTTTAAAGACGGGGTACCCAACGCAGAGGTGTCCTCATGCGTTGCCATGCGGGGACAGGGGCGGCGCAGTCAGGAGATGGAGGGAGGGTGGGAGGGACGTTAGCCATATCTGGAGCGTCCCTCGGCCCCAGCATGTGACCTTCATCTGGTGCCGTGTCCGAGGGACAGGTTTTGTGATGCTGCCTTAACAGCCACCCTACCCCCCCACCCTTCCTCCACCCACCACCAAACC
>PIJE02000001.1:898510-971010 GCA_002895965.2 Coryphaenoides rupestris
GAGGATAAGAACAACTACTCACTACCACAACTGATGTGAGGGGAGCTCTGTGGGTGTGTGTGTGTTTGGTGGCTAAATTGGCCTCAACTAGCCCAGTTAGAGTCTGGGGGGTGGGGCTGCAAGCCTGTGGTGCTTTGGCTAATCAGTGCGCCAGCACACACACTCCAAGTACGATCCTCCGTGTCATGTCAATGTACCTGCACCCTTTTGCAATAAACCGGAGTTTCAACACCACTACCTGCCTGTGTCCTGGGAGGAGCCCTGAACTAAGCCACATATGTGGCATTGTGGTAAAGACGCTTGCTACACAGGTGGCCAATGTGGGGCCCTCCGGGAACAAAGTCGCAGCAAACCGACATGGGCAACTGCCTGTTGCTGGCAACCAGCCTGGAGCAGCCAGAGACCCAGCCATGCCTCTGCCAAGAAGGACAGCAACCGAAGGCCCACGCTCCGGGAGAGAGATGGGGCATCGAGCCACATCGCCTGTTGGAGGGTGGCTTTTCCAGGCCCTCCAACGAGCTCCACCACAGCCTAGTGGTGGAACAACAAGTGATGCAACCCGAAGGATATTAAGACTCTTTCTCGCTCCTGCTCACCGAACATGGAGCATCTGACAATCTGACCACCACTAGCGGACACCGATGTGGCATTATCGGACCTACATGATGTGCTATGTCGGCACCAGACCCAACATCCTGACACGGCTGTGGTGGTGGCAGGGGACTTTAATAGGGCCAATGTAAAGAAAGTCATGCCGAATGTCCATCAACACATTATGTGTGCTACCAGGGGAGAAAGAACTTTGGACCACTGCTACAAGAGAGGCTACAAGGCTGCCTCTCTTCCCCCATTCAGACCATACTTCCATTTTCCTGCTGCCAGAATATAAACAAAGGAAAGTACGGGAGGTGGTAGTGACAAGGGAAGTAAATCGGTGGTCCGACCCAATATCACCATGAGTTGACTGGGACATGTCCCGATCCAGCTCCAGTGACGTCAGCGAGTTTATGGACATGGTGACGAGCTTCATAGCAATGCTAGCGGACACCATCGTCCCCACGGTTAAGGTGAGATCCTTTCCTAATCAAAAACCGTGGGTCGATGGATCCATCTGCGCTGCACTGAACGGCCGTACTGCTGCCTGTAACTCCGGCCTCGTATCCGGCAACATGGACGAATACAAAGCAGCATCCTACGGACTACAGCGAGTGGTGAAGGATGCAAAGAGGAGGTGCAGAGACAGAGTGGAGGCGCAGATGGAGCAGTGCGACACTAGACACCTATGGCAATGTGCTACGGACTATCACCGATTACCGGGGAAGAACCCCCTCAACTGTGAGTGCCGATGATCCCTAGCGGAAGATCTGAACTCTTTCTATGCATGGTTCAAGGTGCGCAACAACACTGCTAGCGGGACCATAGCTGAAGTGAGTTCCATTGCTACTAGCACACTCTCCGTGACTGACGTGAGGAGGGCTCTGATGAGGACACCAGAAAAGCTGCCGGTCCTGACGGCATATGAGTAGTGAAGACCGGTGCTAACCAGCTAGCTCCAGTGTTCACCACAATATTCAATCTCTCCCTGGCTGAGTCCGTGGTCCCAGCCTACTTCAAGTGGTCCACTATTGTCCCTGTGACCAAGACTGCCTCTCCAGCACACCTGAATGGCTACCGATCAGTAGCCCTCACCTCGGTGGTCATGAAAAGTTTTGAGAGACTGATCAAGGACTACATATGCGCCTTCTTACCTCCCTCCATGGACCCTGTGTGTGTGTATGTGTTGGGGTCGTGGCTGCTCCCTGGCTTATAATCTACTTTTCTTTTTTTCAATAGATATATATATCCCGTATATTATTTTTCGCGTATATTATTGCTTACTTCCTATGTACTGTCGCCTGTCATGTCACAAGAGTTTCAGTGTTCAGAATGGCCCTGTGTTGTGATGTACATGTGACAATAAAACACTTCGACTTTGACTAATATTAGAAGTGAATGGAATGGAAAATAAAAAAACAAAAAAAAACAAAGACACATTGCTTTGCTAACGAGGCCTTGCAGGAATGAGCTCAATTCATTCACCAGCTTAGCCTTATATCAGACCCTTATATTACCATTTGGTTTATTGTACGCCTTCTCATGTTAACAACTGGTCAATGGAGAACATGCATCCATGAACCAGGGAGCTCTCAAAAGGTAATTAAACCCTGATACATGACAGCGACCTCAATGATTAGATGTAGCCGTTTTTGATTCACAAGCGAGATACACTAACTAATCTATTCATCACTATTCAATTCAGTCTAACTGACTGGTTCCACTTTTAAACACACAGATGGGCCGGTGTTGTTACAGTGCACTACACCCTGGGGACACGTGTGTGCATCTGTGTGTGTGTGTGTGTGTGTGTCTTCCAGGCTGTACCACAGATGCCACCTCTTCTGTGATCCACAGCCCATTAAAGAAGGAGAAGACGCGCAGCTCTAATCAACAAATCACCTTTTCAAGCGGACCTTTGTTGCAAGACCCTCCCACAGCTGCCAACAATTAGCAGGCAATGTGGGACCCAGAAGTCCGGCTCGCCAGCAAGTCCATTACAGTGCCTGGGTCCCAGGCAGCGTGCGGGGAGCGGCAAGTGCTGGAGGCTATAAATTAGATCTGGAAGAGATGATGGAGAGATCTCTATTCTGAAGCCCGCAGCGCCCCCACCACCCCCTCAACTCCTAACCCCCGTTTTTTTTTCTCAACTCCAGGGTTCATATGCGGCACGTGGGAAATCCCAGATCATGTTTGCTTCCTGAGTCGTGCGGAGGGCAGGGAGGGGGGCTGATGCGTTCACCGTCCATGTGGATACCACGGCGGTTACAGTACCAAGTGTATTTGGCTTGGTCCGGCCGGAATCGAGTGGAGGTGACAGGATCTGGTCAATACCCCAACTAAGTTTCCCCTTGAAAAGTCATGTTGCTGACAGCAATAATAAATTGCAATCTGACTTCAATCAATCGCGGACCAGCTTGAACCCCTTAAGTCCTTAAGAACGGGGATGATTGGGGGGGGGGGGGGGGGGGGTGGGAAATCAATTTGCAATTTACATCGGGCGGGCAAGTGTTGAAAACACCAAGAAAGAGAGACAGCTACCAGCGCCCCCAAGTATAATTACAAGCTAGCTGGACACACACACACTCACACACACACACACACAACCTGTGGCCTAGACATCACAAACAGATCTAGGCCATGGGATAATCAATCGGGGCAGCAATTCTCAGGTATCTCCGGGCCAAGCCGCTCATCTGCAAGCGGTCACTCAATATACCGGCCAGGTATCCGCCGAGGGGAAGCGATTTGTGTCGCGTCAACGGGCAGCATGTGTGTGCCTGACGACGAGCCACTTTAGAGGGTTGAGAGGCTTCCTGGAAACTCTGGGCTGCCTGGGCGACTCACAATGGGGCCGGAGGGAAGGGGACACCATCCAGGGGTCTGGAGGAGCAGATTGAGCCGTGGTCATGGAGTGCGTCTCAACAGCCAGAGGCTACACGTCCACACGGTGCGTTTCCATGTGACGTGGCTCGGATGTGGCGTAACAGGATCCCTCGGAGGCCCTGAGTAAGCGGTGAAGTGTGAGGCTTTGTCTCGTTCGATTAATGCACGCAAGATCCAATACGGGCGTCTTCCCCTTTGTCACACACACACACATACACACACACACACACACACACACACACACACACACACACACACACACACACACACACACACACACACACACACACACACACACACACACACACACACACACACACTAAAGTGAGGCTTCACATAGCCATACAAGTGACGGGGCATGGCAAGAACCAGAAGTCATAATAAGCAACAGCAGCAGAGTGAGGTGTGTCACAGAGTCTTCTCTCTTCTCTTTCTGTGGAAGACAGAAAGAAGCGGCAGAAAAAGGAGCAAGCTGGAAGGGCAAAACGTTGGCAGAAAGCGGGGAGGGGACAAAAGAGCCTTTGTGAGGCCCAGAAGTGTTCCCGGAAAGGAGGCGAGAGAAAAGAAAGCTACCACTGCCAGTCCCCTGGCCCTATTGTGAGCCCAAGGGAGTGCAGCCACGCATGACAGATGGCCCTGGCCATTGTTCCCGCATCAGCCTGCTCTCGGCCTCCTGCTCTGACACTGGCATTCCATGGGACAGCCTGCTCCTCTGGCCTGGGAGAGGGAGACACCCGGCCACCTCTCCCCTCCCTCCCTCGCCGCCGTGGCCTCCGTCGCCATCCCGGGACCAGGGGACAGTCGCCAATGTGCCCCCCGAACACACAAGCACACCGTGGGTGGTGGTGGCGGTAGAGGAGGAGGAGGAGGGTCCCCTTACAGGCGGCGGGATGCTTAGCAGGGGTGCCTGGCAAAGTCAAAGTTTTCCCAAACGGGCAGCTTTCCCACCGGGGGTTGTCATTTATGCTGGCGCACACACAGTGACATGCGCATGTGAATGCATACGCACGCTGGCTTTGATCCGTACCAGCAGCGAAGCCAGCCTCATCCCCCTCACTGGCTGCAGGAGGAAGGCCTATGTATGTATGTATGCATGTACCATATGTATGTATGTATGTATGTATGTATGTATGTATGCATGTACCATATGTATGTATGTATGTATGTACGTATGTATGTATGTATGTATGTATGTATATATGTATGTATGTATGCACGCAAATGAAACGCTCCAATACCCAGCGAGTCAAATCTGAAACATACGTTTTGACATTTGCAGATAAATCAATAATTTAAAAAAAGCGGGAATAGA
The DNA here is from genome assembly GCA_002895965.2 of Coryphaenoides rupestris. Lineage (NCBI taxonomy): Eukaryota > Metazoa > Chordata > Actinopteri > Gadiformes > Macrouridae > Coryphaenoides > Coryphaenoides rupestris. The sequence continues at coordinate 903,303 of PIJE02000001.1, forward strand.
TTGCATTCATCACCACTTGAACAGCTTACAAAACTCACACTCGGTGTGTGGCCTCTGGGACATGAAGCAAAAGCTATTACCAAACTGTTCAAGTGAGGTGCATGGTTCCTCGCTCTGTTTGTTGTTGAGGCTTTTTATTCCTCCTGTAAAGAGTGGAGGTAAGCATATTTTTTGTGACGTTTCAGCTCCCCCATTGAGCGGCAGCCCACCATGTGGCAGGCCTGCGGAGGCGTCTCGTCGGCCTGTCACTCACAGCAACAGTGTGTCAGTGGGAAGTGAGTGAAACAATGGCCGTGTCTGGTTAATGGCTGAGAGAGAACTAGCAAGACAATCCTGCATTTCAATGTCCAGCTATCTCGCCGTCTGTCCCGCAAGCCATTCTTTGCTCATTCTCCCCCCCACCCAAAAAAAAGTAACACTGAGACTCACAAACCGCCCAGCCGGCACCCAACCCCCGCTCGCCTGTTAACATTCACCCTAAACATACGTGCGCCACACACAGTCGCATTCCAGTGCATAAGGCCTCTCCCAGCTTAGAGAAATGGAATAGGAGAGAGACAAAGGAGTGTATGAGAGCGAGAGAGCATAAGTAGAATAAGTAAAGTGAGTGACAATATCTTGAATCCGCATAGCTCAATCATCAGGCAGCCATTTGGTCATTTGCATTTGCAAATAAGATCTTTAAAAAGGCTTCACCGTGCCATTAAAAAGGGTGCTGCTTAAGTACACATTTTTATTTAGCATAAACACATAGACTACAGATGTAGAACTATATTGCATGTATTGCATTTTAAAAGGGACTGTTAACCCATGGACACATCATATATTACTTTTTATGTTGAAGAATGCACTGAAGTTCAAAGCATTAAGCCATCTCTTACAAGTACAAGTACATGTTGTAAATTATCCTGGTGCTGTCAGGAATTTGCTGGATGACTGTGTGTGATGTCACTCTTTCCCTTTCCCCAGATGTGTGTGTTTATTCTTTGCTCTGGTCATTGGTCCAGTATTCTATGATCACATGAATACAACCCTAATCGTAAGCTCTGAAAGTCAATAGGTACCATAACGCATCCACACAAACCCATACCCGGAGGGAAAAGAACATAATAGGTTGCCAAGTGGACAGAGACTAAACCGGACAAAGAACACCAAACCAACAGTTACAGGAGGAACCACACCGTATTTGGATGCTGTGACAAATGATAATCATCATCAGAATAAAACAAGAAACAAGCAAGTAATCACATTTTCGACCCCCGACTAACCTCGGTAGTTTCATGAAAACTGCCTACACCTCCTGTGCCACGGTCATCTGAACACAAGTGGGGCCACAAGACGCTGGGGTAAAATTTTTACGAATGCATGTAAACGTTTAGGCCCCCCGCCACCGCTGTGTGTTCCCGACCCGGGCTTAGGTGACCCCAGTCAACATCAATCAGACGCAACAGAATGGAAAGAGGCGCACGGCGGAGCAAACGCCGGGTCAACGGCACGTTTAATAAGCGGGCCCGGGCAGCGCGGTGGGAGAACCACTGGTCCGGTCCCTGGAAAGCCTGGGTAAACTGGGCACCCTCCCCACTGTCAAGTCAAAACAACAGCAGCAATTATGAGGAGACGTAAAGCACAGGCTTTAGAGATGAGTGGATAATCTACTTGGGAGGATTTCAGAGTAATCTGCCATTTCTGCTCTCCAAATCAAATCACAAAGGGATACATATAGGGCTTATGCACCGATATGATGATGCTGAGGCAGGCCAGAAGGATGGGGATTCAGAGACCAGCATCTGCGGATAATTGCAAGGATTTGGCCCCTGAAGACAATAAAAAGACTACAGGATTGAAGTATTTTATTTTGGAGGAGGGTTAGGAGGGATGCCACAAAGAACCAGGCTTTCCGGGTATTTTGACAGTGTAGCAAAGTTCCCTGCTACATACCACCTGAAGTGGCTTTTGCTGGGCTCCTCCAAAGGACACAGGCAGTTGAATGTTGAATAATTCAGTGTATTTCATTCTCAGTTTTGTGGAATTAATCAAGACAGAGCAGGTGGTAACAAGCTAGAATGCTAGCACTACGAGTCTGTGTGGTGATGGCTGGTCACACAACGCAGCCTCACCCAGCCCCAGTCTAATCAGCCTGACTTCAACCACACACACTCCATAGTCAGAATAAGGATAGGGGTAGGGATAACGTGACAAAAATATTTGTGTGCCTTCTGAGAAGACAAGAACAGGAAGTAGCAGCACGTATGCAGGGGATGGGGAGGGGCAACAGGCCACGCGGTGTTAACATGCTGTGGTTGGAGGTTGTTGTCCTTCTGGGCTTTTCCTCCATCACAACAGTTAGCCGTGTTAGTAGCCTGTGTGGCCTCTGGTAGTCAGGCAGATACACACACAAACAACACACATATATACAGTATATACTATATATATATATATATGTACAGTCCAGTCAGTCAGTCTCTCAGTCTCTCTCTCTCTCACGCGCTCTCTTGCTCTCTCTCGCTCTCTCGCTCTCTCTCTCTCTCATTTCATTACCTTTATCTCTTCGCCAGACATTTACAATCCCATTATCATCCACAGATTAGCTCCAGGCCTGGCTGCGCCCTTCCCACGCCGACACAAACACATCGATTCAACACCTGAATAGCAAACTGCAAAGCAGCAGGGCAGCAGGGCAGCAGGCCCGGACACGACAAGTCTCACATTCACTGACGCACAATCAATTGCAGAGGAGGAGGCCGGGAAGTCTTCAGAAGGCTTGATGAGCTAAAGTCGGTCAAACAATTTCCTCAATGGACTTTTGCTAATAAATGACCCAGTTTAGATAATCATCTTAAATGGTCATTTATGAGAAATGTCCATGGCGATGCTCTATCAGGAGACTGGAGCAGAATTCACAATGACGATGTCATGTGCTTTGTACGTCTGTCATAATGGAAACATCGCCTTTGCTGTTTATCGCCCTTTGTTTCAACCCTATCACAAGAGGGATAGAGTCTTCTGGTGTGTTTCAGGACTTTGCACCCCCAGTTGTCCAGCAGCATCCTGTGGGCCAGGCTGAAAATAGACACCCCTCAGCTGCTCTGCTAACAAGTTAAACCTAAACTGACCACAACATAACGCCATCCACATGACCCAAATCCTGCAGTTTTACAGCCCCCCTCCGCCCCAAGCTTCCTTCAACCCTTCGTATCCATCCCACCTTTCATGTCTCCCAAGTTAAGCATGTCTCCCCCACCCCCGTCCCCACCGGCTCCTGCACCCCAGCCTCCTAGAAAAATCGACGGCCACCCAGCTTACACGGTCCGGCAACTTCTGGACGTATGCCGCCGTGGTCAGGGGTACCAATACTTGGTGGACTGGGAGGGTTATGGTCTGGAGGAGTGGTTGTGGATCCCGTCCATGATCCAGGACTTCAACCACCAGCGTCCGGCTAGTACACCAGGTGGCGTCCGTAGAGTGGGGGGTACTGTCACGCCCTCCACTTCTACCTCCTAGCAATTCCTCTACCTGTGTGTGTGTGTGTGTGTGTGTGTGTGTGTGTGTGTGTGTGTGTGTGTGTGTGTGTGTGTGTGTGTGTGTGTGTGTGTGTGTGTGTGTGTGTGTGTGTGTGTGTGTGTGTTTCCCCCCTGGCTCATCATCCACTTCGCTCACCTGCTCTGCCTCTCACACCTGTGATTCATCAAGTCATCGCCTACCAGTATAAGAACCCCTGCTTTCCATCCACTCATCGCCAAATCGTTGTTTGTACTGTCCCATCAGTATCATTGTTGGCTTCTACTATTATTATTCCAAGTTCCCGTTTACCCGTGACCCCTGTCCAGATCCTGTCTCCGTTCTCTGAAACCCCCCCGCATGCAGACCTGCTACCTCCTGCCTGTCCTGCCTGCTGTCTGTCTTCCTGGTCCCCACCTCTTGTCCAGTTACCCTGTCCTCGATCCAATCGTCCGCTCCGGCATCCGGCCCCATTTCCTCCTGTTTACCATCCTGTCGTGCTTGTCCATATATTCAGTCTACAGTGAAGCCGGTCATCTACCTACAGTATGTAGGTAGATGATTTAGATAGATGATTCCTTGGTAGATGATTCCTCTGATTTATTATCATCCCCTATCTGAAATATATTAAAAAACTATAGAGGGTGAGGGAAGTACTCCATAAAGACAGGGGCAGGGACGAGGGTAGAAAATAATCCAAAAGGAACAATGAAATAAAAAAAAAGAATTGCAGAAACAGCATGTGGCGTGTAGACCGTGAAAATGTCTAAAGGGTCTGAGATGAAATGCAACCATGTGTGTCTGCAAGGATTCTCACCAGTGTAACTCTTACACTCACACTCACAGACCAATCGCCCGGTGTCCAGCCAAGCAACCCCGGCCAGAGAGGAGCGTGCGCGCTGAAGCGCATGGCCCTGCAAAGAAAGAGAAGCCCATTCAGCAGAATGTCTCCAGATGCGGGTTAAAACACACACACACGCACACACACACACACACACGCACACACACACACACACACACACACACACACACACACACACACACACACACACACACACACACACACACACACACTGACTCCTCCAGGCTAGAGCAAAGAGCAAAGAGCACGGAGGGGAGAGAGGGCAGGAAATAGAGATAGGAATCTGATAGCCAATCATTAACAACCTAAATAAATTGAGCAAAAACAGCAAGTTGAGCCACTCGAGTGGTAATGTTTACACTAGATATCCATATCGCTTTGACTATTCCAACCCGCTGAAATAGATGTAGCTGGTGTGAAAAGTCTGGATATGACTTCCTCCATTCCTTTTCTATACTTCTGACAGCAGCCATGAATTTGGGTTTATTTGGTTTGAGACTTTTAGTAGGGAAAACAAAAAGCAATTTGCAGTGGTCGGCTACACGCTCAGATTGTTGATCATCTGCAACCGAAGTGCAGTAGAGTGCAATTTCGGTCCAGCCATGCAGAAAATAGAAAAAAATAAAAATGTCCCTGTCAGTGCCTGTAACAAAATGGGTTGTAAAGGAAAGCGGGAATTGATTAAATATTAATGTATCAATCAGCACCAAGTTATCATGTGCCATGACATATTAGCTAACAGCAGCAGCCAAGGGCCTAGAAGGACCACCCTGTGTTGGAGGATGCCTGCAGTAAATGCTTTCTCCCCAAGAGAAAATATAAATAAAACAGTTATTGTCAATAAGGAATAAACCAGAGGGGAATAGGTGTGCAAGGTGTGAGAGGTAAATATAGAGCGAGTGCATCTTCATCTAATCTAGTTTCCAAAATAATAATGAATAAATTAATTCTAATTATTTAGAATTAAATTCTAAATAAAATTCTAAATACACCTGTGGAAAGATATATCGTACTGCGCCAATAGCTCAAAGACATAATAAGCCTACAATAGGATAAACGTTAGTTATCATCTATGATATTATATATTATGCCAAGATTCTAAAACAAGAAATGATTACAGGAATTGCAATTATTAATAGATGATTTCCTGAAATATTTACTCAGCCACTACATGGTTATAGAAGAAAACTATCTGTAGCCAGCTACTAAACTCAATGTGTTATAAGACTATAAGACAAGGTTGAGATCTAGCGGCCATGGCCGGGTATGGTTGTGCAAGCACTGCAATGGAAACAAATAATAATAATAATAATAATAATAATAATTAAATAATACAGTACATCTTCACGGACAAATAAACACGGACAAAATGTCTTGTTGTGCTGTCGGCCGTCAGAATATTAGCAGGAATGCGATATTCCTGCTGCTGACCAGCCATGAGTCAGGCGTGTGGAACATTACGACAAAAATCATTCCTTAATCACCTGTATGTGGAAACAGTGGTACAGAAATTATTATTATGCTTTTTAGTTAGTGTCTATATTTCCCCCTGCATTAATTACCTCTTTTACTTGGTGAAAGAGCTTGGTAAAATCTGCATATAATTTATTTTTTTAATGTCAATATGTAAATTCATAAAAAAAACTAAAGGATTGTCTTGTATTTTACATTCTCTTTTTCTTTACTATGAATGGCCTTGTGATTGAATAGTGCTTAATAAACTTTGCCTTGGTAATACATCACATTAAGGAAGTCTGCTTATAAATCCATGTATTGTATTTATGTTTTATAAATCAACGTATTTCAGTAGAAATGTTTCCTATTTCTAATTCCTACCCAGTCTTTTATCCCAAAGTGACAGTGATTGTTTTTCTTTTAGATGCATTAATGGGGAGGTGCATCATCCTATACAAACACGTCGACTGTGGGTATTGGGGCTCAAACACAGAACCTTCTGGGAATCAAACACCCCAACCACAATATCCTACACCCTGATTGAATTATGTAGTTATTGACCCAACATTTCAGCAGCGGTGCTGAGGTGTGTGTGAGGTGTGTGTGAGGTGCGCTATGTTGATTTGCACGTGCACGGTGCTGATGTGCACGTGCAAACCAAAGAGGTTTTAGTATGATCAGCGATTCCAGTACAGCATCATATTAAGGAAGTAAGATTTGCTGTGTAAGTCATTTTACTGTCATTTCAAAACTAGGAACTAGAAGGATTGTGCATGTCGTTTCCCTTTTGTAAGGGTATGAATTGTCCTATAATGTACAGCTTTGTGCACCTCTTGACGATAAAAAGGATGCCATGATACCATGAACTCACATTCATGGTTTTCAGCTGTGCAGAAACCACTGCCCACCCTCACCCAAGTACGGCTGCTTTGGGTGCAAGGTCATCTGTGCCCTCTATAAAGAAAGTAAAATGTCATGCTACTCAGGAGTCTCTTTTTGTGATGTTATCACTTTGGAGCATAGTTACAGACCCTGCCCAAGGCAAAGTGCTAGAAACTCTCAAATGTAACAAAAAGAGGTGGAGAAAAAAGACAGGAACACGTTCATTTGGAGTTCAAATAAACAAATACTCCCATTCACACAATACTATTTCTAGGATCATAAGCAGCAAATGTGCATTACGTGTGTTTTAGTTATATGGCTTAAATGCAGTACTGTAACTTAAAAAAGCATATAATAATCATGGATCTTCTCAAAGGGTTAGGGTATGGTTGGTATTATGGTTAGGGTTAGTAGTTAGTAATAGGGTTTTATTAGCAAAAGTGTTGTTAATTAGGTTTGTAGAGCTATTTCAGACTATAAGACTAGATATGTCATTACCAGCGAGGGCAACAGTGCCATGTTGAATTTTGTAACTAGGTCACACAGCACTTTGTCGCCCCCTGCTGGAGTTAACCATGATTACGCCTCTATGTCAACACAAAGATATGAGTGGTGTATTCCAAAGGCCATTGGGTGACTTTAGAAGAACTGCACAAACCAATATACAGCAGACGACACGCGCTAGTGTGTCTTAACACGTCACGTCTAGACCTTAGAAACTGAAAAAAGCTGTATAGGAATCAATGGAGCTAAATTTCGATGAGAATCTCCATAAATCACTCCTGGTTTGTCAAAAATGAATTTTCCCACATCAAGACATATCTCATTTGTTTAAAATAATCTTGTGTACAAGACCAATGGTAGTCAACATTACATTATTATATTATGAATTAAATAATTTTTAGAAGTGGTAGAATACATTTTAAAAAGCATTTGCACATTCACACATTTTGAGAAACCATTGTGGCCAATGTCAAACCATTTTGAAAGCAACTGAAGATGTGAAGTGAATTGAAACTCATGCCTATCCACCTCTCCCTAAACCCTAATTTGAACCCTAACTCTGAACCCTGCTAAGAGCAAGGAAAGACTCCCTCAGTGGGAAAAGGAAGAAGGATTCCTGCTCCCGGGGGTGGTACAGCATGGTACAGCTGGTGTCAAGAGCCTTCTAAAGGCATGTTATATTAATAATAATAATAATAATTCAAATTTATTGAGCGCATTTCTCGAACCCAAAGCGCTGTACATGGGAGGATCAGTTAAAAGCGAACAAACAAACAAAAAAAACCTATAAAACTTTTAACACAGGTCCTTAAATGCCCGTCTAAAGAGGTGTGTTTTGAGGAGAGCTTTGAAAGATTTGAGTGACTCTGCCTCTTTGATGGGGTCTGGGAGTGAGTTCCACAGCCGTGGAGCAGCACAACTGAATGCCCTGGCTCCCATGGTTTTAAGTCTGCAGCGTGGCTGCTGCAGAGAGATGGAGCTGGAGGAGCGGAGTGTACGTGTTGGGCAGGACAGTTTGATAAGGTCAGAGAGGTAGGATGGGCCAGTGGCATGGATGGCTTGGTAGGTGTGGGTTAGAACTTTAAAGTCAATGCGTGAACTGACAGGGAGCCAGTGTAGGCTGAATAACACTGGAGTGATGTGCTCACGGCGGGAGGTGTGGGTGAGAACACGGGCAGCACAATTTTGGACGTACTGCAGCCGGTTTATGCATTTTGCAGATGCCCCCACCAGGAGGGCATTGCAATAGTCCAGTTGTTGTTTGGGAGAGCAGAGGTCGGATCTTTGCCAGGTTCCTGAGATGGAAAAATGAAACCTTGGTGATGTTCTTTAAGTGGGCATCGAGGGAGAGTTGGCTGTCCAGAATCACCCCAAGGTTGCGGACCTGACTGGAGGGGACGGCTGTGACACCATCCATGGTGAGGCTGAAATGTTTGTATTTCTCGATGGTGGCCTGGGTACCAACCAGTATGACCTCTGTTTTCCCAGAGTTCAACTGGAGAAAATTCTGCTGCATCCAGGCCTTGATGTCAGTCAGGCAGCTTGTGAGAAGGGTAGTGGCGGAGTTGATGGTGTCACTTCTGGTGGAGACATACAGCTGAGAATCATCGGCGTAGAAGTGGAAACCGAGACCATATTTCCGGATGATATTGCCCAGAGGTAGCATATAGATGCAGAAGAGTAATGGCCCCAGAACCGATCCTTGAGGAACTCCCTGTCGTACTGTCATTATGTCAGACTTGCTTGACCCAATTGCAACAAAGTGAGTGCGGTCAGTGAGATATGATCTAAACCACTCCAAGACCAGACCTGACAGGCCAAGGAGGTTCTCCATCCGGTTTAGGAGGATGGTTAAAATTATATTAGTTTGACCAGATAAATGTGTCAAACCTACAGTGACACACACTCACGCCATAGTGGCGTCATATCAATGTCAAAATTCGGTCGCTATAACACAAGGTGAAAAATATAAACGTGCACGTTTACAAGTACAAATGTGAAAATCGTGAACGAGAGTGTCTCCATGTTACTGCAAATCGCTGGGGGGAAGGCTATGACCATTGTGCTTATGCACTGAACAGCAGTTCAGAGTATCTTCTTGGAGTCCTTGGGTGGCATCCTGGAAAGGTTTCCATTCAGGGACTCCATAGTTCTACTGGGGGAGTTCAACGCGGACATGGGCAACGATGGAGAAACCTGGAGGTGATTGGGATGGACAACCTGCCTGATCTGAACCACAGTGGTGCTTTGTTGTTGGACTTCTGTGCTAGTCATGGACTGGCCATAACGAACACCATGTTCGAACAGAGGGTGGTCATAAGTCTACCTGGTACCGGAACACCTTAAGGCCAAATATTGATGATCGATTTGTAGTTGTACCCGCAGATCTGCTGCTGCATGTTTTGGACACTCGGGTGAAGAGAGGAGCAGAGCTGTTAACTGATCACCACCTGGTGGTGAGTTGGATCAGATGGCGCGGGAGGCTGCCGAACATCCCTGGTAAACCCAAACGTGTAGTGAGGGTGAACTGGTAACGTCTGGCAGAAGCCCCTGTCCGTGGGTGACTGTCGTGGAGGCATCCCAAGAACCCGTTGGTGGACACCAGCGGTGAAGGAAGCCGTCAGGCTGAAGAAGGAGGTCTTTCAGACTTGGTTGGCCCATGGGTCTCCTGAAACAGCAGACGGGTACCGGGAGGCCAGAAGGCTGCGGCTTCAGTGGTTGCCGAAGCAAAAACCCGGGTATGGGAGGAGTTCGGGGAGGCTATGGAGAAGGAATTTTGGTTGGCCTCAAGGAAGTTCTGGCAAACTGTTCAGCGACTCAGGAAGGGAAAGCAGGGCTTAGCTCAGGCTGTGCTCAGTCGGGGAGGAGAACTGCTGACGCAGACTGAGGATATTGTCGGTGGAAAGAACACTTTGAGGAACTCCTGAACCCGACCAGTACGTCCTCTGAGGAAGAGGCAGACTTGGGGGAAGCCCCACCCATATCCTTGGCAGAGTTCGCTGAAGTAGTCAAAAAGCTCTTCAAGTGGCAAGGCACATTAGATTCGCCCTGAGATGCTGAAGCTGTGGACATTGTTGGGCTCTCTTGGCTGATACGCCTATTCAATGTCGCGTGGAGGTTGGGGACAGTCCCTGTGGAGTGGCAGACTGGGGTGGTGGTCCACATTTTCAAAAAGGGGACCGGAGGGTGTGCTCCAGTTATCGGGGAAACACATAGCTCAGCCTTCCTGGCAAAGTTTATTCCAGGGTGCTGGAAAGGAGGCTCTGGCCGATTGTCGAACCTCAGCAGCAGTGCTGAGGTGTGTGAGATGCACTATGTTAATTAGCATATGCATGGTGCTGATGTGCATGTGCAAAGAGGCTTTAGTATGATCAACGATTCCAGTACGGCTCTGGTGCAGAAATGGTATAGCAATATGACATAACAAATGGAATGTGAGCACACTATGTGTGAGTGGCACATTCTTTTGCCATTAATGTTAGCACAGTCTACAATTTGTAGCTATCCCACCATCTGGGTTTCTTAATATTTTGCTTCTGTTCTAACCAATGAAATATGTAGGCCACTTTCTATTAGTTTTTACGATTGCTAAAAAGCTTTTAACCATTCTGAAGACACATTTTCACAACTCTTGACACTGTTAACACAACAGCAGCCTGTTGAGGGCCACACCATGAACACATTTGTTGTTAAGACACAAAAGGCATTTGACGAACCCGTTTTAATAATGCCTGAATGTAGTTTTCGCACAAGGTCATTCACCACCAAAATTCTATATTTTTAATGGAACATTTGTAATTGCTTGCACACTCTTTGACTGATAATCATATGTTCAAAACCTCATACTGTAAAGCTCTTTAGCTGTTCAGCAGTTCACATTCTCACATGGAAAGACATGACCAAAAGATTTTTACCAAGATGTAGGCCTATGGCACAAGAGAATAAAAGGCGCCATGTAGACGAAAATACATTTACATTTAGCAGATGCTTCTATCAAAAGCGACTTACAATACTAAAAGTACATACTGTATGTCTGAAGAAAGTGAAACAACAATATATCACTGTTGGTAAGTAAGATGCTAGCTCATTGGTGGTAAACAGCTAGATAGCTAGGATATAATAACTGTAACATGCTACAAGTGCTATTTAATAAGGAGTAAGGACATATGAACATACAACTTGTATGTTAAATTAAATTAAACTTGTATGATACAAGTAAATGTTAGGGATTTTAGCTCCACCTTTCCACTCGCTCACTGCCAGATTGTATCTTAACTTTCTCACGCGAGACTCTCCAGCATTCCTCTGTCTGATTACCTGTTACCGACCCTGCCTATCCCCGACCTTCCTGCCTCGTTGAATCCCCGGAGATCGCCTTAGCCTTCCGTCCCCGACCACGAATCCTGCCCATGCTTCCCGGTTCCTGTCTACCTGTCCCTGTGGCTGCTTGGCGTTTCCCATCTACGACGTCGCTTCCCGGCCACCTGATCATCCGCTTGTCCCCTACCATCCGTCTGCCCCCCCTACCACTGTACTTCTGCCCCACTAACTGCCCACCCGGTTCCGGACCACCTGCTCTTTGTCCCCAGTTCAAGCCCCACGTATTCCCCAAGTGTCCCCATTTCCCTTGCCATTGGACTAAGACATTCAGTTACCGCACCTTTGTCTCAGTGGCCAGCTCCTGAACCCCGGTTGGGGACCCCAGAACGCTACGCTGGGGACCCCGAAGGCTACAGAGCCCGCCTGTAGGGGACTACCGAGTAGGAGAGACGGACCCCCGTCTGCGCCTCTTTCCAGTCTTTCGCCACGGAGCTCCGCAAGGTTTTCAGTGGGAGGAGCTACGACTCTAACGCAGCTCGAACCAGACGGTGGCCGACTTTTCCATAGTCCCCCTCCGGGACTTTTTTTTCCACGGCCTGGCTGATTATATCGGGTGGAGGACCAGCTGCATGCCAGTGGAGGTGGGCAGCAAGGCCTGGGCATTACAGGAGCGAGCAGGAGGAGAGTCCTCAGTAACAGCATGGAGGCGGCAGAGAGAACATCTAGATCACTCTGGCTGAAAATGTTACGCCCTCTTCTACCTCCTAGTATTTCCTCTACGTGTGTGGGTGTGGGTGTGTGTGTGTGTATGTGTTGGGGGGGGGGTGTGGCTGCATTTTGGAAACTGTAATTGTTTTGCCAATTGTGTGTTGTCGGTGTTTTACTGTATTTGGAGTTAAAGTGTCATAAGTATTGACAAATGCTTGCTAGTGTTTGTAAAAAAAAACTACTGTATTATGATCAGTGATTCCAGTAAGGCTGGTGCATTTTTTTGCATGGCTGATTGCATTTCCTTTTATAGCTACATCTTGATTAACATGTAATTGCTCTGGGAGTACTCAACAAAGTAGTTTGTTCGTTTTACGTCAAAAAGTCTTCTTAGTTAGGCTACCCTGTGAAGCCAAGGAACACATAACACATTAGAAATGGCACCGGGGCCTACGTGTTGTGTTTAAATGTGTAGAATAGGCGCATATACAGTATTAGTAACAGAGCATGGTGTTTGTCATTTAATTACATAACTAAAGTAAATACAAAGAATAAGTAACATGTAGGCCTACTGATTTAGGTGGCAAGGTATCATTTAGGGGTAGACCCAATGGCTATCTTGTTCAAGGCTGCCTTCTATAGTTATGCTGCAGAACATACCTTGGCTGGAAGTCCAACCAAGACCCTAACCGTCCTGCCCAGCCCAGGGCCCCTAGATTGGAGCCAGTTTTAAAGGAAATACTTAAGACTAGAAATAGAAATAGATTAGATACATTGGAAAACACTGGCGTCTCTTAAAATTGCCGTATCTCTAACTTTAGTGTCCATATTCTTCAAGTCCATTCCCAGGGCCATCTGGCTCCTCTCACCTGTGTCCTCTGTTTTCCTGCTGGTAAGATGTCAAGCTGCCAGTGAACACATTTTAATTCCTATATTATTATATGATATGGTGTATATTTAAAACAGAGTGCCTTTGGCACTCTGTTCGTGGTCAAAATGTGTGGCAACCCAGGTAACAGCCACCCCTGGCCACCCCGTCCCAAAATGGTCTGGAGCTGCTTCTGGACTGCTGGATTGCCTCTGTGGTTGTGTTACTGCTTGATGTCAAGTAATGGACACCACACCAGACGTGGTCCATGCATGACCTCTGACACCACAGGTCTGAGTCACAACAGGGAATCTAATGAGTACAGGGTGTCATGGCCGCCAAGGCATCGATTTAAAATCAAGAATAGTTATAGCAAAGCTGTCTTGTTTTGACAATTGTTATTGCAAAAAATCATACAAAGAACTGGCCTTTTACTAAACCATTTGTTGCATTTGCCAAACATTGTCTATAGAAACACTATCTACACAACATTGTCTCTAGATAAACTTTGTGGAACGTTCATGATCACAATGGCCGATGATGTGTTTTTAGACACATTCAAGAAGTGAGCATGAGCAATGCCATTTATGTCATTTTGATGCTGCTTGTTTTGCCTGTTGACGTCAAGCTTTGGCTACACGAAGCCATCGCACACCTGCTTCCCTGTGGCAACTGAGAGTACAGGTCTCTGACCTTCGACCCCGCGTGGTGAGGATAAATCGCGAGCTGTGGCACCGGTCATTTCATCCACTACCTCATCCTTCCAATAATGACGAAGAGTACCACCAGGGGAAAGGGGGTGAGCCGCCTCTCACACATCAGCACACCTGGTGTCTGTATAAAGTGGCCAAAGGGACATGTTGTCTTCCCTAAGCTGTACACGTCCAGAGGTTTATCTCTCCTTAGGTGTACTCAGTGCTGCGTTCTCCTGTTGACGGGCTCCACACAGCATGCACTCTACACAGACTAGTACAGTGCTTCCCTGGTCGGCTGCAAGATCCTCCCATGGTCAGTTGTGTTCAGATGTGATTGGCTAATTACTTTAGTGTTTTCTCTACTGTAACGCTGTCTGAAAAGGTTTGCTCTGCAGGCGTGTGTCTCACTGGGTGGATTGTCCTGCTGTTGCTGCTGCTGTGTCCTGGCAGTCTAGAGATGGTTCTGGACAAAAGCAAAAGTTCCAGGTAGTCCACTCTGGGTTGTTTTTTTTATTGTTTAGTTGAATGGCAGTAACATTTCTTAAAGCTATTTTTACAAATGTTTTCAGTTTCAGCGTTTTAACTGTTTAATTAAACTATATATGTAGTATGAACTATATATGTAGTATGAACAATGTACAGCTATGTTGTTGCACACCATATCAAAGACCAAGTTTGTCTAAAGATAGTAATTACTTAAATGGTGTCAATTAATTTAACATGGGGCCCATGTCCCTCTTCAGCAGGTATGGCATACATATGAGATTGAAAAAGGCCAGAACATCATCAAGAACTTCAAAAGGCACTCGGATGGAACCTTCACCAGCGACTTCACTCACTACCTGGACAAGATCAAGGTGAAGGACTTTGTAGAGTGGCTGACCAGCAACACACGTGTGGGGTGAGTCCAGAGGCAAGTTGTAGAGGGAATAAATATACATAAGAAACGTGCGCTAAACCTTTCCTCTTCTGGAGAACAGCTTTTTTCTGCCTCACGTCAATAGGTCACATAGAGGGTGGGGGGGGTGGGGGGGATCTCAACAGGACAAGTTAATCTGTGACATATGTTAAGGAAAAATGTTGCCCATGCCTTGCCTTGTTTGAATAGATTTCTCTTTTGATCTTTGGGTCTTGTATGTTTGACGTGCAGATGTGATGAAAACCAGTCCCAGGTAGCGGTGGTATAGAACAACCCTCACCACCACCACCACACCAACCAGCAGAGGACAAGACAAGAACACACACGCACGCACGCACGCACGCACGCACGCACGCACGCACGCACGCACGCACGCACGCACACACACACACACACACACACACACACACACACACACACACACACAGATCCTTCTTATTTAATCGAGAAAGACAAACGACATTGTGATGGATTTTGAAATCTTATTTTATTTTGAAAATGTTAGGTGTAGATTGTTTTACACATGCTATAAATAAATATGTGCTGCTGATTTGTTACTGATTACTGATCTGCAAATACATAAACCACTTCCAGATGGTTTCTGTCACATCTATTTGCTCTCGTTTTACGTTTACATTTAGTTTTCGCACTTTATCAATTTTATTCCCCATTTTGTCTCACAAGTCAAATAGAAGATGTATCTAATATCTTTAGATGGTATCAAAAATGTTTTGACTTGTGCATATAAAACCACTAGATGGCAGTGTTGTCATGTAGGCCTAAATAAAAACGAATGCCTGCCGAAACATGCTCGATTGAGAGTGTAGAAATGTTTTGCTTCGTTCATTCCGCAACAAGCATAATAGATATGCATGCATACACTCTATCAATACACATTAAAGTCACTGTGTGATAAGGTTAGGATCCACTTGACAATTCAACAAATATCTATCAGAAACGTATAAGGTTCTGGGATCTGGAAGACAGGGGGTGCTTATCCGAGAGAGTGGGTGGTGCGGGTGTTTCTCCTTGAGAAACGTGTGCCTGGTGGTTGTTAAGCGGTCGTCCGCTGCGGTGGGTGGGGGCCCTTGGCTCCTGGCCATGCATTTCTGTGATGAAGGGGCTCCCCGTTTGGGTCCTCCCTGTGCAGTCTGGCTCTTTGGTGGAAGGGTAGGGTGGGGAGGGGCTGGCCAGGGAAGGAGGGGTGTGGAGGTGGGAGATGACATGGTAAGAAAGGGAGGAAGTCGCTGAGAGCTTTTTTGGGGGGGGGGCGGGGGGGGGGGAAGCCCCTTTTCACCACTTGGTGAAATGGTGAAACGAACTGCGTGTTGGACGTGTTGTCCGGCAGGGCTGCAGACACGAGGGCGGTGGAGAGACGATACACGACGTAGGCGATATGAGGAAATGGGAGTCATGAACATTTGTATCGGTGTAATGTTCCATTGCAATATGTTTTTCTTCATTGTTTTAATTGAGGAATATTTGAAATTGGTTAGATGTCTAAATATATATAGTTGACTAGTTAAAACATACGGAGAAATAAATCCGATGGAGGGATGGGGATGATTTTGGATGAGTGTGAGAGGATTGAGGGAAGGGGATGGGAGAGGAGAGGGGGAGAGGAGAGGGTGGGTATAGGTGTGGCTGTCTCCGAACTAGGTCGAGCAATGCAATGCAATGCAATGCAAGGCTCCTCTCTGCACATGAGGATGGTTCGCGCTGCTCTCATCAGCACCAAGGACAGAGGCGACCGAACCCTCGCCGCTGCAGCTCATTGTTCGCTCGGAGAAAGGTTCGCATTTGGATTCCAATCGATCAATCCGCCAGGAATCTGGTTGTTTTCGGTGTGTGTGTGTGTGTGTGTGTGTGTGTGTGTGTGTGTGTGTGTGTGTGTGTGTGCCAGGCAGCCGCCAGTTCCGTGGATGGGTGCGGGCTGATGGTACTGGGACCAACTGGGAGTGTGCTGCTGACTCAGCCTCGACTGCTGCATTAATTTATCTGCACTGCAGTGCTCTACCACCCCTCCCTCCCTCCCTGGTCTCTCTCTCTCTCTCTCTCTCTCTCTCTCTCTCTCTCTCTCTCTCTCTCTCCTTCCCTCCCCCTCCCTTCCGTCGTTCGCAGCACATCCTCCACCCCACCGCCCTACACCTCCTCAAAGGCATCTGGGGCGGCGGTGGGAAACGAGTGAAATAAACTGTCAGGTGATGACGATAATAAACATGACACGGATGCGCCTTTCAAAGGTGGACTGGATGAAAAGCAGTGAGACGCGCACCGCGCCGCAGGTAATATGAAGAGGTGTTGGGGGGGGGGGGGGGTAGAGAGTATTGAATGGTGAAAATACAACGGAAAGGGAGGGGAGTGAAGACAGGGAGGGGCTGTTCTCAGGGCATATTTGAGCCGAGCGTGCCTTGTGAGACAGGTTGTTTTCCTCCGCCCCCTCGCATCCTTCTCAGAGTAAATGAGTGGGTGGGGGTGGTGATGGTAGTGGGTGGGGGTGGGGTTGGTGATGGTAGGGGGTGCGGGTGGTGATGGTAGGGGGTGGGGGTGCGGGTGGTGATGGTAGTGGGTGGGGTGGTGATGGTGGGTGGGGGTGGGGGTGGTGATGGTAGGGGGTGGGGGTGGTGATGGTGGGGGTGGGGGTCGTGATGGTAGGGCGTGGGGGGTTGCAAATCAATCAATACCTCCTCCCCCTCAGAAGAAAGGCAACCACAGCCCTATTCATACATGGGGTAGTGAGGGTGGTGGTGGTGGTGGGGGTGATATCAACCTTAGGCTATGCCTACTTTTCAGTGGACCACAGAAAAAAGCATAAAACGCTTCAGTGTACAGATGGGCAGCGTAACACAATGGCTCGGCTATTGCCTCCTCCATGTGTGCATGGGGGAGGGGTGAGGGGTTGCTGAGTTAACATGGGGCCTTTTAACAAATTCAATAGGACCATTAGGTTTGAAAGGCTTCCTTGAAGCAGGACGATGTTTTGTGCAGTGCCACTCAGCCCCATGTCATATGGGCCATAATCCACTCGAATCGAAGCATTAACAGTAATATAGTCCACCACAATTTCATGTGGTATACATTAATTTCAGTTCATA
Source organism: Coryphaenoides rupestris (assembly GCA_002895965.2). Classification (NCBI taxonomy): domain Eukaryota; kingdom Metazoa; phylum Chordata; class Actinopteri; order Gadiformes; family Macrouridae; genus Coryphaenoides; species Coryphaenoides rupestris. The sequence goes on from PIJE02000001.1 coordinate 921,109, forward strand.
CAGCCATACTGCATTCAGATCTCATACTCAGTATTAACAGAACATTTTCATTGCATGTTTTTTAAATGTGAAGATTTTGTTAAGAAACAACGGACACGGGCTGTAACTGGAAGGCTGCTTTATTGGTAATAAAAAGGTTCGTGCTCAAATGAAGACAATCTTTCATAAGTTCTTACTAAGAGTCCAAGTGGTTGTGCAACACACCATCATATTGTACTGGATAGCCTCTTTTATCTCGGTGTCAAATGATAACAACAGTTTGAAAGCACTTTTTTCTCGAAAATCAGCTAAATGAAAAAACTCAAACAATCCATAATAAATCATGCTAAAAAACAAAGAAAACAAATGAATCCAATAATCAAGTATTAATACAAAAATAAAATTTCAGATGGTAAGAACATAAATATAGAAGGCAAGCTGCTTTTTTCACAAGCGATGTGGGGTGACACGCATACACGCAAACAACAGGACATTTTGTTTTGATTTTTGTTTTTTCTTCTTCTGTTCACAACACACACTGTTGAACATCATGATGAAGTGGAGTGAGTCTCGGTGATCCTTCCCTACATTTTCTGAAGTGTTCTGGAATGTTCTTCGCCATCTGTCAAACTGTCAACTACCACTACCACTACCCCCCCCCCCCCCCCCCCCCCCTCCCCCCCCCTCAACACCTTCTTCCAGTTTGGAAACAAACAGTCTTTATTTTCTTCGTCATAGATGTGGCATCGTCGCACACATTTTGCAGAAAAAGCAGAAAAAGGCACATGCCATTGAGTGGATACAACACAAATAAATAAATTTACTAAATAAATAAGAACAGCATGAATGAGAAGCAAGAACTTTGTTACATATGCATGGTGAGCCGTACTGTAATGGCACAGATGTGGCTATGTGCCATTTGTGTGTCTGTGTGAGTGTGTCTCTGTATGGCAGTGTAAACGACAGCGGTTACAGGGGCCGCTGGAATCCAATGCAATTGTGTCTGCAACACCAACTGACTTTCTCTTGGTAGTGATTAGCTTAGGGAAGGTTAGGAAAAGTGAAGGGTATAGTCTTGTGTCCTAGACTGATGCTGGCTGTGTGTGTGTGTGTGTGTGTGTGTGTGTGTGTGTGTGTGTGTGTGTGTGTGTGTGTGTGTGTGTGTGTGTGTGTGTCTGTGTGTATTTGAGTGTATTCGGTGCAGGTGAGAAAGAAAGAGAGAGAGATACTGTATATATGACAGTAAGTGAGAAATGTGCTGGTAACAATATCCTTTTTCAGTCACGATCGGGCTACAATCCACACAGCAGGCAGCTCCAGGAACATATCGCACGTGAGCTATTCTCCAACATAGTGTTAGACATCCACTGAAAGTGTTGCACACAAAATAAAATGTGACAAACAGTGTTCTTCTGTTGAACGTATATACATATAGACATATATGTATACATGTATATATCTTTTTGTATTATATAATATCTATATTTCATTCAATTTCCGTCAACAAAGTGAAAAGTGTCTCAAAAAATCCAAAAGGTAACAAATGTGACATAGGGCATAGCTGGAAGCCATTCTATAGTATTGTTGTTATTCATTTTTTGATTATTAGTAGTAGCTTTTTAAAATTCCATATTTACAAAAAACACAACAAAGCATGCCGATAAAATAAAAGAATATAGTACAGTATTTATAGTTTTCTCTCAAAAAGTTCATTCTTTTCAGCGATTGTGCCATTTACATCATAGCCTGCACTGTACATTTATTTCTTTTTTTTTTCTTTTTTTCATATTTATTTTCTGTGTGTATGTCTGAACGTATCACTCTAAAACAATACATCCAAGATGAACATGAGTTCAAAATTAGATCAATGGTGGCGATATTTCGCCCCTCCTGTTTCTTTCATCGGGAATGTATTTGGTTTCAGTGTGCATCAGCCAAACTGATTCGGAGAGCTCCTATATTGTAAACAAACCTTGGACAGTGTTATTATGATCATTATTATTACAGACAGGGGTTTCTGGTACAGGCAGTGTTAAACACACCAAATGGCAGTAAGTGGTCTGACTTTGGCTGTCTTGGACCTTTATGTCCAGATCAGCCGTTTGTAATAGGACCATCGCTCCCGTGTAGAAAATACAACCAAAAGCAAAAGTCTAAAGAAGACAAAACATTGGCTAGGTATACACCGTGTAAGGAGGCAGTTGAGGATCACCTATGACTGGACGGTTGCCTCGGCTTTGTGTTTTTCTGTGTTTTTTTCCGTTATATATGAAAAAGAGTCGCGAGGCGTCCTTTCGACGGTAGCTGCGTCAAAACGTGAGGGCTTCTGATGTCGACGCCTGGCGTGCTTCTCGTCTGACGCTGAGGGCAGACTCGGAACAACGAGAGTGAGCGAGTTGAGAAAGTCAGCGAGTGCATGGAGTAAAAAAAAAAGGAAAAGAAAAGGAGAAGAAAAGAAAATGGTGCGAGCCTGGGTCCAACACCACACAGTGTTAAAGAGGTCCCACAGAAGCACAATGATACACTGACACACACGGGACTTTCACCGCCACTCCCAACTCAGACCAAACCGCTTCTTGACTCGGGGCCCCTGCGCCTCGTCCTCGGTTGCTCTCTGTTCACATGGCAGTCAGTCGGAAACGCTGAGGCACAGGGCTCTCTATCGCTCTTATTGACCCATACGTATGTGCTGAAATATTGATCATCCGCTTAACTCAATGTAATATCGCAAATATAAATCACGCCTTCCTTTCCACTAACAGTGACAAAAAACGCTGTCCATCCATTCAACTGTCGACCAGACCATCCGATCATAACAAAGTGTTTCCTTGTGATCTCGCTCTGCTAAGTTATCAAAAGGTCAACGTGTAAGAGAATGAACATCAAACCTTTTTTTTATTTCTTCCTACATCTGCTAACTCAAAGTGTCCTGTTAACATGTGACTCAGTGCCAAATCCGAACAGCTTCAAGAGTTTCAAGAAAGAGTTCACTAATATACAGTATACTTGCTGTATCTACTTAGAATCATTTTTAAATCACCCCTCCACCAGCCCCCTTACACACACACACCCCTCCCTACATAATCCATGTCCTGTCTAGAAACCACCAGAGGGTTACTGTACTATTCAACACATAGACACAGCATATCCTCATTAATGCCAAACATGGGTGGGCATATAAGGCCTTGCTTTTGACATCACCAGCTTATTGCCATAGTAACAGGTCAAGCAAATGTCTGTTGAATGCGGAGAAGTAGAGTAAGCAAAACCTGACATTGGTTTGGATCAGCAAAAAATCTGTACATCCTCAAAGTGAAGGTGTACAGCACCCAATGCTTTCTAATCGTATTCTATGTCAGAAATACAGAACAGCGGAAAATAAAACCTAACAACTATGTATTTGTGCTGCAGCACAAATACATCCCGGCCACCTCCCGGTCACATCCTGACGATGGGGCCCAGATACAGCATCTGAGAGCTAAGTTACTGAAGGTCAGATCACACCTCAAGCCTCTCTCTCTCTTTCCAATAGTCTATCTCTATATATTTACGTTCGTATATAAACCTAATTTAATCCATTATCACTGGCATTTATACTCCACCAGTCAGTGTCAATCTCCAAAGTACGGTCAAAGTGGTCTGAGAAGTGTCTTGGACTATGATTACTCATGCATGATTCCTGATCAAAACATGCCTTCATGCAAGTCATTTCTATGCATTGAACGAGCACAATATCTAGTACTTATCTGCAACTCGGTCTGGAACAATCCCCTTCAGCCCAAGTTAAAAAGTGACCCATGATCACCCTGGCCGGTCACTGTGAAAGCCCATGTAGAAAATGTCTTTTTCAATGTCAGTATAACAAAGAGGGGATGGACAGACTAGTGACATGGGCTGAATGGGGTTTTTTTTGCTGCTCAAATAATGTAAATATGCCAGGAGACTCATCACAAACAAACGAAAAAAAATATATAGTTTGTTAACTGGCTACTCCCACTCCTTTGCCCTGTGGTTCCTTTGAATATCACTCGCTTCAACCATTTTCTTTTTTCATTGACAAGGAAGTAAACTTAGTGAAAGGGAACGTAGACTGTTAACACAGTTCTTGTGGAATCTTCAAATTCCATAATGGCAGATCTTAGCTGCTGGGTGGGGGGTTGGGGGATCCACACATGGTGGTGGCAGGGATCTAGCAGAGATTTCTGTCCCTTGGTCGTTGGTCCCCAAAGAAATGTGTATGTATTTGTGTGTGTGTTTGTGTGTGTCGTTGGTCCCCAAAGAAATGTGTATGTATTTGTGTGTGTGCATGTGTGTGAGAGTGTGGCATTGGCCGGCACACTTTAAAGTCAGTATCTATTGCGTTTGTTCCTCATTTCACTATGGAGCAAAGTCCCATGGTAAACTGATTGTGTTTGGTTCGGTTGTCGCTGACTTAAGAATCTGTGTTGCGTAAGATGCGTGTCTGCAAGTCTGTAAACATTTTTTGTGTGTGTTTTTTCTACTGATCTTTAATTGCAAATTAACTTTTTTTTTTACATTTTCATGAGGTTTGGGCTCAGAGTCTCAACTCCTCTGTGTCGTTAGGATTCGGGGCAGACAGTGAACCCTAACACTTGGATTCCCGCTCATCTTTTTGGTTTTTGTTCTTCTCTTTCCGCCCCGCCTTCTCCTCGTTCTCCTCCTGCTTCTCCTTGTCAGGTTTGGTCACGCTGTCGTAGGAAGGCAGAGATGCCGTGGAGGGGGTGCTCTCCTTCTTCTCCTGGGTGGTCCCGCCGTTCTCCAGTTTGTTGTTGATGAAGGGAAACCTCTTGAAGATGATGCCACGTCGGATGAGATGCACGCGGAAGGCATTCTGGATGATCCTCGCCGAGACGTCCTCCTGCCTCCGCCGCAGCGTGGTGGTGATGGGCTCATAGGACACCTTGGACGGGTTTGCCGCCACAAAGCGCTCCTCCATCTGCTGCCGCAGCATGTCAAGTTCCCCGCTATCCCCAAGCACACGCTTGGTGAAGGCAAACAGGATGTCCAGGCAGTGGATGCGGTCACCGCTCACCATGGGTAGGTCCATAGCGATCAGCTCGATGGTGTTGGGCTTGGGCACGCGCAGCGGGTGCTCCAGTGCATCGGCAAAGTCAGACAGCTTGGCAAAGATGATGAACTGCGAGGCGGTAGGGTCGAATTTCTCCCAGATCTCGTAGAAGGTTTCAAAGTCATCCTCGCTCAGCGGGTCGGCGCTCTCCTCCGTGGCCACACTGAAGTTCTCCAGGATGATGGCGATGTACATGTTGACCACGATGAGGAAGGAGATGATGATGTACATGACGAAGAAGAAGATGCCCACCGAGGGGTTGCCGCAGTCGCCCTTCACCGAGGTGCCAGGGTTCTCCAGGTTAGGGTCACAGTCCGGAGGGTAGTTGAGGATGGGTAGTAGCAGGCCGTCCCAGCCAGCTGACGTGGTGATCATGAACAGGCAGATCATGCTGTTGCCAAAGGTTTCAAAGTTGTACAAGTCGTCTATGCCGGCCCCATGTTTCACATAGCCAAAGTTAGACATGCCAAATATGGAGAAGATGAACATGACCAAGAAGAGCAGGAGGCCAATGTTGAACAGGGCGGGCAATGACATCATCAGGGCGAAGAGTAAAGTTCGGATACCCTTGGCTCCTTTGATTAGACGAAGAATGCGGCCGATTCGAGCCAACCTGATGACCCTGAACAGAGTCGGTGATACAAAGTACTTCTCAATTATCTCTGCCAGGAACATACCTGAGGGAAGCAGAGAGGGATGGATGAGAAATCCAAGTAAATGCCATCGTGCACATTAATTTAGTCTCCAGTCGAGTGTAACAGAAGTTTTACATCATTGTAATTGCCAGATATCCACATTTCCGAAAGGGAAGAGTCTTTCCACCGCTTCCTCCTTTCTCTGTCATTACTTACCCACAATAGACAAGATGACCACCACCACGTCAAAGATGTTCCAGCCGTTGGTGAAATAGTAGTGGCGCAGTGCAAAGAGCTTCAGCACAAATTCGGTGGTGAAGACCACGATGAAGATAAAGTTGACCCAGTAGAGGACGTTCTCAGTCTCGTCCGACTGGTCGTCCGTCTCCACCATCATGGTGACCATGTTGAGGCAGATGAGGATCATGATGGAGATGTCGAAGACTTGCTGCGTTACAAAGTCGAAGACCATGCCCTGGATCTTGTTCTGAGAGGGGGAGAAACGCACGACACAAGACATCCATGTTAGCAAGGGACCGACCAAGGGCTATGGACGGTCAGTTTGACAAATGTTGTGTGACCAGTAAGCCTTTTATAATGGTCCATTACTAACGTGTTGTGGAACATCGCCGCCGCTAAAAGCCAGGAGTGGTGAAATCAATAACCGAGATGAGGCATACTGTACCTGTGGTCGGGGAATGGGTTTTTGTGGCTTTTTTGAACCCAGCTTTTTCATAGCGTTGTAGTACTTCTTCTGTTCCTCTGTCATGAAGATATCCTGACCTCCAAAGTAATGGGTCACAAAAAACATACAATCTGGTTACAATCTGATAAACAGCCAGAATTAAACTGAGAATAGGTCAGAAGGTGTCTTATCTTTTTCTTCTGCTGATTGAAGTTGTCAATGATCACACCAATGAAGAGGTTGAGGGTGAAGAAAGAGCCAAAGATGATGAAGATGACAAAGTAGATGTACATGTAGATGTTGTCTTCATAGATGGGCTGGTCTTCTACCTGAAAGAGAAGCATTGTGATCGACATTATTCATCTAATGCCTTGAATAGAATAACACTGCATGATGGATCAATGATGCATTGGACGGATCAATGTGACACGGTTTCACCACTCAAGGACAAAATGGCAGTACCTTTCTTGAATCCACTGCTGCGTACATGATGTCCATCCATCCTTTAAATGTGGCCTTTTAAAACAGAAATGTGGTTCAGTAGATGGATGCACACGCCCCAAAATACCAAATAACATTATAATTCATGAAAAATAGAAAGACTAAATGAAGAAAAGAATTAAACTCAAACCGAAAAATACCGGTATGCATCCTGTATTGAAGCTTGTGTGAATGGATAGAAGCAAGGCGATGAAAACAAATAGTGCAGAAAAAAACAGAAATATGCATCATATACACAGAAAAAAAACAGCAACACTATCTCCTACATCCAGGTGAAGCACAGAAATTAAAAAACAAACAAAACGACTAATATGGGAAGAAGCAAGAATGAAAAATAAGAAAGCGAGAATGAGAATAAGAGAGAGAGACAGACAGAGACAGAGAGAGATACAGAGAGAGAGACAGACAGAGACAGAGAGACAGAGAGAGACAGATTCTCACCACTTGCAGCAAGGCCAGGTAGCCGGCGCCCACATTGTCAAAGTTGATCTTGACATTCTTCCACCTGACCTCTGTGAAGTTGTCGCTTATGAGGGCCAAGCATTCGGTCTTGTTGTTGACCCTTTCATCCGAAAACACCTCCTCGGACGTCTGGTTGAAACAGTAGTAGTACTTGCCGGCGAAGAGGTTGACCCCCATGATACTGAAAATCAGCCAAAAGATGAGGCACACCAGCAACACATTCATAATGGAGGGGATGGCTCCCACCAGGGCGTTGACTACCACCTAGAAGCGGACCAAGGGGGGGACAACGAGACACTGTGTAAGAGCATGGACACCGTGACACCACCAACCCTACACCCCCTAGTCTAGAAGAGCAACGCTGCATACTGCTAGGGTGTTCCACTGAGCACTGCACTGGGGCCTCCTGCTCTATTTGACAGGGGACCGGCGGTGACACTAAGAGGTGGATTTGGTTTATGTGTGACCATACTGAGTAGGTAGGCTCTGTGCCAGTGCACCGTGAACGCGGTGGAGCACGGAGGCTGAGAGAAGAGAGATCTTCATCAGTCCCATTCTAATTAGAGCAGCACTGATGTGACTCTAAGACACGCTTTGATCTGATTAAGCATGTGGCTGGATGGGCCTCTGGGAAACTCACGCATACGCATGCATGCACGTGCACGTACATACACACACACAAACACACACACGAACGCACACACACTCTCACACACACACACACACAGCCATGCGCGCACTCACACACACACACACACACACACACACGCACGCACGCACACACTATATTTACATCAGCCTACATTGTTTAACTGTTATTTGTTTAAGTATATCCATAGCAGTATACAGCGTCCATTTTCCAAGCCCCTCTCGACGATAAATTAATTCTTACGCTAATCCCAATAAAATTAACCCCAAAATAAAAACACAAAAATAAATCAACAAAAATCTAAACACAAGATTACATTATGTTACATCACCCCATTCAGCCTCTACCATGGTCCACCCTGCTACGCTAAAAGCTATCCCAGTGCCAGTCCATGAGACACGATACGCTCAGCCAGTGCTGAGTGGACCGCTCAGTACCCGGGTAATGCGGGCTGGACCGGCAGCACACAGGCAGGCAGCTGAGCATGCACGTCTGTTCTGCTGCTGCTGCTGCAGACTACGTCATGGAGCCATTTTCCCTCCTCTTTCTACACAGACCGCACACAATGGTCTGGCCGTGCTCTGGAGCAGGATTCTCTCAGCTCGTACGCAGAGCAGCTCTCATGGAGTCATGCTAATGCTAGTGGAACTGCTCTGGTGAGACAGTAGAATATTAGACTGCTGTATGTGGAATACTAGACAAATTGTAAATGGGGGGGCAGAGCAAGCAGTATCTTGACAATGAAATTGACTTTGGAAATAAGACTTAGGATTCTGACTACGGCATGCAACCAAATAACAGCATTTATATGTTTTGCAACTGAGCCAGATGTTTAATCTGTACAGGCTGAGAGAATGGCTGCTTGCTGTAAGATCATAGATGTATTTACTTAGGATTGCAGTGTTTTAAATCAAATTGGGTCTCGCAGAAAAGAGGGAAAATGGCTTTAAAAAGTGCATAATGTGCATCGGCAATCAGATATTACATGCGCGTTACATGGCATTGGGCAAGAACTACTTCAATCAATAAATAGATAGATAGGGAAATCAGAGGATAGAAGTGTTGCGCTTACAGTTGAGTTTGATATGCCATCTATGGTACGTCTGTGTGGCTTATATTGGACTATGACAATGTGTCTGGATATTAAGTTCTTTATCTGCTTATGTATCTGTGTATGGTTAAATAACAGGAATTAAATACATGATCATTTTCCTGGAGCAGCTGCAAATGAATGGCAAGTATAGCTGAACAGCTGGATCAGTGCTTATCATAGCCGTTGGGTTACATGGTCCCCAGGGTTTGATCATGCCATAAAACTCAAATCAAACTCAAGATTATCATGTGTCACCTCTCCATTCCAGCATTCCCCTAATTATGTATTTACTGTTTCGTTCTCAAATTGTCCATTATCAGTTCAAACAGAATGGCAACTTAAATCGATGAACATTGGTATTAATAAAATGGCATGACAGGATTCCAATTTCTCCTTTTTCTTAAGCATTATGCATTACTGGGCCACCTTCCACTGTGATACCACATACACCCAATGAATGAGTTAATTCATCGAGGTATTGGTATTTCCATAATACAGCCCATATAATTAGATGTACAATGATTTCCATTCCCAAAGATGACTTTGTTGTTTTGATAAGTCCAGTACTTCTTATGCTTCATACCAGCTGTCAATCACTGCATCGTTTTAGTGTCAATAATAAAGGCTAAAGGTAAATCCTATCCATCACCACAAAATGGCGTTTGGTGGGTGACCGTTTCATGCTCATATTGGTTATAGGTATGTCAATTTTATAGCTATTTTAGCCACTGAATAGTAGTCTAATTTAACTCTGAATGGAGTCTGACATTGACAACCCTTGACCCATTGAAGGAAGTGACAGTGCTTGACTTGACACTCTTCACCATCATTTTTGGGACGTAACGTTCAAGGGGAAACACATTGGCTGTGTTGTCCGAACGCCGAAGCGCTAGCCAACCTAGGAGCCGCCATCCAGGTCAGGACGACACAGCCCCACCGGGCCCATTGTTGCCTCCCAGTTTCACTTCCTGTGGGAGTGGAAGGCAACAGGAAGCGGGGGCAGGGAAGCGCCGTGGGGTTCCGTGACATGAGAGCAGGAAGGCCTTATGTGAAACGACATTTCCTAAGCTTCTGCTTTTGAGCCAAGAACGAAGAATATTGTTTTCATTGCACTGTCCCTGCCTGCTTGGGCTATGTTCCCAATACTAAAACAATGAGTTGACTTTGTTCAACTCTTGAATTACTCCAAAATGCCTGACCTCCATAAGGGGGGGGGGGGGGGTCGTAAAACAGTACCCAAAGGCATTTGGTCAGTCAGGGGTGTCAGGCACCGGGCCTCTGGCAGAAGCTTAACAAATATGTTCCTCTCAAAACAAATGTGCAACGATGTGTAGTCTGTGGTTTCTGCCAACAGCCCCTAATGCAAATGGAGCCTGGACCCTCTCTCACCCGGCAGGATGGTGTGAGTAGTGGAAGAGAAAGGGAAGTGTGTTGGAGATGTGGGACTGAAGGTGTGTGTGTGTGTGTGGGGTGGGGGGGGGTTAAAAGCTGAAAAGCTTAAACTACAATCTGAGGGGCAGGAATGAAATATTGAGAGGGAGAGAGCATGAGGGAAATCACAAGAGAAAGATAAAAAAGATGGTGAGATAGGAGAGAGATAGAAGCGATAGAGAGAGAGAGAGAGAGAGAGGGAGGGAGAGAGAGAGACTACAGGTGAGAACAACCAGACACAACCTCTCCCCACCACCAGTCACTGAGGTTCAATCGTCAGTCTGACAGTAGCTGCAGTGGCAACATGCTGCAGTAGCTACACGCTACAGGAGCTACACGCTACAGTAGCTACACGCTGCAATAGCTACACGCTACAGTAGCTATACACTGCAGTAGATACATGCTAAAGTAGATACACTGTACAGTAGATACACGCTGCAGTAGCTGCATGTTACAGTAGATACACGCTGCAGTAGCTACACGCTGCAGTAGATGCACGCTGCAGTAGATGCACGCTACAGTAGATGCACGCTGCAGTAGATGCACGCTACAGTAGATGCACGCTGCAGTAGATGCACGCTGCAGTAGATGCACGCTACAGTAGATGCACGCTGCAGTAGATGCACGCTGCAGTAGATGCACGCTACAGTAGATGCACGCTACAGTAGATGCACGCTGCAGTAGATGCACGCTACAGTAGATGCACGCTGCAGTAGATGCACGCTACAGTAGCTGCACGCTGCAGTAGATACACGCTATAGAAGCTACACTGTACAGTAGATACATGCTGCAGTAGCTACACACTGCAGTACAGTAGATACATGTTACACTAGCTACATGCTGCAGTAGATACGTTACAGGAACTACATGCTGCAATAGCTTCATGCTAGGTGTTGATTCTGCAGTGTTTGAGTGACTGGAGAGCACTGTTGTACACTGTGGCTCCCTGCTAGCTGCTGATTGTTCTCTGAGCGTGATGCATTGGAAAATGGTGAGAGGGGGGAGAGAGACAGGGAGCAGGATGCATGTGAAGGGCGTGGAGGGGGATGGGGCTCTCATTTAAAAGTGCTGTAACAGAAATGTACAGAACTGTAACATGTGAGTTGGATTTGCTTAGCGTAATACAGCTTTGCACTTGACACTAAAAATAAAACAATGAATAGAATTGAAATGTTGTCTTGTCTGTTTTTTGTAAAACAATTCAATTGATAAAGTGGCTGCCAATAAAGTGTTGAAGCATTGTTCAATATCCCAGCTGCATCATGACGTCTTTGTGTGTGTGTGTGTGTGTGTGTGTGTGTGTGTGTGTGTGTGTGTGTGTGTGTGTGTGTGTGTGTGTGTGTGTGTGTGTGTTTTGGGGGACGTTTTCAGATGCACCGAGGCACAGGATCTGGCATGAAAAGATGACTTCCTGTCTCGAGTAATTTTCCATTCTTGTTTCGTTTTTTTTCTTTTCCACATCTCCCCCGCCGCCCCCCACCCCACCCCCACCCCCCCCCACCCCCAACATCGATGTGGGCCACTTTGTATTTGGTTTCGTGGTTTAGTTTGGTTTTCTATACAAATCAGTTCTAGCATGCTTGGAACTGTAGAATGGGCATGCGGAAGGTTCAGCTGCTTAGGTTTGGATCTTACCCTCATCCCTTCAAAACGTGACAAGGCTCTGAGGGGTCTCAAGGCCCTTAGTGTCCTGAGTGATTTAATGGGCCCTAGATCGGAGTAGCCCAGCGCATTAGCTACAAGGCTGACTATAGACACCTATACAAAAACAGAGAGAAGCAAAAGAGGTTCCAAACCGTTAGAGGATAAGAGAATATGATTCACTAGGGGAGAGAGAGATGGTGGCCCCCTGGTACAGGCAGTGATTTGCTGCCCATTCACACACACACACACACACACACACACACACACACACACACACACACACACACACACACACACACACACACACACACACACACACACACACACACACACACACACACACACACACACACACTCATACACATCTACAGTATGTATAGTCATGTATGGCATTGATACATGCATATACATTGAGGAGGAAGGTTTAGGTTTTAGGTGCGTCAGGGTTTGTCTTGTTTGCATTAGCAGTAGGAGATGGGGTGGTTTGTCTGTTAAATAGGGACAGTTGACGAGACGTGAAAAGTCCTTTGTACCTGCAAAGAAACATGGTGGTTGAGAGATATAGAGAGAGCAAGAAAGAGAGAAAGAGGGAGAGAGAGAGAAACACAAACAGAGGATCAATTAGGCAGAGAAGTTTGCTACTCGTTTTTAGTACAGAGACGAACAAGGGGGACTGGCAGAGCCGAGGAGGAGGAGGAGTTGTAGAAGGGGGAGGAAGGAGAGATGTTACCCTGGAGAAGTTAATAAAAACCCAACAGACTTGAGAGCCTTACCCTTGCCCCTCAAACTCTGTCTCTCCGTGTGGCCCTCGGCTTGAGGCATTAAATCCCAACTAATTTAAGACAGACAAACTAACGGAACCTAAGAGAAAGAATACAGGTAAACATGCACAAATATGTCATTTTACCTTTCGTTTCTCGCAATTAGTTCATTAGTTAAGTACATCATAAAAGCACACAGCAGTTGGAGTCAAACAGACAAGCCACGGTCACACAACAAAATTAAAATAAAATAAGAAAAAAAGGAGGGAGGATAGATAGACCAGCTAGTTATACAAGATGAACCAGCTAGTCATACAAGATACACTGGGTAGTTATACAAGATACAACAGCTAGTTATAGGAGATAAACCAGCTAGTTATATGAGCACTGGATTCCACTGGAAGGATGGAATAGCGCTCAAGTCAAGTACAGGTTCCACACAGGTATACAGTACACACAGTGAACAGCACCAAGAGCACTCCATGTTGAAGGCACCGGTGCAGCCCCTAGCACCTATCACAGCAGTCGAGGTTATTAAACAAAAATGTGAAAATTAGGCATAGTGCTTGGCCTAGTTTCATACTGTGGGGCTTCCTGGCTGACAGTAGATTATTAGGGCTTCATAGTTGACAAGGAGGGTAGAAGTACGAGGGGAGGGCTGTGATCGATACACTGCACTCAACGCCCTGCGTGATGGGAGTGAGTCATCCAGTCAAGGTCTGTCTCTGACTCACTGGCGGTAATGGAGCCATGTCAATGGAGCAGGAGACGGCTGTTAGCCACAACGGAGATGGATAAAGAGGCTGGGTTGCTGCCTGCTACCCACTTAAAGTCTGTAGTGAGAATTTAAGGTGAGAGTGTAAGTGAAGCCCCTGTTTTGACTCTAGTTCGAACACACGTTTATAAGAATAACAAGTTGTGCCCAACAGCATTTGTATGGCTCCTCCAACAGTTTGACTCTGAGACTTATTAGCCAAAGTTTGCAGAGGCGGACAAAAGCGGACCTAGTGTAGTAATATTGAGGCGTGGCTAAGATAACACGCTAACAACGATGTTAAATATTATTAAAACCGATTTTTTGATTGGCTGAAATGATGCACAGGCCAATGACATCACCTGGCACTAATGGCATTTTGTAGCATTTTGTGCTGTCCATCAGGCTTTGTTCTACTTGTTACAGATGCAGCTAAAATTCCCAAGATTGGAGTAAAGATGACGCGACGGCCACAATAAATGAATCACCAGCTTGTATCCATATTAATCTTTCTTGCTCCATATTTTTACTCTGCCCTGTGTGCCTGGCTGTACAGTGGAAGGGGGGGCACCGGGGCCTTAGTATAAGGTACATTTCAAATGGTAAAACACATATAAAAGCACCTGGAACCAGCCACCCACACTAACCGGTCAAACTCACTGCAAATACACAACATTGAAAGCTTACCATAGTCACAGAGGGAGGAGCAGGCAAAATCTGCATTTTGACCGGCATCACAATGTCAGCAACGACAACAAAAGCCTTATTTATCAATGGTCCAATTGCAGAGTCTAAAGTATCGAGCACAGTGTCAGACTGAAGAGTTATCTACATGTATTTGAGGTTCGACTACTATTGTAAAGCTATACATCAGCTCCTGTAATGGCCTAATGTTAGAACATTAGATGGTAGATAACGTTAGATATATTTCAATAGAGATTGTTCTCTCTGTTTTAACTCTTGGAAGTTATAAGGCGATGTGGTTGACCAGCATGACAGGGAGGCGGTAAAATAAGGATTTTGCCATGGGCTACAGTAAAGTACTCGGGGGTGGGGTGGGGTGGAGGTAATTGTCACCTTTAGCCTGACCCTTTGGAGAGTGCCCACCCATTAGGGGCCCCTCCTGGCCCACTGTGTGGTAGGGGCCTCAGTGGCTCAGCGTTGGGCTCACAGAGCTCTGCGAGGCCACTCACTGCTGGGGCCGTGATCCCATGATGGCGACGCCACAAAAACCCAAACAGAAGCACAACTAAATCAAACTGAAAAGAAACTACAACAAAAAAACAACAAACACAAAGAACGACAATAATCTGAGTGAAAAAAGAAAGATGAATGAAGGACGGTAGTTCTTACAACCTCCATAGTTATTTATGATAGCTTAGTAATGTTTAAGTTTTCATTATGACTTAAGATTAAGACACGTTTTCCACTGAAAAAGTCCTAAAAGTAAAATGGCTTAATTACTCGAGTCAAAATCACGATGCAATATATATATATAATATATTCTTCAAACTAATGCAATACACAATAAATTTGTCATTTGTATATTTATGATGTATATGGCAATATATGTATGTCCTCTCGCCGTATAGATCACAACACAACATTTTGTTATGAAGAGCACAATAAAAAGGAAAATCTAATTCATATACAAACATAAATATACAAATAAACAAGAAGTATGAGTGGGAAAACTATCACACACAGAGGGAAGAGACACCGACACTCAAAATAATAAAAGGGCCGGTTGAATGATGGTGCCCACCCCCCCTTCGGAATCCACGCAAATGGTTTGACCCCACAACAGGACAAGGACAGCAGGGGACTCAACAAAACACATCTTTCAGGGGGGGGGGGCGAAGGCCGGGGGGGGGGGGGGGGGGGGGGGTTTCTTTTTTTTAGGGGGAGTGCGAGTGAAGCCCAAACTTACCGAAGGCCCCCTTGTCACCCACCATCATTACATCTCAGCCCAATATCACCACATTCTTCAGGTTACACGTTCAACAAGGAATGATCAGAGGAGGGGGAGGGGGGGGTTGGCTCACTGTTTGGGAAGCGTACGGAGATACAACATGCTCTCCCACGAGATTCCAGCCAACAGCTCAGATTGATCTGCTCACCGCTAGGAGCTTTGGGCTTGTCATGTAGTGTTGGGGTGGGGGGGGGGGGGGGTACAATATGGCAGACTATGACCCTCTCATCTGTTCGCATCCACCTTGCAAAACAGACATTTTGAAACAGTTGTGGATAGATTCAGCTTGTCAAATATTTTAACTACAGGCTGGAGGAATGAGTACAGCTCTATATTATTATTCTATATTATTTGTCATGATTATTCATGGTTTTTGATTCAGGTTCATAACGGCTGTAGACCTGTGCATACTGGGCCCAGTATGTACAGTGGTGTCGTGAATCTCATTACGTTTCAACGCAACATTCCCAGGCCAGGGGCAGGGCGGGCAGGGGGTCCAGTCACAGGTATTTGCCGGATACTGCAGAAAGGTAATTAGTTCAAGGACAAGGGATCAACTCAGGGAAATCCTTCCGCCATCCTCTGAGTCACCTTACATCTTAGACGATGATGAAGATCCATCAACCCTCAAATGGTCCTAAACGACCTTGACAAAGAGAGAGAGAGTGACATTCTGAAAGACACTGGTCTCATCGTGGTATCATAGCTACACGAGTAAAAACATCTAAATATGAATAACACTTTAACATTTTATGTCTAAACCAGGCCTGAGGAGAGACGCAGAAGGAGGAGGAAGAATGTCCCTGGGTGTTTCTGTACACAAGGATCAGAGAGGGGACACGGAGAGAGAGGACACAAGGCACGGTGTGACAGTTAAAACACACACACACACACACACACACGCACACACACACACACACACACACACTCACAAACACAGAGACAGGGCAGTAGACGTCTTCACACGGCAACACTCTCCCACAGCGTATCGTCGTCGTGCTGAGAATGTCTCGAATATGTTTCATGAATCAATAAGCTTGGTTATTGATCAGCCGATTCTAATTTGCTGCATGGGAAAAAAACGACCGGGGTTCAAATTTGAATCGCTGGTAATACAATAGTTTGGAGAGGGGGGGGGGGGCAGGGGGGGGGCGGTGGGTTGTGGTTTTACATGGGAGATGGAGCATCCTCAGGTTGACAAGCAGAGAATCACTCCTCATATTCAAGCATCTCAGACTTGACAACAAGCAAGTGTAATGTTTCACTTTTTCTTTCAACTCTATCATCGATGAACTGGGAAAGGTGATCCCAGACATGGTGGAGGCCCCTGGGCATGTCAACCACAGGCCTTGTAAACACACACACACCCTCGTTTGGGATGCTTTGCACTATGGCAGCTTATTAAGTGCCGGAGACCACCATCATGTCTGCTGAGTCCACCCACTGCAGTACATTAATGCTGTTCTGATGTTCTGTGCTAATCTTTCCCTGTCTCACCACACCCAACGGCCAACCATGGACACAGCGACATTTAAATAGGGAATAAGTGTAAGGTCCACAGTGTTTTGGGGATATCATTTTAACAGATATAAAGACATACACAAATACTGATAAATAGACAGACAGTCAGACAGACAGACAGATGGACAGAGTGACAGTAGGTGGATAAACAGAGATAAACAGACAGACAGATAGACACAGACAGATAGAGAGAGACAGAGAGATGGGTAGATAAATAGACAAACAGACAGATAGACAAGTAGATACGTAGGCAGACAGACATACATACTGACAGACAGGCAGACAGACAGACAGGTCAGTGTGTTGTCGTAGGACCAGGGTGTGGTTAGGGGCGTGGCTAAAGAGTCCCTATCACTGGCTAAACTCTGGACTAACACACACAACACAACACAACACGGAGGGAGGAGGAGGTGACTTACATCCACAATGAAGAAGTCGAGCCAACACCAGGCGTTGGTGAAATACTTGACAAACCCATAGGCCACCCACTTCAGCAGCATCTCCAGGATGAAGATGTAGGTGAAAACCCGGTCCGCAAACTCCAGAATGATCCGGATGTTCTTCCTCTGCTCGATGTACACGTCCTCGAAGGCCTGGGTGGGGGGGGGGAGCACACACACATCAGTACGGTGTACACGTACGCATGCACGTCCCCGCTCATGTACATGTACACGGTGGAGGAGGGGGATAAATGACATTTCAACTCGATGAAAATGTATACAGCGATGCAGCTCTATCAGGGCTGATAATGATTTACGGCGGGCGCACACACACACACACACTCACGCACACACGCGCACACACACAGAAACACACAAGCACACACAGATGGACGCACACAGCTTGATAAATATCTATGTTCACAGCTAAGGCACGCCACACTCTTATTTTAGTAGCGATTGACGTGCCAATATGGCTCTCAGGCCACCAGGAATAGAAAGATCCCCCCCCCCACCCACCCCCCTCCCCCTTTTGATAAATGGTTGAGTCCATTAATCACACAGCACTGATCCCCCCCCCCCCGCACCCCCAACCAGACAGCACAGGGACTCCGAGGCCCAATTTATGGCAGCACAGAACAGCCCGTTTCATTTCACAGCCACAAAGAGACATTTATAGAGAGCATCATGTTTCCATCACATATCGAGTGCTGTAGAGTTATATGGCGCAGTGGTTCTCAAACTGTTTCCACGAAGGTACCCCCTCTAAGATATTCCTTCAGCCAAGTGCCCCTTTCACCAGCACCAAACATGTATGAATGGGAAAACTTTACAAAGAAATAAATGTATGCGCATGTTATTTGGTGTAAACATGAAGATTAAATGGGTGGTGCGAATACATACAAATGCTATTATGTCCGCTATTATGTTTTTTTTAATATTAGACTGTGGAGTGTGTGTGTTTGGTGGCTGGGTTAAGCAGCCTCACCTGGCCCTGGCTGGATGGATGGACACTGAGAATTTTTTTTAGCATTATTTTTCATATAGAATAAAAAAAAGCTACAAATGCTAAAAGTATTTCCGGAAGCTGTCTTGGTGCGCGTGTCTTACCAGAGCTCCACTGCTGAGCAGGATCATGAAGATGATGAGGGTCTCGAACCAGTTGTGCTCCACGATCAGGTAGCACGTCTTCCTCAGGAACCACCAGGGCTTGCCCCAGCCGTGGGTGATGGGCACGTCACAGCACTTGTACTTGGCCACGCACGCTGAGGAGACACACGTGTTGCAATACACGCGTGGACGACGCGTGGTTTTACTTACACGTTGTTTCCATGGAATGTAGGATTTGTAGGTGACATATGTATGCTATTGATCTCATTCATCTATTGACTCTACAATAAATATGCATTATGGGACATCATAGCAGAGATGTAGACACACACACACACACACACACACACAAGCAGACTGATAAACAGACACATATTGAGGGGCCCTGAGGGGCAGTCTGGTGCTGGGGGGAGGATGTAATGGAGGCTGTAGGAGTCATGCATCCTACCATCTGTCCAACAGGCATCTGGGTCCAAGTACTCCTCCACTGTCTCCACCACCACCACCTCCTCCACATCTGGCTTGATGTCGATGGTGCTGCCCTCGGAAGAACTGGTGTCATCCAGCTGATGGCGTGACACACACACAGAAACACACACTCACACACACAGACACACACACACACACGCATGAACACACACACACACACACACACACACACACACACACACATGTGCATGAACACACACAGAAACACAGACACACACATATGCGCATGCACACACACACACACATGAACACACACATGCATGGATACACACGCATGAACACACACACGCATGAACACACACTCACACACACGTAAATGAAATGAATGCATACATCCAAACACACACTCACACAGAATACACACCAACACATTAGAAAAGCCTGTTTCAAAATCACATTATCGCAAAAAACTCTCTAATGTACACAATAATCTAATGTAATCTAATTATGAAGCTCATATGCTATCATATCATATCATCATCATCATCCAAAAAGCATCATCACTCACGATGAATCATTTGTTATTTTCAGACAATTTAAACTCTTTGGATACGGCGAAAGCAACTTCAGAGTGAAAATGTTACAATTGCATTTCCAGTCCTTAGCGTGGGTGAAAACATTATGTGGGTGCACATTAAGACCAAGGAGAACAGATCAAGTAGCACACCGTCTCCGGGGCTCTGAGTGTCTTAGATGGGCTTCTGTCAAAAGGCCGTGGTCAGCAGATAGCCACTTCAGCCGCCCTTTCAGCCGCCTCCTTCCACTCTAGATGAGGCTGCCGTGTAATGAAGTTACCGTGCGCGTCTGTGCCTGTAAGTGTGTGTGTGTGTGTGTGTGTGTGTGTGTGTAAGTGTGTGAGTGTCTTGGCTGTGCACAGTAACACCACCAGCGCTTTTAATATTCTGCAAGAGGGATCACATGGCAGCTAGTATTAGCTAGTAGCTAGAAGTAGTGTAGCATTACAACAACAACAATAACAACGTATGTTCGTGTCTGTGTCAGCGTGTCATTCTAAACACCAGGCCATGTGTCGCTTGTCGCGTGGGTCGCTCAGCACGGAACCCACCTCTTTGCTGTTCTCGTTCTCCGACTCGCTGCTGAAGTCCTCCGTGTTGAGGTTCTCGAAGTCCGACTCCCCGACAGCGATGGGCACGCACACGGTCAGGTTGGGGTTGTGGATGAAGGACATGTGGTCCTCGTCGATCATGTACTTGCCCACGCTGCTGCCGATGCCGCTGGTGGTGCCGTTGCCGTTCTTGGCGTAGTCCAGCTCACGGTTGATGTCCACGCCCGTGTGGTTTGGCGATGCAGTTTGAGCTTCTGTCGTACATGTCATCCAGCGGCTTCTGCTCGTCCTCCTCAGTCGGCTTCTTCAGCAGGCTGGCCACCTTGGCCTTGAACCAGGCGATGCCCTTCTTGATGCGGATCACTGAGATCTGGCAGGTTTGTTCAGCTCGCCGTCGTCGTCCGTTGCCGCCAGGTTGTCGGCGCTGAACGAGCTCAGCAGCAAGGCAAGGAAGAGGTTCAGCACCTGAGTGAGAAGCAACATGTTAGAGCTAGCATGCATGCTAACGGAGACACAGCTATTGTTGGGCGGCCAGATGAATGACCCTGGGCTGGGGAGTAAAAGTAAAAGAATCTGGCAAACCCTGTCTGATATTATATTTAGACCATCATTTATGGCAGTCAAGTTTTAGAAGATAAAAAAGAATAGAGCGTCATGAACATTCCATTACTAGATATTAAAGACTTGGTTTTTAACGAATTAATGATTAGTGTCCACATTAAGGATAGTCTAATGACCTAGTTTTTTCTGCAAGGTAGCCAGAGCATAACCCAGTGTTCTATGTGTGTGAGCATCAGCTCTGTATTGTCTTAATAAAATCATTGTAATCCTGCTTGTACTCTTCTCATATTCAGAGGTCCATGAGGTCCAGATTCCAGAAATCAAACCCCCGGGGGACACAACTCACCACCAGGTTCCCGATCACCATGACCATCATGAAGACGAATGAGACACATCCCCTGGCCGCCACCTCCATGCAGTCCCACATGGTCTCGATCCACTCGCCACACAGCACGCGGAACACGATGAGGAACGAGTGGAAGAAGTCGTTCATGTGCCAGCGGGGCAGCTTGCAGTCCTGGGCGATCTGCACACGCAGTCCTTGTAGTTCTTGCCGAACAGCTGCATGCCCACCACGCGAAGATGAAGACCGATGATGGCCAGCACCAGGGTCAGGTTCCCAGGGCGCCCACCGAGTTGCCGATGATCTTGATCAACATGTTGAGGGTGGGCCACGGACTTGGCCAGTTTTGAACACCCTCAACTATGGGCGGGCGGAGGCAGTAAGTGGATGGGCGGGGTTATAAGGGAAGACAGGCAGTATGGGTCATTTTACTCTGATTTCACTTAGTATTCTTATAAATTTTTTCTGCATTCATAAGCACACAATCATAACTATAAGTAACAGTAGTAGTAGTAGTAGTAGTAGAATTATCATGAGCTAATGTGCTCGTAAATGCACCCACCAATCTGAAGGAGCGCAGCACAGACAGGCCCTCCACGTCGGCCAGAGCCAGCTCCACTAAGCTCAGCGTCACAATGAAGCCATCGAAACAGTTCCAGCCTTCCTGGAAGTAGTAGTAGGGGTCCATGGCCACCAGCTTGGCAAACATCTCAACGGCAAAGATCCCAGTGAACACCTGGTAGCAGGGCCAGACCAAATAAACCATCAACACCACGATCACAACTCAACAGATGTGGCCCCATTTCTTTATGTTCACTAAGTTCAAGATAAGACTTGTTGCTAAGTACTTCATCTCAAATGTGAAATAGTTGGTGTTTTGAAGTGTGTATTATTATTATAAGTGTGTACATTTTTTTACGCGTTAACTTCCATATCATGTCATTAAGCAAATTGCCATGATGTATGCCGTCTATTATTAAATCATTATTGTAATTCATACAGTATTTCAGTGAGACATTATTTGTGTCTGTGTGCAAGTATGCAAGCGTATGCGCACACACACGCGCATGCACACACACACACACACACAGCTGTCTGTGTCAGTAAGGGAAGCCTGGTGTCACAGCCCTAATGAATCACTGAAGGTCATTCCATCACTTGGGCTCACACCAAGGTACCATGGGACTTACGTATGACGTGCATGTTGATGAGGGTGTGTGCGTGTGTGTGCGTGTGTGTGTGCGTGTGGCGTGGAGGGTACCAGGACTCAGACGATGACTCATATGGACTCATATTGCATCAAGGTGAAATTTCCACCGGTAATATCCATTGAGTGTGTGTGTGTGGGACAACTCATTGTGGCACAGCACAGAACACACACACACACACACACGCAGACAAACACATGTACACGGACAGAAACACAGATGGCAGGTGAAGGGGAGTGCTTTTGTGTCCGTACACCTTCTACTTGCATACTGTATATCAATAATCCCTCATCTTGTCTTCCAAGTCAGTAGGCTAGTGGCTATGATGTCATGTGGTTTTTGTTCTCTTTGACTTGGTGCATGCACGTGCATGACAACTTGACTGATCTACAGTAACATATGGCCCATATGACAATGCTCTCTGGATGGTTGCAATATAAGCTGTATGGTTCCAAAGTTAGGACAATCGCTATGGCCTTCCAGTAAAGACAACATCATGGCCGGATTTTGGGGAGACTTTTTTTTGATTAATAAAGCAGAAACAAGTTCTTACCTTATATTGCAATGTTAGCAAATATTCCATTACTGCATGACCAGATTGAAAATGCACTCATGCTCAAGCAGTCCCCCCCTGCACAGCATCTCAAAAATCTCAAAATCAGTAAATGTATACTCCCCCCCCCCCCCCCACCCCCACCCCCCACCACCTAGGCACAAATTTCTAGTGCCCCGCTGCCACTCGGGCCAATCAGGCTTGATTCTGAATCATACCAATAGCTGAGAGTTATTTCCCTTCAAACCGGCACTGACAGAGAAGGATAAAACAGGGTCCACACCCTCCCCCCCCCCCCCCCCCCCCCCCAACAGAGACACAACCAACGACAAAAGCCAACAAGCAGTCACTCCTCTATTTCTCTATTCTGACAATGCTGTCATGCACTTCCCTCTGCCGGCCACCGGTGGCGCTGTGAGATGGTGATCATGTCCTCTCCATGGGTGCTTGATTCTTCCTCTCCTCCTGACAGCCCACTACTGAGGTTGAGGTGAAGAAGAAGCTGTCGGGCTCCCTGATGGTGTCTGTGGACCAGCTTAATACCTCCTTTGGGCGGAAAGAGCGGGCAAACAGTGTTATGAGCGTCATCACCAACACACTAGTAGAGGGTACTGCCACCTTAACCCAGCCTATTTAACCTTCTCATCTTTGAAAACTGCCACTCCGTTATCATTTGGTTGATTTTTAGATCTGACATGTATATCCTGCTTATCTGCTTTGCATATCCAACAGTACCAGATACATACAACGCATACACTCTTATTTTTTTTCAGTTTTCTTCATTTTTTTACCGAGTTACCTTGTGCATGCTGTGATGATGCTATGCTTTTGTTTTCTCCCCCGGCGTTTCCTCGCCGCCTCGGGGTGTGCGTTGTTCACGTGTGCTCGGTGCACTGTTGTCATCCAGAGCTGGAGGAGTCGCAGCGGAAGTGTCCGCCCTGCTGGTATAAGTTCTCTAACAACTTCCTCATCTGGGAGTGCTCCCCCAACTGGCTGAAGATCAAGGAGATCGTCAACCTCATCGTCATGGACCCCTTCGTGGACCTGGCCATCACTATCTGCATCGTCCTCAACACGCTCTTCATGGCCATGGAGCACTACCCCATGACACCCCAGTTTGAGGGGGTGTTGTCCGTGGGCAACCTGGTGAGTGAGCGGTCAGCGGAAACCACGACCAGCTCCGACACGGTGTTGTGGTGTTTCTGTGTTTCATCTTCTCCTCTTCCTCCCTGCCCCGGTGGTGTCGCTTGGGGGTTAAAGTGTTTAAATAAAGATAGAGTGTTGTTGTGTATTCCTCTCACAGTAGGTCGACACCGTCGACGCACTGCGCCTCTGCCGGTCTCCAGCTGTGAGAGAAGGTGTTATTTTTGGTGGCGTAATTGACAGCTCTTTTATTGTCGGTATCGCTTTGAATAAAAGTGTGGCAGACAGACAGACGGTGCGCAGCCCCACAGTAACTCTGCTGTTTTCTGTCCCTCCTGAGCAGGGCTGCGCTTTATCTGCCTCTCTCCGCCGGGCGGCTGACTGACCACCATTAATATTTCAGAGGTGCTGGTGGATGTGGACCCTCTAAAGGGAGGGTCTTAACCACGCCTCGGAGGACTGCACCTGGCCCAGGCCATCGTTAGTAAATGGGGGCTCTCTGCGACGACAAAACTACAATCAGCTCATGCATTTAGCAAGGACTAGCAAAGCGGTCGAAATTAAACCTGGAAAATGAAGACAAGATGAGGGATTATTGATATACAGTATGCAAGTAGAAGGTGTACGGACACAAAAGCACTCCCCTTCACCTGCCATCTGTGTTTCTGTCCGTGTACATGTGTTTGTCTGCGTGTGTGTGTGTGTGTGTTCTGTGCTGTGCCACAATGAGTTGTCCCACACACACACACTCAATGGATATTACCGGTGGAAATTTCACCTTGATGCAATATGAGTCCATATGAGTCATCGTCTGAGTCCTGGTACCCTCCACGCCACACGCACACACACACGCACACACACGCACACACCCTCATCAACATGCACGTCATACGTAAGTCCCATGGTACCTTGGTGTGAGCCCAAGTGATGGAATGACCTTCAGTGATTCATTAGGGCTGTGACACCAGGCTTCCCTTACTGACACAGACAGCTGTGTGTGTGTGTGTGTGTGTGTGTGTGTGTGTGTGTGCATGCGTGTGTGTGTGCGCATACGCTTGCATACTTGCACACAGACACAAATAATGTCTCACTGAAATACTGTATGAATTACAATAATGATTTAATAATAGACGGCATACATCATGGCAATTTGCTTAATGACATGATATGGAAGTTAACGCGTAAAAAAATGTACACACTTATAATAATAATACACACTTCAAAACACCAACTATTTCACATTTGAGATGAAGTACTTAGCAACAAGTCTTATCTTGAACTTAGTGAACATAAAGAAATGGGGCCACATCTGTTGAGTTGTGATCGTGGTGTTGATGGTTTATTTGGTCTGGCCCTGCTACCAGGTGTTCACTGGGATCTTTGCCGTTGAGATGTTTGCCAAGCTGGTGGCCATGGACCCCTACTACTACTTCCAGGAAGGCTGGAACTGTTTCGATGGCTTCATTGTGACGCTGAGCTTAGTGGAGCTGGCTCTGGCCGACGTGGAGGGCCTGTCTGTGCTGCGCTCCTTCAGATTGGTGGGTGCATTTACGAGCACATTAGCTCATGATAATTCTACTACTACTACTACTACTACTGTTACTTATAGTTATGATTGTGTGCTTATGAATGCAGAAAAAATTTATAAGAATACTAAGTGAAATCAGAGTAAAATGACCCATACTGCCTGTCTTCCCTTATACCCCGCCCATCCACTTACTGCCTCCGCCCCCCATAGTTGAGGGTGTTCAAACTGGCCAAGTCGTGGCCCACCCTCAACATGTTGATCAAGATCATCGGCAACTCGGTGGGCGCCCTGGGGAACCTGACCCTGGTGCTGGCCATCATCGTCTTCATCTTCGCGGTGGTGGGCATGCAGCTGTTCGGCAAGAACTACAAGGACTGCGTGTGCAAGATCGCCCAGGACTGCAAGCTGCCCCGCTGGCACATGAACGACTTCTTCCACTCGTTCCTCATCGTGTTCCGCGTGCTGTGTGGCGAGTGGATCGAGACCATGTGGGACTGCATGGAGGTGGCGGGCCAGGGGATGTGTCTCATCGTCTTCATGATGGTCATGGTGATCGGGAACCTGGTGGTGAGTTGTGTCCCCCGGGGGTTTGATTTCTGGAATCTGGACCTCATGGACCTCTGAATATGAGAAGAGTACAAGCAGGATTACAATGATTTTATTAAGACAATACCAGACTGATGCTCACACACATAGAAACACTGGGTTATGCTCTGGCTACCTTGCAGAAAAAACTAGGTCATTAGACTATCCTTTATGTGGACACTAATCATTAATTGGTTAAAACCAAGTCTTTAATATCTAGTAATGGAATGTTCATGACGCTCTATTCTTTTTTATCTTCTAAAACTTGACTGCCATAAATGATGGTCTAAATATAATATCAGACAGGGTTTGCCAGATTCTTTTACTTTTACTCCCCAGCCCAGGGTCATTCATCTGGCCGCCCAACAATAGCTGTGTCTCCGTTAGCATGCATGCTAGCTCTAACATGTTGCTTCTCACTCAGGTGCTGAACCTCTTCCTTGCCTTGCTGCTGAGCTCGTTCAGCGCCGACAACCTGGCGGCGACGGACGACGACGGCGAGCTGAACAACCTGCAGATCTCAGTGATCCGCATCAAGAAGGGCATCGCCTGGTTCAAGGCCAAGGTGGCCAGCCTGCTGAAGAAGCCGACCGAGGAGGACGAGCAGAAGCCGCTGGATGACATGTACGACAAGAAGCTCAACTGCATCGCCAACCACACAGGCGTGGACATCAACCGTGAGCTGGACTACGCCAAGAACGGCAACGGCACCACCAGCGGCATCGGCAGCAGCGTGGGCAAGTACATGATCGACGAGGACCACATGTCCTTCATCCACAACCCCAACCTGACCGTGTGCGTGCCCATCGCTGTCGGGGAGTCGGACTTCGAGAACCTCAACACGGAGGACTTCAGCAGCGAGTCGGAGAACGAGAACAGCAAAGAGGTGGGTTCCGTGCTGAGCGACCCACGCGACAAGCGACACATGGCCTGGTGTTTAGAATGACACGCTGACACAGACACGAACATACGTTGTTATTGTTGTTGTTGTAATGCTACACTACTTCTAGCTACTAGCTAATACTAGCTGCCATGTGATCCCTCTTGCAGAATATTAAAAGCGCTGGTGGTGTTACTGTGCACAGCCAAGACACTCACACACTTACACACACACACACACCACACACACACACACTTACAGCACAGACGCGCACGGTAACTTCATTACACGGCAGCCTCATCTAGAGTGGAAGGAGGCGGCTGAAAGGGCGGCTGAAGTGGCTATCTGCTGACCACGGCCTTTTGACAGAAGCCCATCTAAGACACTCAGAGCCCCGGAGACGGTGTGCTACTTGATCTGTTCTCCTTGGTCTTAATGTGCACCCACATAATGTTTTCACCCACGCTAAGGACTGGAAATGCAATTGTAACATTTTCACTCTGAAGTTGCTTTCGCCGTATCCAAAGAGTTTAAATTGTCTGAAAATAACAAATGATTCATCGTGAGTGATGATGCTTTTTGGATGATGATGATGATATGATATGATAGCATATGAGCTTCATAATTAGATTACATTAGATTATTGTGTACATTAGAGAGTTTTTTGCGATAATGTGATTTTGAAACAGGCTTTTCTAATGTGTTGGTGTGTATTCTGTGTGAGTGTGTGTTTGGATGTATGCATTCATTTCATTTACGTGTGTGTGAGTGTGTGTTCATGCGTGTGTGTGTTCATGCGTGTGTAAGTCATCGCCACTGTCCACTGATATTCCCCCCCCCCCACCCCCCACCCCCCACCACCTAGGCACAAATTTCTAGTGCCCCGCTGCCACTCGGGCCAATCAGGCTTGATTCTGAATCATACCAATAGCTGAGAGTTATTTCCCTTCAAACCGGCACTGACAGGAAGATACAAAGTCCACACCCTCCCCCCCCCCCCCCCCCCCCCCCCCCCCCCCCCCAACAGAGACACAACCAACGACAAAAGCCAACAAGCAGTCACTCCTCTATTTCTCTATTCTGACAATGCTGTCATGCACTTCCCTCTGCCGGCCACCGGTGGCGCTGTGAGATGGTGATCATGTCCTCTCCATGGGTGCTTGATTCTTCCTCTCCTCCTGACAGCCCACTACTGAGGTTGAGGTGAAGAAGAAGCTGTCGGGCTCCCTGATGGTGTCTGTGGACCAGCTTAATACCTCCTTTGGGCGGAAAGAGCGGGCAAACAGTGTTATGAGCGTCATCACCAACACACTAGTAGAGGGTACTGCCACCTTAACCCAGCCTATTTAACCTTCTCATCTTTGAAAACTGCCACTCCGTTATCATTTGGTTGATTTTTAGATCTGACATGTATATCCTGCTTATCTGCTTTGCATATCCAACAGTACCAGATACATACAACGCATACACTCTTATTTTTTTTCAGTTTTCTTCATTTTTTTACCGAGTTACCTTGTGCATGCTGTGATGATGCTATGCTTTTGTTTTCTCCCCCGGCGTTTCCTCGCCGCCTCGGGGTGTGCGTTGTTCACGTGTGCTCGGTGCACTGTTGTCATCCAGAGCTGGAGGAGTCGCAGCGGAAGTGTCCGCCCTGCTGGTATAAGTTCTCTAACAACTTCCTCATCTGGGAGTATACATTTACTGATTTTGAGATTTTTGAGATGCTGTGCAGGGGGGGACTGCTTGAGCATGAGTGCATTTTCAATCTGGTCATGCAGTAATGGAATATTTGCTAACATTGCAATATAAGGTAAGAACTTGTTTCTGCTTTATTAATCAAAAAAAAGTCTCCCCAAAATCCGGCCATGATGTTGTCTTTACTGGAAGGCCATAGCGATTGTCCTAACTTTGGAACCATACAGCTTATATTGCAACCATCCAGAGAGCATTGTCATATGGGCCATATGTTACTGTAGATCAGTCAAGTTGTCATGCACGTGCATGCACCAAGTCAAAGAGAACAAAAACCACATGACATCATAGCCACTAGCCTACTGACTGTGTCTCTACATCATGCCTGCTTCTACCATGCCTGAGATAATCACATGAGATAATGAGATAATCCCCTCAGAGTGACCCAGGTGAGTTTGGGGAAAACAGAAAGACGTACATATTGGAGGCTTCATAAGAGGTGAGAGCTAACTGAAGCTAGTCTAGCTGAAGCTAGCTGTATTACAGTGTTGGTTGGCTTTATTTATTCCTATGGAGGAAGGGAAGGACATGAGCTCCTCTCCAGTTTTGCTTCCCTCTCTCTTGCTCTCCTCCTCTGTGCTTCTGCCCACACAGGCGAGGCCAGGCTAGCGGCTGGAGCAACGCAGCACAGTTACAACCAACTGTCCTCCCAGCGTTGGCTTGTTTGGAAAAACGCTGCGTTTTGTGTTTGCCTTTTCACTTTGAGGCCAGATTGAAGAATTTAACCTATTGGTCAGCTCTGTATCCGTTAAGTTATGCTTTTGATGCCGGGGGGAGCAAAGTGTAATATTGTGTACGATGAGTTGTGATAGTGCGAGGTTATATAACATGTCTTGTTGTTGTCTCACAATTCATCAGTGACCTCAGACATTCTCAATACATTAGTCAACAAATCAATCGCAGCAAACACCACACAATTAACAAACAGTGGATGTCAGTGGAAGGCCTGTACTTCACTACACTGGCCTAACCAATATCATTATTTGATACCAAGTTTATATCTTAGTTTATATCTCCATTCTTTGCCTACAGTGTCGGAGGGCAGCATACACTACAGCTGTCTTCATTTTCCAGGTTTAATTTCGACCGCTTTGCTAGTCCTTGCTAAATGCATGAGCTGATTGTAGTTTTGTCGTCGCAGAGAGCCCCCATTTACTAACGATGGCCTGGGCCAGGTGCAGTCCTCCGAGGCGTGGTTAAGACCCTCCCTTTAGAGGGTCCACATCCACCAGCACCTCTGAAATATTAATGGTGGTCAGTCAGCCGCCCGGCGGAGAGAGGCAGATAAAGCGCAGCCCTGCTCAGGAGGGACAGAAAACAGCAGAGTTACTGTGGGGCTGCGCACCGTCTGTCTGTCTGCCACACTTTTATTCAAAGCGATACCGACAATAAAAGAGCTGTCAATTACGCCACCAAAAATAACACCTTCTCTCACAGCTGGAGACCGGCAGAGGCGCAGTGCGTCGACGGTGTCGACCTACTGTGAGAGGAATACACAACAACACTCTATCTTTATTTAAACACTTTAACCCCCAAGCGACACCACCGGGGCAGGGAGGAAGAGGAGAAGATGAAACACAGAAACACCACAACACCGTGTCGGAGCTGGTCATGGTTTCCGCTGACCGCTCACTCACCAGGTTGCCCACGGACAACACCCCCTCAAACTGGGGTGTCATGGGGTAGTGCTCCATGGCCATGAAGAGCGTGTTGAGGACGATGCAGATAGTGATGGCCAGGTCCACGAAGGGGTCCATGACGATGAGGTTGACGATCTCCTTGATCTTCAGCCAGTTGGGGGAGCACTCCCAGATGAGGAAGTTGTTAGAGAACTTATACCAGCAGGGCGGACACTTCCGCTGCGACTCCTCCAGCTCTGGATGACAACAGTGCACCGAGCACACGTGAACAACGCACACCCCGAGGCGGCGAGGAAACGCCGGGGGAGAAAACAAAAGCATAGCATCATCACAGCATGCACAAGGTAACTCGGTAAAAAAATGAAGAAAACTGAAAAAAAATAAGAGTGTATGCGTTGTATGTATCTGGTACTGTTGGATATGCAAAGCAGATAAGCAGGATATACATGTCAGATCTAAAAATCAACCAAATGATAACGGAGTGGCAGTTTTCAAAGATGAGAAGGTTAAATAGGCTGGGTTAAGGTGGCAGTACCCTCTACTAGTGTGTTGGTGATGACGCTCATAACACTGTTTGCCCGCTCTTTCCGCCCAAAGGAGGTATTAAGCTGGTCCACAGACACCATCAGGGAGCCCGACAGCTTCTTCTTCACCTCAACCTCAGTAGTGGGCTGTCAGGAGGAGAGGAAGAATCAAGCACCCATGGAGAGGACATGATCACCATCTCACAGCGCCACCGGTGGCCGGCAGAGGGAAGTGCACAATTCATCAGTGACCTCAGACATTCTCAATACATTAGTCAACAAATCAATCGCAGCAAACACCACACAATTAACAAACAGTGGATGTCAGTGGAAGGCCTGTACTTCACTACACTGGCCTAACCAATATCATTATTTGATACCAAGTTTATATCTTAGTTTATATCTCCATTCTTTGCCTACAGTGTCGGAGGGCAGCATACACTACAGGGGGCATGGGGGGGGGGGGGGGGGGGGGGGGGGGAGGCACGAGCGCGTAGCCAAGAGATACATACGGACTTGCAAAGATGGCGGAGTAGAAAAAATAGAGCTAAAAGAGAGAGAAGAGAGAGAGAGAGAGAGAGAGGCAAAACAGGAGAACGGGGGCCATGCCTAGACGGGTCTACTCAGTGACTTCCTTACACTGTCGTCAGTGGCTGCCTTATCTATTTTCACCTCAGGCAGAAGGCGTCCGCCGGGCCCGGGGCCGATGAGCGACACCACGCCGTTGCAGTCCACTGTGCTGTTGCGCTTGCCCTGGTGGTAGCCCGTGTAGCTGTTGCGGCGGTACGGGCTGAATAGTGAGCCCCGGCGCTCCTCGCACTCCTCCACCGTGCTGTGCTCGTCGTCGGCGAACTCGTTCTCCGAGCCTACGTCCTTGCCGCGCCCCTTGAAGCTGAAGATGCTGCTCTTGCTGTTGTGGCGGGAGAGGAAGGGGGAGCCCGGGATGCTGAGCAGGGACTGGGGGGGGGAGGGGGAAGGAGAGGAGAGGTGATGGATGTTGGTCCAGCGGTTTACTGAGTTGCATTGATTGCGTCCTCATTTCTCTACTGTTTGTCATCAATTCTAGGGGTCAGGGTGAAAGTCAACATCTGTGCAGTATGTGTGTGTGTGTGTGTGTGTGTGTGTGTGTGTGTGTGTGTGTGTGTGTGTGTGTGTGTCTGTGTGTGTGTCTGTGTGTGTCTGTGTGTGTGTGTGTGTGTGTCTCTGTGTCTGTGTGTGTGTCTGTGTGTTTGTGCCACAAACATTTAATGAACACCT
This sequence comes from Coryphaenoides rupestris, assembly GCA_002895965.2. Lineage (NCBI taxonomy): Eukaryota > Metazoa > Chordata > Actinopteri > Gadiformes > Macrouridae > Coryphaenoides > Coryphaenoides rupestris. Next base: position 953,364 of record PIJE02000001.1, read on the forward strand.
CTCCTGTGGGATCGTGTCGTGCTGGAGTGATCACATGACTTAATAAATAGGGCCGATGCATAATTAGGTTAGTGATACGTCCTCAAGGTCACACACAGAGGAAGAGGACGGTCCGACAGTGGAGACAAGACTGCTGGGATTCCACACGTCGAGAATACACTTGTTCCTCATACTACTCACACACTGAATGCAGCAGAATAGACAGAACATTCAGTATGTTGTGTTGCTATTAGGCTGAGACTGCCTGGCTGGTAAATGCTGTATTACTGGCTGTATTACACCCCATATACAGTATATTATGACAGCAGTCGCCAATTGCACAGTAAGACGTCAAAGTGACAAAAGTGCAAAAGCCGGTAGCCATTTTGTCGACGGGTTTGGACGATGTTGTTTGACCGTTGGAGTCTTTCACGACGTAACATCAACAGACGATGTCATCTTTACTGTGCTGTAGTGCAGGCAGGGCTTAAACAAAGCTGTACCAACGCTCCCCTGAAACATTCATGTCATCACTGTGAATAATTCACCGTCCAGAAGTTAGCCCTGCTCCTGTCACAGCGCCTGTAACCGCTGGAGTAGCTGAGCTCGCAACACTAGTGCCTTGTGTAGTGCTCTGAAATGATAGCATTGTCAGAATAGAGAAATAGAGGAGTGACTGCTTGTTGGCTTTTGTCGTTGGTTGTGTCTCTGTTGGGGGGGGGGGGGGGGGGGGGGGGGGTGGGTGTGGACCCTGTTTTATCCTTCTCTGTCAGTGCCGGTTTGAAGGGAAATAACTCTCAGCTATTGGTATGATTCAGAATCAAGCCTGATTGGCCCGAGTGGCAGCGGGGCACTAGAAATTTGTGCCTAGGTGGTGGGGGGTGGGGGGTGGGGGGGGGGGGAGTATACATTTACTGATTTTGAGATTTTTGAGATGCTGTGCAGGGGGGGACTGCTTGAGCATGAGTGCATTTTCAATCTGGTCATGCAGTAATGGAATATTTGCTAACATTGCAATATAAGGTAAGAACTTGTTTCTGCTTTATTAATCAAAAAAAAGTCTCCCCAAAATCCGGCCATGATGTTGTCTTTACTGGAAGGCCATAGCGATTGTCCTAACTTTGGAACCATACAGCTTATATTGCAACCATCCAGAGAGCATTGTCATATGGGCCATATGTTACTGTAGATCAGTCAAGTTGTCATGCACGTGCATGCACCAAGTCAAAGAGAACAAAAACCACATGACATCATAGCCACTAGCCTACTGACTGTGTCTCTACATCATGCCTGCTTCTACCATGCCTGAGATAATCACATGAGATAATGAGATAATCCCCTCAGAGTGACCCAGGTGAGTTTGGGGAAAACAGAAAGACGTACATATTGGAGGCTTCATAAGAGGTGAGAGCTAACTGAAGCTAGTCTAGCTGAAGCTAGCTGTATTACAGTGTTGGTTGGCTTTATTTATTCCTATGGAGGAAGGGAAGGACATGAGCTCCTCTCCAGTTTTGCTTCCCTCTCTCTTGCTCTCCTCCTCTGTGCTTCTGCCCACACAGGCGAGGCCAGGCTAGCGGCTGGAGCAACGCAGCACAGTTACAACCAACTGTCCTCCCAGCGTTGGCTTGTTTGGAAAAACGCTGCGTTTTGTGTTTGCCTTTTCACTTTGAGGCCAGATTGAAGAATTTAACCTATTGGTCAGCTCTGTATCCGTTAAGTTATGCTTTTGATGCCGGGGGGGAGCAAAGTGTAATATTGTGTACGATGAGTTGTGTGTCTGTGTGTGTGTGTGTGTGTGTCTCTGTGTCTGTGTGTGTGTCTGTGTGTTTGTGCCACAAACATTTAATGAACACCTCTCCTGTGGGATCGTGTCGTGCTGGAGTGATCACATGACTTAATAAATAGGCCGATGCATAATTAGGTTAGTGATACGTCCTCAAGTTCACACACAGAGGAAGCAGGACGGTCCGACAGTGAGACAAGACTGCTGGGATTCCACACGTCGAGAATACACTTGTTCCTCATATACTCACACACTGAATGCAGCAGAATAGACAGAACATTCAGTATGTTGTGTTGCTATTAGGCTGAGACTGCCTGGCTGGTAAATGCTGTATTACTGGCTGTATTACACCCCATATACAGTATATTATGACAGCAGTCGCCAATTGCACAGTAAGACGTCAAAGTGACAAAAGTGCAAAAGCCGGTAGCATTTTGTCGACGGTTGGACGATGTTTGTTTGACCGTGGAGTCCTTTCACGACGTAACATCAACAGACGTGGTCATCTTTACTGTGCTGTAGTGCAGGCAGGGCTTAAACAAAGCTGTACCAACGCTCCCCTGAAACATTCATGTCATCACTGTGAATAATTCACCGTCCAGAAGTTAGCCCTGCTCCTGTCACAGCGCCTGTAACCGCTGGAGTAGCTGAGCTCGCAACACTAGTGCCTTGTGTAGTGCTCTGAAATGATAAACACCCCCTCTGTGTTATCTCTAAATATGACCTGGAATACTACCTCTCATCTCCTCTCATCATCGTGTGCAATATTCTTAATGTTATGTGCAATACCTGTTCTACATTACCTTTCATCATTATGTGCAATATTCTTAATATTCTATCTATCAGGTGCCATACGTCCCCTAACCATTATTATTATCACAGTATTACACTTCAATTATGCCAAATTGTTTTCCATCCATTCCATCCATTTTCGTCCGCTTATCTGGGGCCAGGTCGCGGTGGCAGCCGGCTAAGCAGGGCCTGGGGGGCCCTGCTTAGCCGGCTTCCTTCTCCCCGAAGCCACACTCGTCTACGTTCCTCCTCGGGGGTCCCGAGGCATCCAAGGCCAGGACGAGATATCATAATCCCTCCAGCGGGTTCTGGGTCTGCCCCGGGGTCTCCTCCCAGTTGGACGTGCCCGGAAAACCTCCAAAGGGAGGCGCCCGGGGGGCATCCTAATCAGATGCCCGAACCATCTCAGCTGACTCCTTTCGATGCGGAGGAGCAGCGGCTCTACTCCGAGCTCCCTCCGGATGTCTGAGCTCCTCACCCTATCTCTAAGACTGAGCCCAGCCACCCTTCGGAGGAAACTCATTTCGGCCGCTTGTATCCACGATCTCATTCTTTTGGTCACTACCCAAAGCTAGTGACCATAGGTGAGGGTTGGAACGTAGATGGACCTGTAAATCGAGAGCTTCGCCTTTCGGCTCAGCTCCCTCTTCACCACTACGGACCGGTGCAGCGTCTGCAGTAATGCTGCGGCCACACCAATCCGTCTGTCCCGCTCCATTTTGCCCTCACTCGTGAACAAGACCCCGAGATAGTTGAACTCCTTCATTTGAGGCAGCAACTCATTCCCAACCCGGAGGGAACACTCCACCGTTTTCCGGCAGAGAACCATGGCCTCAGACTTGGAGGTGCTGACTCTCATCCCAACCGCTTCACACTCGGCTGCAAACCGCCTCAGTGCATGCTGGAGGTCACGGTCTGATGTAGCCAACAGAACCACATCATCTGCAAAGAGCAGAGATGCCCCAAACCGGACACTCTCCTCACCTCGGCTGCGTCTTGAGACTCTGTCCATGAAGATCACGAACAGAATCGGTGACAAGGGACAACCTTGGCGGAGTCCAACACCCACTGAGAACGTGCTTGAGTTTGTGCCGAGAATACGGACGCAGCTCGCACTTTGTTCGTACAGGGACGGAATGGCACGTACCAACGGCCCCGGTACCCCATACTCCCGTAGTACCCCCCACAGGATTCCCCGGGGGACATGGTCATAAGCCTTCTCCAAGTCCACAAAGCACATGTAGACTGGATGGGCAAACTCCCATGCCCCCCCCAACAACCCTGCGAGGGTAAAGAGCTGGTCCACTGTTCCACGGCCAGGACGGAATCCGCATTGTTCCTCCTGAAGCTGAGGTTCGACAATCGGCCGGAGCCTCCTTTCCAGTACCCTGGAATAAACTTTCCCGGGGAGGCTGAGCAGACCCTTTTTCGAAATTGGGGACCACCACCCCGGTCTGCCATTCCACAGGTACTGTCCCCGACCTCCACGCTACATTGACTAGGCGTGTCAGCCACGACAGCCCGACAATGTCCAGAGCCTTCAGCATCTCAGGGCGAATCTCATCCACACCTGGCGCCTTGCCACTGAAGAGCTTTTTGACTACTTCAGTGACCTCTACCAAGGATATGGGTGAGGCTTCCCCCGAGTCTTCAGACTCTGCCTCTTCCACAGAGGACGTACTGGTCGGGTTCAGGAGCTCAGTTCAGTGGAAAGTGTTCTTTCCACCGCCCGACAATATCCTCAGCAGTTCTCCTCCCCGACTGAGCACAGTCTGAGCCAAGCCCTGCTTTCCCTTCCAGAGTCGCCGGACAGTTTACCAGAACTTCCTTGAGGCCAACCGAAAGTCCTGCTCCATGGCCTCCCCGAACTCCTCCCACACCCGGGTTTTTGCTTCAGCAACCGCTGAAGTTGCGGCCCTTTTGGCCTCCCGGTACCTGTCTGCTGTTTCAGGAGACCCCTGGGCCAACCAGGCCCGAAAGGCCTCCTTCTTCAGCCTGACGGCTTCCTTCACCGCTGGTGTCCACCAAAGGGTTCTTGGGTTGCCGCCACGACAGGCACCGACAGCCTTTTGACCACAGCTCCAAGCTGTAGCCTCTACAATGGAGGCTCTGAACATGGCCCACTCAGGTTCCATGTCCCCAACCTCCCCCGGGATGCACGAGAAGTTCTTCCGGAGGTGGAAGTTAAACACCCTACGGACAGGGGCTTCCACCAGACGTTCCCAGTTCACCCTCACTGGTAAACACGTTTGGGTTTACCAGGTCTGTCTGGCACCCTCCCGCGCCATCTGACCCAACTCACCACCAGGTGGTGATCAGTTGACAGCTCTGCTCCCCTCTTCACCCGAGTGTCCAAAACATGCGGCCGCAGATCTGCTGATACGATTACAAAGTCGATCAGTGACCTTTGGCCTAAGGTGGTCCGGTACCACCCTATGTTCGAACATGGTGTTTGTTATGGCCAGTCCATGACTAGCACAGAAGTCCAATAACAAAACACCACTCTGGTTCAGATCAGGCAGGCCGTTCATCCCAATCACTCCCCTCCAGGTTTCTCTATCATTGCCCACGTGTGCGTTGAATTGTTTTCGCCGTCTGAATACCTTATCTTGCCTATATATTTTTATATTTTTACTAATATTTGTCAATCTGATTTCTCTATTGTTTATTGTACTGTATTGCTATGCAACCTGACACTTTCCTTCAGGATTAATAAAGTTCTATCTAATCTTATCTTATCTGACGTCAAATAATATTGCAAACCAGTACTACAATCATGACCAGGTCATTGTACTTCCTAATCAAAGTGTACAAAGCGTTCAATTACAAATAGCGCCTAGGCAATTGTATTATGATCCCACATAATGCAGTATTTTTCTCACGTTACAAATTGCCATATTAGGCATGGACTGACTCCTATTAGGATTAAACCAAGCTAAACGCAACTATATATACTGTATATAAAATACTTGAAGATCATCGAGTGTGTGTGGTTGGTGGCCGGTTTAGCAGCCTCACCTGGCCCCAGTTAGAGTCCGGGGCTGGGTCACAAAGGTTAAACCAGCCATGCGAGGGAGAGCGCTAGCATGCTGGCTTTGTAACACCTGCTCTGTCTACAAATAACGCTCCCGTAACAATCATTGCTGCTGCGCGCCGTGTGGCTTTTCAGGGGCTTCTCCAATATGAGCACACAGGTGGACGTTGAATAAACCGGTGTATTGAGTTATTGTAGACAGAGCAGGTGGTGAGTGTGTGTGAGTGTGTGTGTTGATGGCTGGTTTATCCTGTGTGCACTGATTAGCCGATGCATCACACACTCCACACGAAGATATTTTCACCATATTTTCATGTTTCTTCCTCACCTGGTTCATAATGGAAGACTTCCGGCCCAGGCGGTTGTCCGGGAAGCGGAAGCAGCTCCTCTTGCTGCCGTCGTCGGACTCTGACTTGACGAACTTCTCGCTGTCTCCCTTCTCTTTCTCCTGCTCCTTCTGCCGCCACTTCTTCTTGCGGTTGCGGCGCTCCTTGGCGCTCTTGGAGCTCAGCTTGGACATTTCCGAGGAGCTGCAGGACAGGTGGCCGCCACCGTCATCCTCCACCGCGTCCTCCGACACCGTACCCGCTGACGTCGCCATGGCAGCGGTCTGCAAACACCACCACCACAAGGATGTTTGTTTTCAATCAATCTTTATTTGTGCACCGCTTTTCATGCAAAGCTGCCAACAACGTGCTTAACGAGGGAAACAACACAACAATGATTACAATTTATAGGAAATAACTAAAAGGTTAAAAAAAAGAATCACAGCGAGACATTTGAGAGGTAGATTTAAGCAAAAACAACATGACACCCTAGTTGATTAGAAGCTCAACTTAAAAAGGTACAGAATGTTTTAAGATTTTGTTGAAAGGGTGTGTGTGTGTGCGTGTGTTTGTGTGTGTGTGGGCGGAGTCACTCTACCTGGGCGTCCTCCTGCTGTTTCTTGAGCTGGTCCAACATGGCCTTGAACTCCTCCTCCTTCCGCAGCGCCTCCTCCATGGTGGCCTGGTTCTGCTCCTCGTAGGCCATGGCCACCACAGCCAGGATCAGGTTGACCAGGTAGAAGGAGCCCACGAAGATGACCAGCACAAAGAAGATCATGTAGGTCTTCCCCGCTGCCCGCAGTGTCTGGTGGGAGGGAAGGAGCAGGGTCCACTGAACAGGACATCTGATACCACACATGACCCAGTCACTTATGGATCTGTTGGTCCCTCGTACCCGGGACATATGACTCATGAAATGTAACACACAGAGTCTCCCATCTAGAACCAACTGGTTCTAGATGGGAGACCGCCGGCTTGTCAGAACTACGCTCTGCCGAGATGTGCACACAAAAGGGTTGCCGGATCAATGTTGAACCAGCCATTTTAATTCATTTTGATTCTTGTTTCTTAGAAGAAGAATACGAAGGACACAGACTATTCTCTTTAGTGGTGCGCTAAAATGGCAGAACGTTCTCATCACCTGCCTGATGCCATTCATGTCACGAGAGTGGTAAACGAATGAGAAACCTCTCGCTATTTATAGGCCGGCGCTGCACCAGAACACACTCCACATTTTGCCACTTTCCTCGCGGTCTCAGCATGGAACCAAGTTTGCGCCGTTCGTCGGGGGAACATCAAATCTGCCCTGTGACCTACTTTTCCCGTCGTACACCGCTAACATTTCCTACATATTGGGACGTTGATGAGTGTGAGCAGCAGAGACAACGGCAGCAAGTAATAGAAAGAAAACTGGCCTGAAATGAACAGGGGGAAAAACATTGCAACATTGAAGAAGTGGTGCACACATACACGCCAAGTACACACTTCCTCTTCTTGTTTCACCCTGGGCAACCTAGCTTTAACTAAACTCTCTCTCTCTCCCGCCTCTCTCTCTCTTCTCACCCTCCCCCTCCTCTCTCTTGTTCCATCTCTCTCTCTCTTCCCTTCCCCCCCTCTCCCTCTCATACTATCTCTCTCCTTCTCTCTCGCCCTCTCTCTCTCTCTCTCCCCCCAACCTCTCTCTCTCTCCCTCTCTCGCTCTTCCTCTCCCCTCCATCTCCCTCCATCCCTCACCCCCTCTCTCGCTCTCTCCCTCTCTTCCTCCCCCCTACTGCTCCTTCCCTCCCTCTCTCAGGCCCTCTATCCTCTCCCCCTCCCTCCCTCCCTCCCTCCCTCTCTCAAGACACTTGATAACAGGAGAGACGAGCCAGGAACAGATCAGTACATCATGGGACACAGCAGAGCAGATCCCCATCCACCCAGAGATTACTCCTGGCGCTGGGGAGGGCACCACACTGTGGGCTATCAACTGGACCAAAAAAATGTAATTTGAATATTGTATTCCAAAAAATAACAGAGATTTAATTATATTTGAATATTTAGTGCTAAATAAATGAAACAAATAATAAAAGAAATTGCATCAAATGCATCATTAATGTGCGTGGTCATTATACAGTGGGGGTTTTTACGCATTAGTATGTCTTTGATGATCTTAAACAGAGTACCAGGGTTCTCCCCAATCGACATAATGGTGCCACCAGGCTCCTCGCCAGCACCATGTAACATTTTAAACGAGGGCTGTCGCCACACAGAGGTGACATTTAGTTGACGTTGGCCCTTTTTCCCATTGAATTTCTGAATTGGTTAAAAGAAAAACTACAATATCACAAGTAAGTGCTGTGTGGAGGAGGATGTCGGTGGCTTTCGGCTCCACTCTTGGACCGAGTCTGACAGCATAGCTTCAATGTGAAGCGGTTCACACACCTGCCGAGCCACGGAGCGCAGAGCAGGAGAACAGACAAAACACGGCCCAACATTTAATTTTAGGTCTTGTTCTCTTTTTCATAAAATGGGCGGCAATTGGCGACACTGCGAGTTACAACATGGCTGTATAGCGGCGCAGGTGTGAGTACATATTATTATTACATATATGAACATTTGTTTAGCAATTTGAATGCTTTTTTTTTTAAGAATATTTGAATATCGACGGCTATTTTCACACTTGTCCTGGACAATCATTTGTTTAAATATCTTAAATATCTTATCTTTATGTACCACAGCGCTATTGCTGTCTCCTTCAACAAATGTACTCTTTGTAAGTCGCATTTGCCAAATGCCCTAAATGTAAATGTAAATGTAAATGTAAATAAAGATACCCCACTAGCAATGAAATGATTCACCCCACACACCCAGGATGTGTTCAGCCAATAGCCACACGCTGTCGTATTGTCAATGAGCTATTGAAAACAATCCAATCTCCATATTTTTTACAAATTATCGACCGCCATTTAGCCATTGGAGCTGAGGAACTGAGCAACGCTGAATGCTCTGCTGCAGCATAACGTGAACATGGCTGCCAATAACCATCCGTCACTACTCAGAGCTCGCCTGGATCTGAGGAGATGGACTTCCTCTCTCTCTCTCTCTCTCTCTCTCTCTCTCTCTCTCTCTCTCTCTCTCTCTCTCTCTCTCTCTCTCTCTCTCTCTCTCTCTCTCCTCTCTCTCTCTCTCTCTCTCTCTCTCTCTCTCTCTCTCTCTCTCTCTCTCTCTCTCTGACTAGGCGCACAACTGTAAGACCTGTAGTGGTCATATTTAATGCTGCCTCTGTTCTTCATGGCTGCCGTAGGTCCGTCCACCGCGAGAAAGGAGGCTTTTAGCACCAACTCAACAATGCCGTGCATAATGAATCATTTAAAGAAGGGACAAAAAAATATATATCAGGAAGTTATTGTTTTTGATATTGTCTCTTTGATATTTTTACAAGTTGCACATGCAATGTAAAAACTACAAATAAAAAACTCTCCATCTCCCAGCCCATGCAACCATTAGCGCAAGGTGAAATATTCATTCTCATAACCTGATGTGTATCTGGCTGGGTAGCTACTAGCTGGTACGCCCAGCATGGTGACTTATGCACGCCAAGGTGTGCTAACTGGGTAGCGGCGGCAGCGTGTCTCTCCGTCTCCCTTACCAGCATGTAGAGGTTCTCCCAGAAGTCCTGCGTCATGAGTCGGAAGAGAGCCAGGAAGGCCCAGCCGAAGCTGTCGAAGCTGGTGTAGCCGTAGTTTGGATTCCTCCCAGCTTTCATGCACGTGTATCCCTCTGGGCAGCGGCTGTGGGGGGGGGGGCAGTGAATCAGCATTATGTACACTAACCTGCTGCAGGCTCAGAGACAGAGACAAGGGGAGGGAGAGGGGCAGCTTGTGGAATATAAAGATTCACTGGATGGGATTATATTCACTGATATTCTAGCTAGATACAGGTCAAACTCCAATGATAGTCATAATCATGAATTATAATCATTTCATTTATGAAGCACCTTCATTTTTTTTAATTGAAGGTGAATTCTGAATTTAAATAAAAAACAGAACATGTCAAATTAAAACAACAAAATGCAAACTAAAAAACAATCCTCCTATATGAACTATAGTGAATATCCCTCACAACATGCATCTATAATAATTGACTGAATAAGAGGCTGTGCTACAGCAGTAAGCTGAGGTGGAGGAGAGCATGAGGGAGACTCACCCAGAGTCAGAGCTGTTCCCACAGAGAAGAGCGTCCAGGCTGCCAGGCAGGAAGTAGAAGTTGGCTGAGGAGCAGAACACACACACACACACACACACACAGACACACACACACAGACACACACACATACATGCAGACACACACACACAGACACGCACGCACGCACGCACGCACGCACGCACGCACGCACGCACGCACGCACGCACACACACACACACACACACACACACACACACACACACACACACACACACACACACACACACACACACACACACACACACACACACACACACACACACACACACACACACACACACACTCACAAAGATGCTATGATTGATATTTCCTGTGTTCTTGTTGCAGTAATAGCTTATAATATCTAGCTTATAATACAAAAACACACATTTAAGCAGGTTATTTATTTTACATTTGTCCAATTAATTAGTTTTCCTTTAGAGAGCTTATGATTCAGGTTGGGGTTAGGGACAATGGCTATTATTTATTTAATTTCAATGCAATTGAAATTAAGTAAATGCTAACGTTAGCCTAATTCACCAGCCGTAGTTTGCAGCCTATGCTAATCCCTGTGTGTTGCTACGCCCGACTCTCGGTCCTCTGCTCACTGTCGTTGTTGATGTACTCGTTCCAGTCGAAGCCCTTGCTACCGTTGGCCAGGTAGTTCTCGGTGGAGTTGATGGGCCAGAGCACACACTTGTGCCGCAGGTTGCCCATGAAGAGCTGTAGGCCGATGAGGGCGAACACGCTCAGGCAGAACACGGTGAGGATCATCACGTCAGACAGCTTCTTCACCGACTGGATCAGAGCGCCCACAATGGTCTTCAGGCCTGCGGGGGAGACGTGCGCGCACACACGCGCACACACACACGCGGGCACACACACAATCACACACAAAGCCATGAAGACGATGCTGCCATAGCGACTCCAGTGTCTCCTTTCTGTGTGTTTGGAGCCTGTCTGATTCCACTAGAATAACTCAGATGTTATCTGTGCCGCTATAGGTTGGACTATGTGTTGCTCCGTAGTTAGGTCGACGACAAATAGGAGTAGATCGATCCTCTGCTGCTCTGCCTCGCTGCCTAAATACAAGAGGTGGAAATCTGCAAATATGTGTTGTATTTATGCATTTTCACGTTCATTGTAAAACAAATAAAGAGTGTTTTTGAAAACGTCATGTATATATTTGATATATATCTGATATGCAGAACAAAATTAAAAAAAACACATACACATACAAAACATTGTTTTTTAGGAAGCAAACAAACAGTTAATACTGAAGAGCCTTCCCTCTCATCACCATGCCGTCACCTCGATGATACAAACACTGAACCAAACCGATACCAATGGATTTGTTAATTTGTTAATTTGTTAATGGTTAGTTATGATCTACACAGTTTAAGGGCGGGATGAGGGAGAAGCCTCTGTAGATTGAGAGAAAATCCTTAAGAAAAGAGCACAGCAGCACAAGGAGGGCCCATGCAGGGGGGGAGGAGGAGGAGGAGGAGGAGGAAGAAGAGGATGAGGAGGAGGGGTGGGCGGGGCGGGGCCAGAAACCACATGCAGACCATTTAAACTCCAAGGCTGAAAAAAATGGGGGAGCAGTTCAGTGCCAGTGCCGGAGTGCCGGGCACCTTCTTGAACTGTCCAGGTACACGTCAGGTGTCTCGCTTAGAACTCCCCGGCACCCCCGCCTCCCCCCACCCACCCACCTGCACCCCACAACCGGCTGTCTCTCACCACCGCCGCCACTGGGCGGTGTTTACTGGTGTTTACTGTTGCTTACTGGTGTTTACTGAGGACAAAACTGGTTTTACCTTGTGGAAAGGGGAGTCTTCCGGCAGCGCTCGCTTCGCGGCCGCACCAGGAACTCAAAGTGGGAACCAGGAAACTCTTGTTCCGTTTCGCTCTCATTCAATTGTTATGTCTCAGAAAATGTTACGCTATGTTTTGGGCTGCATAGATACAGGGATTCCAATTTAAATAAAAATGATTAGGAATATGGCTAAATATGCTAAAATATGGATAAGATCAATAAAAAGCCATGGATTCAGATAAGGGACATATTCTGGGCAAATTGATAAACCAGTATATGTATAAGGGCATTTATTATTATATGTATAAGGGATATTATATGCCATTATAAAATACACTTAATTCTTGATTCAATCTTCTATTATTGGATGCTTATTGCTTAATATTGACAATATTGTGTGTACTATCCGGGTTTTCAGCTGGGCATAAGCATCTTGCAAAAGTGGTAAAACTGTAGGGTACAGTTTTACCACTGGAGTTAGTATCAATTATTAGTACACTTGGAGTCTTTTCCTTGGATTTTCCAATGAAGATGTGAAGTGTCAGAATGTGAACTATCATGAGATAGATTAGATGTTAAGGTTAGTTAGTGTCAATAGAAAACGTTCCAATGTCTGTCCGTCCCGTCAACATTCCCAACCTCTAGAATGTGAGGGCAACCATTGTTCTATTTTCGTAAGAAAGAAAAATTAATCAAACTAAAAGAAAACGGGCAACTGAAACTTCCAATGCCATTTGTCAGCCAAGCTCTTAGTAGGCTAATATTGTAAAAGCAAGTGATTCAAAAGCATCATGCAGCATAAGAAGTATGTTCACAAACTAGGCTTGGCAGTCTTCATGCATAAATAATGGGGGATATTTTGTCGGGTCTCTCTCTAAGCGCTATGCTGTTTCTCGTCTCATCACTGACATCTGTATGGGTTCCTCTCGTTTGGATGGGAATTTCTAATCTTTGAACTGGTCAAGCTCCTCAAATGCTTCCTTTTGAGAGGAAACTAAAGCTGTGTTACGGCACCTTTGTCTTCAATCCAATCACAAAATATGAATGCTTTCTCTCACATGTCCAGACCTGATATGACATTTTCATGTAATCACAAATGTGCTGAGATGTTTAGATGCTTTAGAGCCAATGCGATATGGAATGACCTAATACATTCTGTCTTCCGTCAGTGCGTACTGTTGTTGTATTAAAGTGCTTATTTATTTAAACGTGTGGTGAGTGCTGCACTACTGCTAGAAGCTGCTAATCAGAGCCCTGCTGGGAGAGGAGAGACACACACACTGAAGGGCCCTGAAGAGTAGACTGCAAAGCCTATCAAAAATGTATTAGTACCATTTTTGATAATTTCGGAGGAAAAAAAAATATGGTTTGTTTCCAATTCTTTTTTTAGTCGCTTAAATTATAGTCATAATAATAATAATAATAATAATAGTGAGTAGAAAGAAATAAAGTGTGAGAGGATCAGCCTTAGTGTTTAAACTGAATCTCACCTGGTATGACAGAGATAGTTTTCAATGCTCGGAGAACTCTGAACGTTCTCAGCGCAGATACATTGCCCAGGTCCACAAACTCTGTTATATATCTGGAAACAGGGGAGGATCACACAACAAGAACACAATGACCAAAACCCACACACACACACACACACGCAGAGCGCCACAACACCACCAGGAGACACCACTCACAGACCTGTCCACCGGGGTGGGGGGGGGGGGGGGGGGGGGGGGAGGAGGAGAAGGAGAAAGAGAGGAAAGAGACGCACACACCTAACACCGACCCGGCCCGCCCATACACCCACCCCACCATCCTGTCTTACCTGGGATTACAGAAATAGTTTTCAATGCCCTCAACACCCTGAACGTGCGCAGAGCTGAGACATTGCCTAGGTTTACAAACTCTGTTATATACCTGCGGGGGTCAGAACCACAGTTACAACAACTCGTTACTCACATGCAGAACTAAAAACAGAAAAATAAACTAAAAAAGGAAATAAAGCAGGCATACAGAGGATAATGTTTTGGCCTAGCGTTTTTATGCTAGCCCTACATAGGAAATACATAAGAAAATAAACAAAACATAACAATTGTTAGTTGTTCAACTTTTCTTGCTTTTCTAACTTTGTTGTTACATTACGGTCAACACAATTAAATCACTACGAACAGTGGCTTTAATTGTCAGGATGACGCCGAGCCTTGAAATCGCTTCTTGTTGTCTCGGATAGATTAAGAGAAAAGAAAGAGAAGGAGAAGGAGAGAGGGAAAGAATAGAGAGATCAGATGTTAGCGGCCGCTGGCCTGGGAAGCTTATATTTCCCAAGGTGAGAGCAGAGGAGTCTCAGATTAACAGACAGATCGCTCAGAGAGAGAGACAGAGGGGTGGAGCCCTGAAGAACGAAAGAAGGAAACAGAGAAAGGAAAGGCAGAGAGGAGAGAAAGAAAGATAGATAGAAAGACAACACAAATATAAAGGAGAGAAAGAAAAATTCAAAGACAATAGAAAGAAAAATACGAAGAAAATAGAAAGAAAAATACAAAGAAATAGAAAGAAAAATACAAAGATAATAGAAAGAACAATCAAAAGACAAATACAAAGACAATAGAAAGAATAATACAAAGACAACAGAAAGAAATATACAAAGACAATAGAAAGAAAGAAAGAAAGAAAGAAAAGGATAGAAAAAGCAAGATACAAAGACAACACACATAAAAATGTAAAGAAATATACAAAGACAATAGAAAGAAAAACGAATACGAAGACAACAGAAAGAAAGAAAAGCGATATACAGTACAAAGACAATAGAAAGAAAGACAGAGCGAGAGACAGGAGTAGATTGGCAGACGGAGAGACATACTTACGCCATTGAAATGACCATGAAATCCAACCAGTTCCATGGATCTCTTAGAAATGTAAACCCGTCTATACAGAATCCTCGCGCTGTGATTTTTACAAGGGACTCAAACGTATAAATTCCAGTGAATGTGTACCTGAAAGACAAGAGCGTCGACAGAATCAGGCCAACACCACCATGCCAGATACAAACTTCACACTTCTCTCATTAGTTGCCAGAAATGTGTACATTGGCTTATTCTCATAATGTATGTCAGTAGCAAGGGTTCAAACAATACATGTGAAAGAATATAGCATATAACATCTAGAATATGTCATCTATTGAGAGTGATGAGAGGTGGCGAAGATGTGTGTACTTACTCTACTTGTTTTGACCACTCGGGAGGGTCGCTAAACGTCATGAATATACAGTTGGTCAAAATAGTGCACATAATGATCATGCTGAAAAGAGTGAGGAGGCGGTTAAGGGAAAAACACTGAGGTGGAGGAGAAACATCAACATTTGTAAAGGTCCTTTCCAACAGTGCTGACTCATGCCATAGTCTACACATCATGACATCTAACTGGAGTCCCTAGAGTACAATGTGTTCACCAGGGGTCAGCGAACTGTGGCAGGTCCCATCACCGGGTCATTCAAATCTGTTATTACAGAAACGCCAACTAGTAGCACTTGAAGACATGTGGCTATTGGCCATGTTGAATACCACCACACAAAGGCCATTATTTTAGCCATTAAATATTTAAACAATATATGTAGTATATATATATTTATTCAGCAGAAGTGTATGTCTTTCCTCTTAGTCGGACGGAAAACCACATGACAGCTTTTTCTACATAAAAGTGTGTACTTTAAGAACAAGGAGCTTGCCAGGCAGACTAAAGGCTTCCCAGAGGTTCGTGTGGGCAACATGGGGACGGTCCTGGATCCCCACGCCGGGCTTATAGACGGCCCACTTCTACTTAACATCTCCTGCTGATACTAATAGCCTGATAATGGTTACATAACAATGCATAACTGTACCCTATGGAGGGTTGTACAGAGGGGGTTCGGTATTTAAACGCTTTGCTGTCACATTCTGCAGCCTGCAAATCAATGGATCAAGACTTCACCGGGAGCCCTTCCTCAGATGAGGCCCTGGTGGTTCATTGCGTTTTAGTGTATTTCATCACAATCGTTCGAGGGATGCTTCCAGGCAGGTTCCAGCTTCTGACTGCGTTGCCTTGTAACCCTACTGCCTCAGAACCCAAAACAGGCCAGTGTTGACCCACTGTGATCAATGACAGGTTGCTTCGCATCCCGGCTACATCAATCAATACTACGCGATCCCCCCAATCTGATAACTAGGAATTCATTTGCTGCAGGATCCTGTGTTACCAGACACCTTCAAAGAACATTAAATTCACCCTCCATCCGTCCGTCTTTGTGTCGTCCGTGGCGTTCAGAGGACTGACCCAACAATAGGCACGGTGCGTGACAATGTCCGCTCATATTTAAACACAAAAACATCAGCCAGAATGTTAGCAGCCAGGACAGCAAGACCTTTATACCGTCAGCAATAAATAAATCCTAAATAATCTGCACAGTAACAGGTGACAAGTCGGTCTCTCTGTTAAAAAAAGCATTTGAAAAGGATATGAATGTATCAAAATTTTAATAGCTATTCGCCTAGCCAGATTAAACGGACTTATGAAGTACAAGGCAGGGTTGGCACTAAACCGGAAGATGGTCTTCCCTCTATTTAGCACTATAAACGTCTGTGGAGAGAAGAGCAGAGGGGGGAGGGGGAGAGAGAGAGAGATCATTAAATGTGAGCACTAATAGGTTGAATATAGTATGTAGAACACACGTTTTTGTACAATATATACATATAATAATATAATAATATACAGTATTATCAATAGTATCAATAATCAGTAGGATCAATAATATCATGCAATATATACTCAATATTATAATATTATATGTGTGTTGTTTGCTGTACTGAGTGAGGTTCAATAACATTCTTTGCATAAACGTAATATACTCACACACATAAAATTGCAGATAAACCAAAATAAATGTAAATAAATCGATCATCAACAAAGAAGAACTTTTTTTCCCCACGGTGAAAGCAGCTGCCAACCAATTGTGGACAAGGTTTCATATTTCCTTGTTTTTTGTCTCTAACCAATCACACATGTTTTTTCATATTTCATGGGGAGTGGTTGGTGTGTTTAAAATGGCCCCATGCTCACATGGTGCAGGTTAGTGCTGTGCTGCCCCTCGCCCGCCTGTCATGCGGAGGTTCTTGTGAGGGCGGGGCAGTGGGGAACATGCCCTGAGATGGTCGGAGCAGAGCCTCTTCCAGGAGAAAACCTCATAATTGTTTAAATAAAACATGACCGTCGGAATGAATGTTTAATGAGGCTCCCTGTGCATTTGCAAAAGTGATATAGCCTTGTGCTTTTAACAAGGCACCCCTCCCCGGCCCTGCATTACGCTCCCCAGAACACTTCTACCCAGCGGAGAGCGCTGATGGCTCTGAACACAAACACACAGACAGAGAGACAGAGAGAGAGAGAGAGAGTGAGACAGAGAGACAGAGAGAGAGAGAGAGAGAGTGAGAGAGAGAGACAGAGAGACAGAGAGACAGAGAGAAAAAGAGGGAGAGTGGATTGGAAAACCACATTGCCAAGAGCCATAGAGATAAACAACATGAGATAGTGAGCGAGAGAGAGAGAGAGAGAGAGAGAGAGAGAGAGAGAGAGAGAGAGAGAGAGTGAGAGTGAGCGAGAAGGTTTACAACAACGAGGAAGTGAGTACAAATGGTACAGGCAGAGGCAGTATGGTTTATATTATATACACAACACAACCGTACCAAATC